>JAVANC010000009.1:33315646-33915646 GCA_033319125.1 Parnassius glacialis | reverse complement strand
TTAAAAGTGACCACGAAACTGAACACTATTCGATATGTCGACGCCGAAGATTCCGATGTTAGCTGAGGCAGCAAGAGGGGTGCCTTGAAACTAAGAAGATACGACAAAGGGGTTTCTTTTTAGCGGTAAACGCGCAAACTTGTGTCTTTTGGGGATTAAACTGGACTAGATTTAGTCGCCCCCAATCCGAGACTTTGTTCAGCAAAGACTCGACTTCAGACACAAGTTTGTCCCGGTACTCGGCGACGTTTTCCCGAGAAATATTGGCACGGCCGGTATATAAGGCACCACCAGTGCTGTCGTCTGCATTGCAATGAATGCTACCAGTTTGCAACATATCATTGATATGCAGGAGAAACAGCGTTGGTGATAGCATGCAGCCTTGTGGAACACCAGCGTTGATAGACTTGAGATCAGAGCATGCACCGTCTACTACGACCTTGATGCTCCGATCAGCAAGGAAACTAGTGATTCATTTGCACAATTTCTCGGGAAGCCCATAAGAAGGAAGCTTTGAAAGAAGCGCTTTCTGCCAGACCCGATCGAAGGCATTCGCTATGTCCAAACTAACGGCCAATGCCTCCCCCTTGGACTGTACCGCCTCCGCCCCTCTATGAGTCAGGTAGACCAGAAGATCACCAGCTGATCGAACCCAACGAAAACCGTACTGGTGGTCACTAATCAGCTGGTGATCCTCAAGGTACCTCATGAGCTGGCAATTTATAATGGATTCCATTATTTTAGAGAACAAGGAGGTGATGACGATAAGCCTGTAGTTGGACAGGTCTGAGAGGTCGCCTTTTTTAGGAATCGGGTGGACCAAAGCTGTCTTCCATTAATTCGGGAATACGCCTTGGGAGTAGGAATACCGGAAAAGACGCGTTAAAACCGGTGCCCACTTCGGAGCACACATCTTCAGCACAATGGGAGGGACTTCTTCAGGCCCACTCGACTTGCTGACATCCAGGGAGAAGAGTGCTTTGCGAACCGAGTGCTGTGTAAACCGCACATCCGGCGTGGAGCACTCACACCACGGGATGGTCGGCAGTGTGATCGAGAGTTTAACAGATCGGCTTTCTCGTTTGCGGCGTGGACCAGTGAGTCGTCCTCTCTGTGCAGAGATTGAAGAGATGGCTGACGGAAGATTCCTTGGACAGCCTTGGCGAGAGATCAGAATGCACGGGTTCCCGAAGGATGGCAAACTAACTTCTCACCAAGTCTGCCGATGTGCTCAGACCTTGCCTTGGCAATGACGCTTTTGAAGGACCTGGAGGCAGAATTATACTTCTTTTTAAGAGCGATGGTGTTTACATCCCGAGACGTTGATGCGTCAGCCCAGGCCCGGTAGCAGTCCTGCTTATAGCGTGATGCTATTTTACAGGAGCGACCAAACCATGGCTGAGATCTGCCTCCAATGGGCACCACAGAGGATGGAATAAAAACTTCCATACTCTGAAGTACCATATCAGCAACAGAATCGGCAACAACACTGGGATCTTCCGGCGAGAAGCAAGCCCGCCCCCAATGGTAGGATGCAAATAAAGACCGCATCCCGTCCCAATCGGCCGACCTCTAGTGCCAAACATAACATATGCGTAAATATACATATAAAGTATGTCGGAGCGTCTATAAAATATCACTTGGATCAAGGTGGACATGAGGGTATATCGAGAAACTCCCACTTGTATGTGCAGTATAAAGTTCACTGTAGGTGTCGTGCGCGAGAGATTCCGCATAAGTCATTCAACGAGTGTGGTCATTCTACGAGTGCTAAGATAGTGTCGTGGTTCTGTTCGTTGTTGTAATTCTTCTAGTGCAGGCAAGGAGCATTGATGTTGCTGAGAGGCTGCCCTGTGTTACATTGAGATAAATAGTGTTGCTGTTGGTTTACATATTTTGGTGTTATCGTGTAATTACGTACCTCACGTTACACTGGTGTGTGATTGTGGCGTAGACGTGTTACGGTGTGGTCGAAGTGTAATTTCACTATACTGAATGTATAGTGCGTTACTTTGTCTTATTACTGATAATGATAAATTGCGTAAGCAAGAGAGCAAGTTGAACATCTTCTTTCACACTTTTACTATTTTTAACAATTAACGCTATCCTGATGTATTTCAGAGATCAAAATCGGGATCCTCTGTCATAAATCTCCGACAAATATATAATAGGGGCGGGCCATATACAAAGCGACAACCGACGTGTAAGAAAGGTTCTCGAGTTCGAGAGAGCCTTATACTGGTAAGTGGGCAGTCTCCTAATAAATTGATGGACGACCTAGTAAGAGATACAGTTAGAACAGTGCGTTGTGACATTCCTTGGGAAGGTTATGTTTAGCAGTGGACTTCTGAAGAGCCGTAACGATGATTATGATGTTGATAGTGAATTTATATAGTTTTTTTTTTATACTATATAGTTTTTTTTATACTGCGCCCGTACTATAGGTTCGTTGTCAGGGTTAAGGTGGAATAATCTAAGTCTTACAAATAGGTAAGAGCAATCCCAATCAGTAACACACAATACCTGTACGGTCAGCATATAATCAACAAGTATCCATGGGTCGACTGGTAGAGAATGCCTCAAGGCATTAAGTCCGCCCTTTGTATTCTTATGTTATTAGGAATGTAATAAACAATAAGTAAATAAATAAATTAAATGATCCGCAATACAACATGAAAAATGAAGTTGCAAGCAATTTACGCTTAAAATTTCTTATCATCATTTGAATGATATTTCTTTTATACATTCGTTTTTTTTATACGATAAGGATGACAAACGAGCACACAGTCCACCTGATGGTAAGTGGTTGCTGTGGCCCATAGACATCTACATCTAACCTCGATTGCAGATGCGTTGTCACCCGTCAGGACTAAGATGGAATGCCTCGGTTTCCAGTAAAAAGGGTCTCCAGTTCTCTACACTCAACATACGACGAAACACAGCAGCATTAAGCTGCTATTTTACTCTGGTATTCTGTGAGAGCGTGGTCCTTCCCCGGTCGAGCCGACCAACTCGTGTTACAACTATACCAGAAATATAGCTGCAGCATGGCTCTACCACGTCCAAAATACATACACACATCCAAATCATAATACATAATAATCATAGTACATCTAAAGCAACTATCCTAGGGTTGGAAATTTTTACTATCCTAGGACGGGTAACTTATGTCGAACTTCTACTGACTAAAACCCCACGGTTGTTGCTTTAGGACTGGATATTCATACGGACGGAACCACGTGTAAGACCCACCAACCACTCACGTTACTATTGCAATCATCGTGTTTTTCTAATATTCGCTACCAGTTTATTTGCCTTTTGACAAAAAGTAAGGCCACCGACTTCTGCAACAGGAGCCTTTCTAACCTGTCCGCATTTGGCAAAGACGCTCTATACATCTACATTTATCATTTGGCATATGTCGTGAAGAGGCGCATCTGTTCCATGAATACTAGCATTGAATACGACTTACAAATATATTAATCGATAAATATAATACTATTCACTGTAAATCAATACAATTGAGATATTGACGTAACCAAAAAATAAAGAAAATGGTGGTATACTTATTTAAACTTTAAATTTTTAGACCCAATGTTTTGGTTTTGCAATTAAAACATAAAATCAATTTAATTAAAACTAGTTTTACGGATTTTATCGCGTATATTAACTTATTTAATATTCCCGACGTTTGGAGCACTTTACAGCACCCATGGTCACGGAGGGGGGGGGGGGGGGTACTGTGTTCGCGTAAATATAAGAAATCATTAAATAAAATCAATTTCACTCTAGAAATTTTGCTGTAAAACTAAATAAAATGTTAAGCTTTGTTGATAAAAGAGTTTGGTTTAGGATAGAAACATTGTAGTAAGGAGATACATAAAAGAAATTATCATTTAAACTACTGCTGTCACTGCCTACCGAAATCGATTTTTTTTTATAGGATAAGGGTGACAAACGAGCACACAGTCCACCTGATGGTAAGTGGTTGCTGCGGCCCATAGACATCTACATCTATCCTCTATTACAATTCAAAATGTAGATGCTTTGTTACCCGTGAGAACTAAGATGGAATGCCTCATTTCCAGTAAAAAGGACACTAGCACTCATCAAGCGAAACGCAGAGGTAAACCTCTACTTCACGCTGGTTTTCTGTGAGGTCGTGTTACTACCCCGGTTCGAGCCGGCCCATCCGTGCGACAGCAAAAGCTGCCGCGTGGCTCTACCACTGTTAATTAAGCCACAGAGTACTATTGCTTATGTCGAATATAAAACAAACTTATTCTGCGCAGATTGTACCAAAATAATAATTAAAAGCTGAATACAGCCCAAGTTAACGGTGATATCAGAGCCCTTAGCACATGTTTTTGATACTAACGTTTTAGTATCATTAGCGACTAAAATTTAATATAAATATGCGTCGCCGCCTATGCCAGTAAATCATCATCATCATCATCATCTATATAGCCTTTCATAAGTCCACTGCTGAACATAGGCCTCCCCCAAGGAATGCCACAAAGCACGGTCCTGAGCCACCTGCATCCACCGACTTCCTGCATGTCTTACCAGGTCGTCGCTCCATCTCGTGGGGGTCGCCCTACACTTCGCCTACCGGTACGAGGCTACCACTCAAGAACCTTTCTTCCCCATCGGTTGTCGGTTCTTTGAGTTATATGGCCGGCCCACTGCCACTTCAGCTTTTGGGCTATGTCGGTTACTCTGGTTTTACTGCGGATATCCTCATACCTAAGTTTATCACACAGAGAAACTCCGAACATAGCCCTCTCCATAGCTCGCTGAGCGACCCTGAGCTTCCTCATACGGCCAGCAGTGAAGGACCACGTCTCAGATCCGTAAGTCATCACCGGCAATACGCACTGGTTGTACGATTTCGTTTTAAGGTTTTGAGGTATGTCTAACGAGAAGATGTGTCGTAGCTTCCCGAACGCTGCCCAGCCGAGTTGAATCCGTCGATTGACCTCTTGGTCGAAGTTGGACTTTCCTAGTCGGACTATTCGTCCCAGGTAAACATACTCGTCAACAACTTCGAGCTTAGTGCTCCTAACAACTACCGGCATAGGTATGACATGGACATTAAACATAATCTTTGTTTTGTCCATGTTCATCTTAAGACCTATCCGTTGGGAGACACTATTGAGGTCATTGAGCATAGTGATTAGGTCCTCCAGCGATTCTGCCATAAGGACTATATCGTCGGCAAATCGAAACTGAGTGATGTACTCGCCATTGATGTTAATACCGTATCCTTTCCAGTCCAGAAGCTTGAAAACTTCTTCCAATGCAGCGGTGAAGAGTTTCGGGGATATAACGTCACATTGTCTTACACCTCTCTGCAATCGGATAGGTTTCGTACTCTGGTTCTGTACTCGGATAGCCATCGTAACCCTACTGTATAAGCACTGCAGCACTTCGATATACCTACAGTCAACTTGGCACCGCTGAAGAGACTGCAGCACCGCCCAAATGTCGACAAAATCAAAGGCTTCCTCAAAGTCCACATACGCCAGGCATAGTGGCAAATTGTACTCCTCGGACTTCTGTACAACTTGTCGAAGGATATGTATGTGCTTTAAGGTGCTGAAGCCCTTTCGGAAACCTTGTTTTTTTTTTGTTGGCTCGTTCGGGAGGCTGGTAGTCGTCAAGTCTGCGTGCAAGACGATTCGTAATGACTCTCGAAAACAGGATGTAGACGCGGCTCAGAAGGGAAATCTGTCTGTAGTTCTTTAAGAGAGTATTGTCACCTTACTTGAAGAACAAAACCACCGCACTTCTGTTCCACGCCTCCAGTGTAATGCCACCATGGAGGACAGAATTAAAGAGCCTCTGAAGGACTTCCAGTACCGGTTTTCCACAAGAATGTAGCTTCATCTCATGTCTAACAGCCATGAGATTAAGAGTGTAATCGGAGAGTTTTTGTGTTCTTCTGCGGCGGGTCTTGCCGAACTTAGCTTCGACCGCATGGACAGTTTCCACAAGCTTGACATTCAAATCGTCCACTTCATTGCGGTCTTCTAGGCACTGAAAACGGTTTTGTAACTCAAGCTGAAAGGTTTCGGTACTTTGAAACAGAGCACGAGAGGGATGGAGCGTTGACTTCATTAGACGAGACCTCTCCAACCTTTCGGTGTTTGCTACCAGTTTTCACCTTCGCGATCACGGAAACATCACTGAACAGTTGTCGTTTTGTCGTTATAATGAAGTCAATCTCATTTTTTGTGGAACGGTCGGGGATCGACCAGGTCCACTTCCTATGGGGCCGCTTCTGAAAGAAAGAGTTCATCATAAAGAGTCCCTCTTTCTCCATGAAGTCGGCCAGCTGCTGGCTCCTTGAGTTCCGTTGCCTTATTCCAAATTTCCCTACTTTCAGCTCACCGTTCTTTCTTGTATATATGCCCGTAAATACTCACACTTATTTGTAGACAATTATTTGTAGGCCATTCAAATAAGTATTCAGTGCGGAATTCGAACTCGCAGCTTTCAGCGCCACAACTCGTTGGCAAGCCACTGCGCCACAAATCCATCAAATGTAATGAATTTTAGTTGTCTAGGACATAAATAGTTTGTTTTTAATAAACACGTTTTGAAATCATGAAAGGGATGTCGATAAAGTGAATTTCTGCTTCGTTTCTAGTCGGAGATGTAGACGACGGTGATAAAACAAGGAGTATAGAGTTCTTTGGTCCGATCAATGCATTTTACACAACAGCTGTTTTAAAAAGCAGCGCGGAAGCGTGTAGTAAGTAGATAAAATTCAGGGTTTTAACTTTGACTTTGATGCATGGATTATGGATTTTTCCATAGCAACTTTAATTTTGCAAACACTTTGATCGTCAATGTAAGCAATGTTAATATTTGGTAACTTATAACATGTCTATCACTCACTATGTTTACTCAATGTTCACTGTTAAAATAATTTTAGGGTCCCGAAATATCGCCTAAATGGTAGCTCTAATTTTTCATAAAATAATATTATGGTTTATTGATAAATTATCAGAATTGAGAACTTTTTGAATTAATTATGAAATTTTCTACTAAGCTTTTATTTACTTTACAATTGTTTGATGAAGAAATTAAAAACAAAGAAGTCAGGTGAAAGATCCACAAAAGAAATAAATTTTAAATAGAAAATACAAAAACAAAAAGGCAAACGTAACAAAAACAATAATTGAACATACTTGTTTCAATAAAATATTACTACTATAATACTCGTACTCTAAATTACCGCTTTACGGCGGCTCTACACGTTGGCCAACACACTGGCTAATGCGTTGGCCAACAACGATAGCCATCGTGTAGAGCGGGTGTTTAAGCTACGTTGGTACGTATTGGAACGATGGCCCACAAGTTGGCGCGAGATCCGTCTGGTGTCGGTTTTTTACAAAAGATCAAAGGGTTATGGCAGAGTATTGGCCGCCGCGTCCACACGTTGGGCGCACGTTCAGTTTGCTACGAGCTCCCAGAGTGATTGCACGCACCTATTTAAATTTTATATGCACGCATCGGAACTAGTGTCTACATAACGGCAGTAACAATGACCAATGAAAAAACTTTTCGCTTTATAGAGCCCTACCAAGCCGAAAATTGTTTGTAAAACACAAGTCTTTTTAAAAAAAATGTTATTATACACTAGGATTTTCTCCTGTATCATGGAGGCAGTTTAGAAACATAAATTGCATAAGGACAAACATCCAGACCCGGAGAAATTATGTGCAGGCTATACAAATACTTGTTCCGTGCGGGATTTGAACCCGCGGCCCCCAGGGCAGCAACTCATTGCTAAGCCACTACGCCACGGAGCCGTCAAGAAATAAAATTTCTTTTTTCCATTTGTTTTTGATCACCCTTATCTTATACACATTCACGTTGTAGTGATTGATGCATTAATTGATTTATTGATGTATTAATGCTATATTATAGGTAGCATACTAAAATCAAATTAAAAAGTAGGATACTAAAATCATGTTTTTACTGTCTTTATTATTCCCTATTAGTTACTTTATTTCGTTAATAATACTGTAATTTTTAGCTATGGAAGAGCGAAGCCACCTGTTACAGGCATTATTTTGCTTACTAGGTGACCTCGATCACTGATCGTATAATGTAACTTTAATGTTTGACAAAATAAATTATTTATTATTATTATTCAGTTTTATTCTATAATTATATAAAAAGAATAACCCTTTTTAAAAAGGTTTTGTTTAATAAAATTTTACAATAGTTTCATAGACAGGCTTCGAATATTTTCCAGGCCTTAGTTGTAAAAGTGTTAATTATACCTATGCCTAGGTGTGTTAATGTTTATATAGTTTACTTATCTGTAAAACATTAGTGTATAATAAAGAAATATTAAAAATTTATATTAAAAATATTAAATATTAAAAATAGTGAACATTAAATAAAAAAAAGTATAAATTTAATAATAAAATAATAATGCTGTGAATAAATAAACCGCAGCAGCCGTTACCGCTTCAATAATCATTTTAATAAATTCGTCCGCACATTGGCCTGAACCGAAGCAAACTGAACGACCTTCCAACGTGTGGACGCGATCACAATTTCTTGGCCAATATCTCTGCCAACACATTCGCCACTGTGTTGGCCAACGTGAAGAGCCGCCATTATTGAACTGGCCATTTTAAGCTGGAGGAAGGTTGATGATAATGGACGAACTCAAGACGATTATGGAGCGGATCCGTCTCAAGCTAGCAATGGCTTATGAAGTAATTGTCAAAACAATATCAAATGCCATCAAAAACATAACTTGTAAAAAAAGCCCAGTCTCGGAACTCAGTTCTTCTACCGTAAAAAGTTGTGAGATCCATGTAATACCAAGTCAGTTAATTTATTCAGTCCCTACTTAAGGGTCCTTCTATCTTAAGTTATAACGTAATTAGCTAACCCAACAACATCTTATAGAGACCTTATCAATATTAAAAATCTTGTATATTTTAAATCATTATTAGTATGACTTTTTTGATTGATTGATTGATTGATTGAATTCAGGCTTCTAGTTTTATCCACGACGAAGTTATAGGGCTTCAGAAATGGCCTGAACTGCTTCGAAAAAAGGATGGTACAGCCGTGTCGCTTTTTTGCTCGACTTGGCGGGGGCACTGCCGTGCCCCCAGATAATTATGGGCACATCGTTAAAATAAAGAATCTTGAAAAAAGGGTACCCCACAAATTGTTCGAATCACAGCAAGATACCCGCGTCTACACTTCTATCACACTAATAAAGTTGTAAATTTTTGTTTACATTCTACACAACAAACGTTAAAAAAGATTTAAGAGCTAAAACTAGAGACCGTTTCTCATCCACCATATCCTCCAGACTGACTTTCGACTGACAAACTTTCGGTGTCTCGAAGTTCGAAGTCGAATATTAGATAAATTTTGATAGGCAAAAAATTCAATACCGAACCAGTTAAGAACGCCCTCAAAGAGCTTATTGGTTCTCGCCAGCAGACTTCCATAACAAGAGCTTGCAAGAGAAAATTGAATTAAAAAAGTTATAAAAAGAAATTACTATCTGTCTAAGCTAATATCACATTCTTCCCATTTTAAGGGCAGTTTGTTGATACTCTTTGAAACTTTTTATTTCAATTTTCCCGTATGAAACGTTAAATTCATAATAAATGGCAAATTCACATCTAAAACAGAAAACTTAATGTCAAGCTACGAAGGAAAAAAAATCTGATTTTCTCCTGGGTCTAGAAGATTCCATTTTTCATAATTTTAAAAATTTTAATCCCTTTTCATGGTGCCTGCGTCTCTGTTAAAAACGTTCAAGAATATCATCATTATTATGGCCCACCACAATTCCACTGCTGAATATAAGAATGCTGAACATAGGCCTCCCCCAAGGAATGTCACAAAGCAAAGGAGAAGGAGACGTCTCCATACATTCTTGGGTCCAAGTGTTAACAAAATGAAAGTAGAACCATTTAAAAACGTATATATAAACAATTAATAGCTGAAAATTTGGCAAGATTTGTCAATCTAGGAGCTGAGTTTTTGTAGAATACGTAAAAGTGAGATTATCTATTACCTTCACTAAAACAGGTGATTTTTCACTGTTATTACACTGTAACAGGCTATTTTTCACTATAATTAGGTACTTAAAGATATAAAACTAGGATCAGTGTAAAATCACTAAAAAAGCTGTGGTTAGTAATGAAAGGAAATGGTAAAACGATTAACGAAAGTTAAAATAACAAGAACTAAGTGAAGTGAATATTAGGGATATCGATCTGTGATCGATTACTTCAATTATTGTTGTAACTGTGTAACGGTGCATGTGAATGCACCCTTACAAATACTTATAATTGATTGATCTTAAATCCTAAATAATAATATTAATATAATATTCTGATCTAAAAATAAAAAAGTAACGAATTATTACATATTGTTAATTTAAAATAGTTATTCTACGGAACCATAAACTAGTTAATTTAATCCGCGCAGCGTGAACCATTTTGCTCAACGATCTCTAAAACAAAAGACTCGGTAGGATTCGGACACGACGACGAGTCCCCGTTCGGGCCATTCCTCTTCCATTTCTACCTGAGACCGCTTCAAGTTCGCAACGCGGGTGAGTATCCTACTAACGACCGTTGAACCTGCTTACCTACAATTTAAATTATTCGAGGTGCAGTTGATCCCGCTAGGGTGAGTTCTTATTTATTGAAACATTGTAACTGTTCTGCTTAATTATTACCTCTTCTGCTGAGACTGCTTAGTGCTTAGCTTTAAGAATTTTAACTTCCTACAAGGGGTGCTGAAATTGACTAGGGCGCAGATAGCACTATAGGAAGTTTATCTAATGCTGGCCTCCGTCTGGGATTCCAGGATCTACTGCTGCCTAGGATTTACTACCACCTAGCATCTACCAACTACCTAAGCATCTACCTGCTACCTAAGCATCTACCTGCTACCTAAGGGCTACTGCTGCCGAGCCGCGAGCTAACGGAGTGTTGGCCTACCCTCTTACCAACGGCCATCATCACTATCGCGCTTGGGCTTCACCGGCCCGTTCTGCTAGCTGGCTGTCTACGGCCCTGGGGGAACAGCGCTTGGATTTCGCCCCTACGTTAGGCCAGTGATCCCCTTCATAGAACTTACTTGTACGTGTGCGGAAGTAAGATAAATAAATAATTACAATACAGTAAATCTTGGCTTTTTAAGAACCCACCTATTCTGTACCCATAACGGTACAACTGTTACTTGTTAGAATGTTGATATTTCGTATTTTTTATTATCATTTTGTAGATAGGTACGCAATTATTTTTTATCTCCTTAACACAGAAAAATAATCTAAAATAGATATTAAAATACTCATTTTAATCGAGAACCGATTAAATTGCGCTCGTTTCAAACCGCATCGAAAATCTGTCTTTTTCTTTTTCGTTTAAAGTTTGAATTGTCAAGTTTCAAAATAAGAAGTCCTCTATTGAAAGATAACGTTTAGAAACCAGGATTTTACTGATGTATTCTTTATGGTAATCGATTTATTTCCATAAAGAATAACACTACAATCGATGTTCTAACTTATTTCTTATTTCATTGTTTTTTCGAATTCTAGATTGTAAAAAGAGCTACTATTTTGTATTTTACTTTACAAAAATATGGCAAATTTTTTAAAGTATAAACCAATTAGTTAACTTCAGACCCAAAAATCCCATTCTCCTTTAACATACATAAACTTTTTAACAGTGGTAGAGCCACGCGGCAGCTTTTGCTATCGCACGGATGGGCCGGCTCGAACCGGGGTGGTACCACGACCTCACAGAATACCAGCGTGAAGTAGAGGTTTACCTCTGCGTTTCGCTTGGTGAGTGCAGGTGGCTGGAGGCCCTTTTTACTGGAAATGAGGCATTCCATTTTAGTCCTCACGGGTGATAACGCATCTGCATTTTGATTCGCAAACGAGGATAGATGTAGATGTCTATGGGCCGCAGCAACCACTTACCATCAGGTGGACTGTGTGCTCGTTTGTAACCCTTATCCTATAAAAAAAAACTAATTTGATTATTTATCACTATTTAAATTGTGCCGTGTAGTGACGGTTAAGAATATCCACTAACCCATATCTTCCATGGGTTTCGTAAAAGGCGACAAAGGGAAACAGGTAGGAGATGGGCAGCAGCATCTTCCTGATAACAGCAAAATTACAATAAAAAAACTACGGTTGCCAACCCGCTTGCGAAGCGTGGCGACTATGGCAAATACCCCCCTATGAACGTAACAAAGAGACGGCGCCCAGTCCCCGGCGGCCCCGCTATTCCTGGCTACGGAGGCGACCAAATTCACATCTAAAACAGAAAACTTAATGTCAAGCTACAAAGGAAAAAAAATCTGATTTTCTCCTGGGTCTAGAAGATTCCATTTTTCATAATTTTAAAAATTTTAATCCCTTTTCATGGTGCCTGCGTCTCTGCTAAAAACGTTCAAGAATATCACCATTATTATGGCCCACCACAATTCCACTGCTAAATATAAGAATGCTGAACATAGGCCTCCCCCAAGGAATATCACAAAGCAAAGGAGAAGGAGACGTCTCCATACATTCTTGGGCCAAAGTGTTAACAAATGAAAGTAGAACCATTTAAAAGCGTATATATAAACAATTAATAGCTGAAAATTTGGCAAGATTTGTCAATCTAGGAGCTGAGTTTTTGTAGAATACGTAAAAGTGAGATTATCTATTACCTTCACTAAAACAGGTGATTTTTCACTGTTATTACACTGTAACAGGCTATTTTTCACTATAATTAGGTACTTAAAGATATAAAACTAGGATCAGTGTAAAATCACTAAAAAAGCTGTGGTTAGTAATGAAAGGAAATGGTAAAACGATTAACGAAAGTTAAAATAACAAGAACTAAGTGAAGTGAATATTAGGGATATCGATCTGTGATCGATTACTTCAATTATTGTTGTAACTGTGTAACGGTGCATGTGAATGCACCCTTACAAATACTTATAATTGATTGATCTTAAATCCTAAATAATAATATTAATATAATATTCTGATCTAAAAATAAAAAGTAACGAATTATTACATATTGTTAATTTAAAATAGTTATTCTACGGAACCATAAACTAGTTAATTTAATCCGCGCAGCGTGAACCATTTTGCTCAACGATCTCTAAAACAAAAGACTCGGTAGGATTCGGACACGACGACGAGTCCCCGTTCGGGCCATTCCTCTTCCATTTCTACCTGAGACCGCTTCAAGTTCGCAACGCGGGTGAGTATCCTACTAACGACCGTTGAACCTGCTTACCTACAATTTAAATTATTCGAGGTGCAGTTGATCCCGCTAGGGTGAGTTCTTATTTATTGAAACATTGTAACTGTTCTGCTTAATTATTACACTTCTGCTGAGACTGCTTAGTGCTTAGCTTTAAGAATTTTAACTTCCTACAAGGGGTGCTGAAATTGACTAGGGCGCAGATAGCACTATAGGAAGTTTCTCTAATGCTGGCCTCCGTCTGGGATTCCAGGATCTACTGCTGCCTAGGATTTACTACCACCTAGCATCTACCTACTACCTAAGCATCTACCTGCTACCTAAGGGCTACTGCTGCCGAGCCGCGAGCTAACGGAGTGTTGGCCTACCCTCTTACCAACGGCCATCATCACTATCGCGCTTGGGCTTCACCGGCCCGTTATGCTAGCTGGCTGTCTACGGCCCTGGGGGAACAGCGCTTGGATTTCGCCCCTACGTTAGGCCAGTGATCCCCTTCATAGAACTTACTTGTACGTGTGCGGAAGTAAGATAAATAAATAATTACAATACAGTAAATCTTGGCTTTTTAAGAACCCACCTATTCTGTACCATAACGGTACAACTGTTACTTGTTAGAATGTTGATATTTCGTATTTTTTATTATTATTTTGTAGATAGGTACGCAATTATTTTTTATCTCCTTAACACAGAAAAATAATCTAAAATAGATATTAAAATACTCATTTTAATCGAGAACCGATTAAATTGCGCTCGTTTCAAACCGCATCGAAAATCTGTCTTTTTCTTTTTCGTTTAAAGTTTGAATTGTCAAGTTTCAAAATAAGAAGTCCTCTATTGAAAGATAACGTTTAGAAACCAGGATTTTACTGATGTATTCTTTATGGTAATCGATTTATTTCCATAAAGAATAACACTACAATCGATGTTCTAACTTATTTCTTATTTCATTGTTTTTTCGAATTCTAGATTGTAAAAAGAGCTACTATTTTGTATTTTACTTACAAAAATATGGCAAATTTTTTAAAGTATAAACCAATTAGTTAACTTCAGACCCAAAAATCCCATTCTCCTTTAACATACATAAACTTTTTAACAGTGGTAGAGCCACGCGGCAGCTTTTGCTATCGCACGGATGGGCCGGCTCGAACCGGGGTGGTACCACGACCTCACAGAATACCAGCGTGAAGTAGAGGTTTACCTCTGCGTTTCGCTTGGTGAGTGCAGGTGGCTGGAGGCCCTTTTTACTGGAAATGAGGCATTCCATCTTAGTCCTCACGGGTGATAACGCATCTGCATTTTGATTCGCAAACGAGGATAGATGTAGATGTCTATGGGCCGCAGCAACCACTTACCATCAGGTGGACTGTGTGCTCGTTTGTAACCCTTATCCTATAAAAAAAAACTAATTTGATTATTTATCACTATTTAAATTGTGCCGTGTAGTGACGGTTAAGAATATCCACTAACCCATATCTTCCCATGGGTTTCGTAAAAGGCGACAAAGGGAAACAGGTAGGAGATGGGCAGCAGCATCTTCCTGATAACAGCAAAATTACAATAAAAAAAACTACGGTTGCCAACCCGCTTGCGAAGCGTGGCGACTATGGCAAATACCCCCCTATGAACGTAACAAAGAGACGGCGCGCAGTCCCCGGCGGCCCCGCTATTCCTGGCTACGGAGGCGACCATGGTAACGGCGAGGCAGGGGGTGTTAAGAAGAGAAGAGGTTCAGTTGCCACCTAAGACGACTCAACCTGGCAACATACTATGCACACACCCTGAGGACTGACGAGAAGATCGTGGAGCTGGAAGAAGAGACAGACAAGTTACGCTGACATATTATAGGATTATCCGAGGTCCGAAGAGAAGAGGAGGACACGGTAATCCTCGAATCCGGCAACTTGCTCTACCACCGGGAGGGCGACCATCGGTCCCAAGGAGGTGTCGGATTTATCGTCCACATGTCTCTCGTTAACAAAGCTGTAAAGGTTGAAAGTGTGTCGACGTGGGCTGCACACCTTACACTCAGAATCACCAAACGGTATTCGCTGAAGGTCATACAGGTTTACGCACCAACCTCGGCACATCCCGATGAGGAGGTAGAGGAAATATATGAGGATATCTCTAGAGCCATGCATTCCTCCTCCAAAACCCACTATACGGTGTTAATGGGAGATTTTAATGCAAAACTAGGCACAAGAGAGAAGGGTGAGCTGAAAGTAGGGAGATTTGGAACAGGGCAACAGAACACAAGGGGCCAGCAGCTGGCCGAATTCATTTAGGAAGAGGAACTCTTTATGATGAACTCTTTCTTCCAGAAGCGGCCCCACAGGAAGTGGACCTGGTCGACAAAATTGAGATTGACTTCATTATGACGACCAGACGACAACTGTTCAGTGATGTCTCCGTGATCGCGAGAATGAAAACTGGTAGCGGACACCGAATGGTTAGAGGCACACTGAACCTAAACGTTTTTGTTTTTTTTTTATAGAATAGGGGGCAAACGAGCATGCGGCTCACCTGATGGTAAGTTCCTAAACCTTTCACCTCGACATACAAAACCGTTTTCAGTGCCTAGAAGACTGCAATGAAGTGAACGATATGAATGACAAGCTCGTGGAAACTGTTTATGTGGTCGGAGCTAAGTTCTGCAAGACCCGCCGCAGAAGAACACAAAAACTCTCCGATCGCACTCTTAATCTCATGGCTGTTAGACGGGAGATGGAGCTACATTCTTCAACAATTTTGACAGCATGCAGGCATCTGAACAGACAGATCTCCAAATGCATGCGGCGGGACTTACACAACTTCAATACAGCTTGTATTGAAGAAGCGATCGAGTGAAACTAAGGCTCCAAAGTCTTTGCCAGAGATCTGTCCGCCAGAAAGAGCCAACATTCAAAGCTGAAGCTTTCACACTCGGTGTGGCAGCATCGTTTCCGGGACACCTGAGATTTTGAGTAAGATTGAGAGGTTCTATGGGCAGCTGTATACGTTATCGTTGGAGCCACACGCAAGTGTGAGTAACGATCCAAGAGCGAGTCTTATCCGACACTATTCCGAAGATATCCCGGACGTCAGTCTGAGCGAGATTAGAATGACTCTCCAGCACCTTAAAATACGCCAAGTCCCTGCTGAACTGCATCATTGAAACTTTGTCACGTCACAGCCGCTTGCAAATACAAAGGTGGTTAGTTGTACGTGTACAGTAAATTATAGTGATACAAATTGAATTAAAAAAGTGGCGTAATAGTTTAGCAACGAGTTATAGGGGCCGCGGGTTCTAATCCTGCACGAAACAAGAATTTGTATGGTTACAAATAATTGTTCCGGATCTGGATGTTTGTCCTTGTGAAATGTATGTGTGTAAACTGCCCCCACGATACAGAAAAAAATCCTAGTATGGAAGCGTTTCATAAAAAAGAAAAGATAAAAAGAAACAATACAAATTGCCTGTGCCATCATGAGTATGGCGACACATGAACCAACCAGTCAACCGCCATAACGTGTACCTTATCGCGAACCTCTTACGAGTTTTTCCACTTTTTTTGGGGTCCACGTACCCCACTTTGAGAAACTCAGTGCTAAAGGATGGGGTATGATGACGATATTATGTTTTATATTTCTAGCAATCGTTTTCAGTACCAAAATTAATTTCACCTAATTATGGTGAGCATTTTGGAATAACACATGTTCACATGTCAAAAAAGATGAATTCAGACTGATACTTATTTACATAATTTTTTTCTTACATGTTTTAATGTTTCATGCAAAAATCACAAACCGGAACACTTTGGAATGAATGAAATCATGAAATGTTGTAGGTATGTAGAGATTTTTTTTGTAACGTCATACAAAGCTCGATCACTACATGTACTATTATAAATAAATATATAATACATAAAATGACATAAACTCTCTAAGATAGTTAAACAACAGTTAACATAAAACAACTTAAACTTAAGGCCTGTCATCCAGAGTAGTAGGCAGACACTAGGGACTTTCGTTTGCCGCGATCCTGACACTCTACCCTCGCTTCTTTCACATCCATATTTCTACGTGTAAATTTTCGCCGGTAAAGTTTTTTAAATAATATTAAGTACATTATATTATATAATAAACATAAAGGAAAATTATCAGTATTATGTTATTTTAGCACCTTTTGCAAACCATTGATTGCATCCAGTTAAAAAAAGAAGATATTTTAAAAATATTTGATATAGGTACATAAATGTATTACATGAAACAATAATAAATGTCTCACTATATGAATGTAAGCTAAGCAATCACAAGCGGGCGTTGATCTTCATCTGAACAGAAATCCCTAAATCAATGTCACGTCAATTCTAGTTGAAGCCTTTGTCTGAACAGTTTTCTTGTGTAATTGTGTTTCACTCTAAAAGAAAACGATAAATGGCTCGCCATTTTTTTTTTGTTTGTGCTATACAAAAACAAAATAGATTTTTACCATCACTTGTTCTCAGAAAAACATTTTTATAATTAATTTTAAATAAAAACAAAAAATAAATTTTATCCGTCACTGATTGTTAGAACAACATTTTTATAATTAATTAAAAATGAATACCGTTGCCAGGTTAAAAAGGTTAGTTGAAGTTTGTTTTCTTAACACAAAAAATAAGGACTGATTTTTAATTCTGGAATCGTGAACGACATACAACACAAATAATTGCGTTCTTTTTTATAGAAGAGGGGGCAAATGACCATGCGGCTCACCTGATGGTAAGTGACTACCGCCGCCCATGAACAACCGCAACACCAGGGGAATCGCAGATGCGTTGCCGGCCTTTTAGAAAGATGTAAGCTCTTTTGTTGAAGGTCCCTAAGTCGTATCGGTCCGGAAAAATCGCCGGTGGTAAACAATTCCACAGAGAAGTTGTACGAGGAAGAAAACTCCTAGTAAAACGTACAGTTGTGGACCAACAAGCATCCAGATGATGAGGATGGTATCGTGAGTTATGACGTGATGTGCGTTCGTGAAATTTGGCGGCTTGAATTAATCCGAACAATTCCTCAGAGCACTCGCCGTGGTAAATTCGGTAGAAAATGCAAAGGGATACAACATCCCTACGCAGTTCCAGTGTATCGAGCCGATCATAAAGAACTCTCGAACGGCTCTGCGCTGGATGCGGTCAAGTAGAAGGAGCTGGCACTTGGGTGTCCCAGCCCAGAGATGAGAACAGCAATCCGTGAGAGGCTGAACCTGCACCTTGTAAAGTTGCAGGTGGTGTGCCGGCATGAAATACTGTCCCGCTCTGCTGAGCACGCTAAGCTTTTTAGAGGCTAATTTAGCCTTCCCTTAAAAGTGACCACGAAACTGAACACTATTCGATATGTCGACGCCGAAGATTCCGATGTTAGCTCAGGCAGCAAGGGGGGTGCCTTGAAACTAAGAAGATACGACAAAGGGGTTCTTTTTAGCGGTAAACGCGCAAACTTGTGTCTTTTGGGGATTAAACTGGACTAGATTTAGTCGCCCCCAATCCGAGACTTTGTTCAGCAAAGACTCGACTTCAGACACAAGTTTGTCCCGGTACTCGGCGACGTTTTCCCGAGAAATATTGGCACGGCCGGTATATAAGGCACCACCAGTGCTGTCGTCTGCATTGCAATGAATGTTACCAGTTTGCAACATATCATTGATATGCAGGAGATACAGCGTTGGTGATAGCACGCAGCCTTGTGGGTCACCAGCGTTTATAGACTTGAGATCAGAGCATGCACCGTCTACTACGACCTTGATGCTCCGATCAGCAAGGAAACTAGTGATTCATTTGCACAATTTCTCGGGAAGCCCATAAGAAGGAAGCTTTGAAAGAAGCGCTTTGTGCCAGACCCGATCGAAGGCCTTCGCTATGTCCAAACTAACGGCCAATGCCTCCCCCTTGGACTGTACCGCCTCTGCCCCTCTATGAGTCAGGTAGACCAGAAGATCACCAGCTGATCGAACCCGACGAAAGCCGTACTGGTGGTCACTAATCAGCTGGTGATCCTCAAGGTACCTCATGAGCTGGCAATTTATAATGGATTCCATTATTTTAGAGAACAAGGAGGTGATGACGATAAGCCTGTAGTTGGACAGGTCTGAGCGGTCGCCTTTTTTAGGGATCGGGTGGACCAAAGCTGTCTTCCATTAATTCGGGAATACGCCTTGGGAGTAGGAATACCGGAAAAGACGCGTTAAAACCGGTGCCCACTTCGGAGCACACATCTTCAGCACAATGGGAGGGACTTCTTCAGGCCCACTCGACTTGCTGACATCCAGGGAGAAGAGTGCTTTGCGAACCGAGTGCTGTGTAAACCGCACATCCGGCGTGGAGCACTCACACCACGGGATGGTCGGCAGTGTGTTCCCCCTATCGAGAGTTTAACAGATCGGCTTTCTCGTTTGCGGCGTGAGTCGTCCTCTCTGTGCAGAGATTGAAGAGATGGCTGACGGAAGATTCCTTGGACAGCCTTGGCGAGAGATCAGAATGCACGGGTTCCCGAAGGATGGCAAACTAACTTCTCACCAAGTCTGCTGATGTGCTCAGACCTTGCCTTGGCAATGACGCTTTTGAAGGACCTGGAGGCAGAATTATACTTCTTTTTAAGAGCGATGGTGTTTACATCCCGAGACGTTGATGCGTCAGCCCAGGCCCATGGCTGAGATCTGCCTCCAATGGGCACCACACAGGATAGAATAAAAACTTCCATACTCTGAAGTACCATATCAGCAACAGAATCGGCAACAACACTGAGATCTTCCGGCGAGAAGCGAGCCCGCCCCCAATGGTAGGATGCAAATAAAGACCGCATCCCGTCCCAATCGGCCGACCTCTAGTGCCAAACATAACATATGCGTAAATATACATATAAAATATGTCGGAGCGTCTATAAAATATCACTTGGATCAAGGTGGACATGAGGGTATATCGAGAAACTCCCACTTGTATGTGCAGTATAAAGTTCACTGTAGGTGCCGTGCGCGAGAGATTCCGCATAAGTCATTCAACGAGTGTGGTCATTCTACGAGTGCTAAGATAGTGTCGTGGTTCTGTTCGTTGTTGTAATTCTTCTAGTGCAGGCAAGGAGCATTGATGTTGCTGAGAGGCTGCCCTGTGTTACATTGAGATAAATAGTGTTGCTGTTGGTTTACATATTTTGGTGTTATCGTGTAATTACGTACCTCACGTTACACTAGTGTGTGATTGTGGCGTAGACGTGTTACAGTGTGGTCGAAGTGTAATTTCACTATACTGAATGTATAGTGCGTTACTTTGTCTTATTACTGATAATGATAAATTGCGTAAGCAAGAGAGCAAGTTGAACATCTTCTTTCACACTTTTACTATTTTTAACAATTAACGCTATCCTGATGTATTTCGGAGATCAAAATCGGGATCCTCTGTCATAAATCTCCGACAAATATATAATAGGGGCGGGCCATATACAAAGCGACAACCGACGTGTAAGAAAGGTTCTCGAGTTCGAGAGAGCCTTATACTGGTAAGTGGGCAGTCTCCTAATAAATTGATGGACGACCTAGTAAGAGATACAGTTAGAACAGTGCGTTGTGACATTCCTTGGGAAGGCTATGTTTAGCAGTGGACTTGTGAAGAGCCGTAACGATGATTATGATGTTGATAGTGAATTTATATAGTTTTTTTTTATACTATATAGTTTTTTTTTATACTGCGCCCGTACTATAGGTTCGTTGTCAGGGTTAAGGTGGAATAATCTAAGTCTTACAAATAGGTAAGATCAATCCCAATCAGTAACACACAATACCTGTACGGTCAGCATATATTCAACAAGTATCCATGGGTCGACTGGTAAAGAATGCCTCAAGGCATTAAGTCCGCCCTTTGTATTCTTATGTTATTAGGAATGCAATAAACAATAAGTAAATAAATAAATTAAATGATCCGCAATACAACATGAAAAATGAAGTTCCAAGCAATTTACGCTTAAAATTTCTTATCATCATTTGAATGATATTTCTTTTATACATTCGTTTTTTTTATACGATAAGGATGACAAACGAGCACACAGTCCACCTGATGGTAAGTGGTTACTGTGGCCCATAGACATCTACATCTAACCTCGATTGCAGATGCGTTGTCACCCGTCAGGACTAAGATGGAATGCCTCAGTTTCCAGTAAAAAGGGTCTCCAGTTCTCTACACTCAACATACGACGAAACACAGCAGCATTAAACTGCTATTTTACTCTGGTATTCTGTGAGAGCGTGGTCCTTCCCCGGTCGAGCCGACCAATTCGTGTTACAACTATACCAGAAATATAGCTGCAGCATGGCTCTACCACGTCCAAAATACATACACACATCCAAATCATAATACATAATAATCATAGTACATCTAAAGCAACTATCCTAGGGTTGGAAATTTTTACTATCCTAGGACGGGTAACTTATGTCGAACTTCTACTGACTAAAACCCCACGGTTGTTGCTTTAGGACTGGATATTCATACGGACGGAACCACGTGTAAGACCCACCAACCACTCACGTTACTATTGCAATCATCGTGTTTTTCTAATATTCGCTACCAGTTTATTTGCCTTTTGACAAAAAGTAAGGCCACCGACTTCTGCAACAGGAGCCTTTCTAACCTGTCCGCATTTGGCAAAGACGCTCTATACATCTACATTCATTATTTGACCTAATTCTACATTTATCATTTGGCATATGTCGTGAAGAGGCGCATCTGTACCATGAATACTAGCATTGAATACGACTTACAAATATATTAATCGATAAATGTAATACTATTCACTGTAAAGCAATACAATTGAGTACATAAAGTTTCTATAAGCGATTTCTTCAAAGTAACATTTTACGCAGTATATTGACGTAACCAAAAAATAAATAAAATGGTGGTATACTTATTTAAACTCAAAATTTTTAGACCCAATGTTTTGGTTTTGCAATTAAAACATAAAATCAATTTAATTAAAACTATTTTAACGGATTTTATCGCGTATATTAACTTATTTTATATTCCCGACGTTTCGAGCACTTTACAGCACCCATGGTCACGGGGGAGACTGTGTTCGCGTAAATATAACAAATCATTACATAAAATCAATTTCACTCTAGAAGTTTTGCTGTAAAACTAAATTAAGTGTTAAGTTTTGTTGATAAAAAAGTTTGGTTTAGGATAGAAACATTGTAGTAAGCAGATACATAAAAGAAAATATCATTTTAAACTACTGCTGTCACTGCCTACCGAAATAGAATTTATTAAGCCACAGAGTACTATTGCTCAAGTCGAATATAAACCAAACTTATTCTGCGCAGATTGGACCAAAATAATAATTAAAAGCTGAATGCAGCCCAAGTTAAATGTGATATCAGAGCCCTTAGCATATGTTTTTGATACTAACGTTTTAGTATCATTAGCGACTAAAATTTAATAGAAATATGCGTCGCCGCCAGTGCCCGTAAATCATCATCATCATCATCATTACAGCTTTTCATAAGTCCATTGCTGAACATAGGCCTCCCTCAAGGAATGCCACAAAGCACGGTCCTGAGCCACCTGCATCCATCGACTTCCTGCATGTCTTACCAGGTGGTCACTCCATCTCGTGGTGGTCGCCCTACACTTCGCCTACCGGTACGAGGCTACCACTCAAGAACCTTTCTTCCCCATTGGTTGTCGGTTCTTCGAGCTATATGGCCGGCCCACTGCCACTTCAGCTTACTAATCCGTTGGTATGTCTGACGAGAAGACGTGTCGTAGCTTCCCGAACGCTGCCCAGCCGAGTTGAATCCGTCGATTGATCTCTCGGTCGAAGTTGGACTTACCTAGTCAGACTATTTGTCCCAGGTAAACATACTAGTCAACAACTTCGAGCTTAGTGCTCCCAACAACTACCGGCATAAGTGTGACATGGACATTAAACATAATCTTTGTTTTGTCCATGTTCATCTTAAGACCTATCTGTTGGGAGACACAATTCAGGTCATTAAGTATAGTGCTTAGGTCCTCCAGCAATTCTGCCATAAAGACTATATCGTCGGCAAATCGAAGGTGAGTGATGTACTCGCCATTGATGTTAATACCGTATCCTTTCCAGTCCAGAAGCTTGAAAACGTCTTCCAATGCAGCGGTGAAGAGTTTCGGGGATACAACATCACCCTGTCTTACACCTCTCTGCAATTGGATAGGTTTCGTACTCTGGTTCTGTACTCGGATAGCCATCGTAACCCTACTGTACAAGCACTTCAGCACTTCGATATACCGACAGTCAACTTGGCACCGCTGAAGAGACTGCAGCACCGCCCAAATTTCGACGAAATCAAAGGCTTTCTCATAGTCCACATACGCCAGGCATAGTGGCAAATTGTACTCCTCGGACTTCTGTACAACTTGTCGAAGGATATGTATGTAGTCTATGGTGCTAAAGCCCTTTCGGAAACCTTGTTTTTTTTTTGTTGGCTGGAAGAAGCCTTTTCGGAAACCGGCTTGTTTAGGAGGCTGGCAGTCATCAAATCTGCGTGCAAGACGATTCGTAATGACTCTTGAAAACAGCACGTAGACGCGGCACAGAAGGGAAATCTGTCTGTAGTTCTTCAAGAGAGTATTGTCACCTTTCTTGAAGAACAAGACCACCGCACTTCTGCTCCACGCCTCCGGTGTAATGCCACCATGGAGGACGGAATTAAAGAGCCTCTGAAGGACTTCCACTACCGGTTTTCCACCCCCTTTTAGAAGCTCCGCTGTAATTCCATCCTCGCCTGGGGCCTTGCCGTTTTTAAGGTGCTGGAGAGCTATTCTAATCTCGCTCAGACTGACGTCCGGGATATCAGCGGAATAGTGTCGGATAAGACTCGTTCTTGGATCGTTACTCACACTTGCGTGTGCCTCCAACGATGACGTCTACAGCTGTCCATAGAACCTCTCAATTTCGCTCAAAATCTCAGGTGCCCCGGAAACGATGCTGCCACACCGAGTGTGAAAGCTTCAGCTTTGAATGTTGGCCCTTTATGGCAGACAGATCTCTGGCAAAGACTTGGGAGCCTTGGTTCCGCTCGATCGCTTCTTCAATACAAGCTGTATTGCAGTTGTGTAAGTCCCGCCGCATGCATTTGGAGATCTGTCTGTTCAGTTTCCTGTATTCTGTCAAATCTGTTGAAGAATGTAGCTTCATCTCCCGTCTAACAGCCATGAGATTAAGAGTGTAATCGGAGAGTTTTTGTGTTCTTCTGCGGCGGGTCATGCAGAACTAAGCTCCGACCGCATGGACAGTTTCCACGAGCTTGTCATTCATATCGTCCACTTCATTGCAGTCTTCTAAGTACTGAAAACGGTTTTGTAACTCGAGCTGAAAGGTTTCAGAATTTTGGAACAGAGCACAGGGGGGACGGAACGTTGACTTTATTAACGAGACCTCTCCAACTTAAAGTTTAGGTTCAGTGTGCCTCTAACCATTCGGTTTTTCACCCTCGCGATCACGCAGACATCACTGAACAGTTGTCGTCTGGTCGTCATAATGAAGTCATCTCATTTTTTGTCGAACCGTCGGGGCTCGACCAGGTCCACTTCCTATGGGGCCGCTTCTGGAAGAAAGAGTTCATCATAAAGATTTCCTCTTTCTCCATGAAGTCGGCCAGCTGCTGGCTCCTTGAGTTCCGTTGCCTTATTCCAAATTTCCCTACTTTCAGCTCACCGTTCTTTCTTGTATATATGCCCGTAAATACTCACACTTATTTGTAGACAATTATTTGTAGGTCATTCAAATAAGTATTCAGTGCGGAATTCGAACTCGTAGCTTTCAGCGCCACAACTCATTGGCAAGCCACTGCGCCACGAATCCATCAAATGTAATGGAGTTTAATGGTCTAGGACTTTAAGACATAAATAGTTTGTTTTTAATAAACACGTTTTGAAATCATGAAAGGGATGTCGATAAAGTGAAATTCTGCTTCGATTCTAGTCGAAGCTGTAGACGACGGTGATAAAACAAGGAATATAAAGTTCTTTGGTCCGATCAATGCATTTTACGCAACAGCTGTTTTAAAAAGCAGCGCGGAAGCGTGTAGTAAGTAGATAAAGTTCATGGTTTTAACTTTGACTTTGAAGCATAGATTTATTTGTCCATAGCAACTTTAATTTTGGAAACACTTTGATCATCAATGTAAGCAATGTTATATATATATAGTTAGTAGTATAGTTAAATATATAATATTTGGTAACTTATAACATAGATATATCATAGTCTATCACTCACTATGTTTACTCAATGTTAAAATAATTTTAGGGTTTCGAAATATCGCTTAAATGGTAGCCCTAATTTTCTATAAAATAATATTATGATTTATTGATAAATTATCAGAATTAAGAACTTTTTGAATTGATTATGAAATTTGCTACTAAGGTTTTATTTACTTTACAATTGTTTGACGAAGATATTAAAAACAAAGAAGTCAGGTGAAAGTTCCACAAAGGAAATAAATTTTAAATAGAAAATACAAAAACAAAAAAGGCAAAACGTAACAAAACCAATAATTGAACATACTTGTTTCAATAAAATATTACTACTATAATACTCGTACTCTAAATTACCGCTTTGTTGAACTGGCCATTTTAAGCTGAAGGAAGGTTGATGATAATGACGAACTCAAGACGATTGTGGAGCGGATCCGTCTCAAGCTACGGTTGAACTAGCATCAGCTTATGAAGTAATTGTCATAACAATATCAAATAAACCTAGCAAGCTAACAGCATAGCAAAGTGGCGAAGCAATCAGCTTTGTAGCGGTTTCTAACGGTTGCCGTTGAGCAATCAGTTTCAAAATAGGAGGTTCAGATGCCTGGGTGATCAGTAATCGAATGCTAAAAACAGAATTTGAAAATTCGAAACTGTTCTCGAGATAATCGTGGGACAGACGGACAGACGGACAGACATCGTAAAATCAATAAGTGTCTTCGCAAGCTTCGCCACTTAATAAGTGTCATCGCAAGCTTCGCCACTTAATAATTATGGGCAAATAGTTAAAATAAAGAATCTTGAAAAAAGGGTACCCCACAAATTGTTCGAATCACAGGAAGATACCCGCTTCTATACTTCCATCACACTAATAAAGTTGAAAATTTTTGTTTACGTTCTACACAACAGACGTTAAAAAAGATTTAAGAGCTAAAACTAGAGACCGTTTCTCATCCACCATATTCTCCAGACTGACTTTCGACTGACAAACTTCCGGTGTCTCGAAATTCGAAGTCGAATATTAGATAAATTTTGATAGGCAAAAAATTTAATACCGAACCAGTTAAGAACGCCCTCAAAAAGCTTATTGATTCTCGCCAGCAGACTTCCATAACAAGAGATTGCAAGAGAAAATTGAATTAAAAAAGTTATAAAAAGAAATTACTATCTGTCTAAACTATATCACATTCTTCCCATTTTCAGGGCAGTTTGTTGATACTCTTTGAAACTTTTTATTTCAATTTTCCCGTACGAAACGTTAAATTCATAATAAATAGCAAATTCACATCTAAAATGGAAATCTTAATGTCAAGCTACAAAGGAAAAAAATCTGGTTTTCTCCTGGGTCTAGAAGATTCCTTTTTTCATAATTTTAAAATTTTTAATCCCATTTTATGGTGCCTGCGTCTCTGATGAAAACGTTCAAGAATATCATCATCATCATCATCATCATTATAGCCCACCACGATTCCACTGCTGAATATATGAATGCTGAACATAGGCCTCCCCCAAGGAATGTCACAAAGCAAATTTAACATACATAAACTAATTTGATTATTTATCACTATTTAAATTTTCAGATACTTTGACCTTATTCCCTTGATTATCCTAAATGGCTACTTTTTGCCTAAATAAAATCATTTTCTTTTGTTTTCACTATTACACGTAATGTATAATATGTCAGTGCGACTATAAAACACCGGTTGGAGGGAGAGTGAGCGAGAGGTTGCGTAACTCTTGCGGAGCGTCATCATATCTAAGTTGACAAAATGGAACTGAGGGTATATCGAGAAATTTTTCTACTCGTTTGTGCAGTATATAGTTTACTGTAGGCACCGTACGGGAGATATTTCGATTAAGTCATTCTACGAGACCTAAGATTGGCCTCTAAAAAGCTTGGCGTGCTCAGCAGAGCGGGCGCAGGTTCGGCCTCACATAGAATACTAGTTTCCATCTCTAGGCTATGGCTCCCCAGTTCCAACTCCTTTTACTTGACCGCATCCAGCGCACAGCGGGTCGGATCTTCAACGACCGAGTCCTTTCCGATCGCCTCAATTCACTGGCGCTGCGAAGAGATGTTGCATCTCTTTGCATTTTCTAACGAATTTACCACGGGGAGTGCTCTGAGAAATTGTTCGGATTAATCACAGCCGCCAAATTTCACGAACGCACATCGCGGCAAAATTCCTGATACCATCTACACCATCTGCTTGGCGGTCCACAACTGTACGTTCTTTTAGGAGTTTTTTTCCGCGTTCGGCCTCTTTGTGGAATAGCTTAGCACCGGTGATTTTTCCGGACCGATACTACTTCAAGAAAAGAGATTACTCCTTTCTAAAAGGTCCCCTGATGTTGCAATTGTTCATGGGCCCTCCCGTGAAACAAATAAAAATGATAATGTCGTAGTTCTGTCCATTGTAGTGGTTTTTTCTGGTGCAGGCAAGGAGGATTGTGTTGCTGAAAGGCAGCTCTGTGTTACACTGTAATGTGTAGTGTTGTCGTTGGTTTGCATACTTTGGTGTTATCATGTTATTACGTCCCACATGTTACACTAATGTGTGATTGTGACGGGGACATATCGCGGTGTGTTCGGGCTGTATTGCTCTGTACTGAGTGTGTGGTGCGTTACGCTGTCTTATTATTGATAATGATTAATTGCGTAAGCGGGAGAACAAGTTGAACATCCATTCTCACACTTTTACAATTTTTAACAGTTAACCTTTTCTGATGTATTTTCGAGATCGAAAACGGGATCTCTTGTTTTGTATTTCCTACATATACAATATTCTGTTCATTCAAATTATTCATCGATCATAAATACATTATTTAAAAACCCGCAAATTCTTGAGGTCTACGGGAGCATTTTAAGACTTAATGCAATTGGACAGCAATATGAAATTCTTCTCCTTCAAGTTCACTCCTTATCTAATATATTATTTACGGAAACTCAGTTAAGCAAGTAATTTCACAACAATATTCTTAAAACTCTTTCAATTAATTCGTTCCATTCATTACAGCCTATCAGATGTTCACTATTGAATACAAGCCTCCGCAAAACTTGTCTCATATGGGTATTTTGCCATAGGTGCCACACTTGGCAGGAGGCAGACTTGCAATTTCTTTTACGTTGTTAGTTTCCCTCTGGCGCTTCTTACAGCACCTACAGGATAATATGGGTTAACCTGAAATATTTATGAAATGTTAAATCACGAATCACGAGCCTTTGGTAAATTTTTTCAGTGTTTCTGCACATTGGGCTGCGTTTTTCTATCTTATCCTGCATAATATTACAAATAAATACAAATGACCACACTGGTGAAGCGTGGTTCAAAATTGGAATAAAGTGGACTGTAATAGTTAGTTGGAATTGGATTTCGTTGAAATTTGCAACCGACACATAAAACTGAATGTACGCACCTGGAGAACGCCGTCAGCTTCTCTTCGTACTTGAGGTTGACACTCGCGTGGTACACTCCTAGTTTTCTTGCGCGATTTACACTTATTTTATACAATTCACGGCCGTGATTTTTGCGTATGATAATTAAATAGATATGCGAGTAGCGAGTGTGACACAATATGCTTCCGCGTGTGGGCGTGTTTTTACTTAGACTTCTTCGTCTACCCGGTTGTCGGTCGCAAGAAGGAATGAATGGAATGAATGAAAGGTATTATAGAGGAAATCTGATTCGTCAATAAGATTGACCAAAAACGCGGAATATTTTAATTTGAGAAGTGACGGTAACATTTCCCCCGCCCTTAAAGAGTCGCCTTTAAGAGGATAATAATAATATGATGCGATAAATATAATTTATACTAACTAAAACTAAGCGAATATAAATATGTATATATTATTATACATAGACGTAAAGACGATGTGAGCGATGCAGAGTTTATTATTGCGTAGGCAACGGACACAAGCGCATCACTGGTCGCACGAGTGTACCCCTTGCCGTTTTTACTGTAGCAACACGAACTATACCGTCCTTAGACGGGTGAACATTTACGATCACTCCCAAAGGCCAGAAGAGGATCGGTGACTTATCATTTATAATTATGACAACTGTGCCCACCTTTACGGGGACCGAGGATTGAGTCCATTTCTGCCGCGCCTGCAGTTGATGCAGATATTCAGTTCTCCAACGACTGGACTAATTTATCTAAGAGTGCGTGTCGTTGAAGTAAATTAATTGGCGAATATTCCACATTATGTGCAGGTAGAGAGCGTAATGGTAACGTATTCAAAAAATGTGCGTGAGTTAAAGCCGTCGATTCTAAGCTAAGCACTAAGCACATTGAGAGGACGAGAGTTTAATAAACATTATATTTGAGCGAGGACTGTGATTAACTCTTCATACCCAAGGATCTGCTGTCCAATAACCTTAAAAACATGATTCTTTACACATTTTACCATACTCTCCCAAGAACCACCGAAATGTGGGGCGGCAGGCGCTATGAACTTGAATTCAATGCAACTTTCGGCCAATTCTTCTTCTAAACGCGGGCGGTATTCCTTTGTGACAAAATTATATAAACCTCGTAGATAAGATCGTGTGGCTACAAAATTTGTTCCACGATCTGAGTAGAGAAATTTCACGGGACCCCGTCGCGATAGGAAGTGCTTTAAAGCTGCGATAAAACTCACAGTGGAAAGATCCGTGGCTACTTCGATGTAGAGTGCGCGCGTAGTAAGACAAGTAAATATACATAGGTAAGCCTTGCGAGTTTTATCACCTCTAGTCCGTATGGGCGTATACGATATAGGGTCGCAATAATCACAGCCAGTATGAGCAAAAGCTTTCTCCGCTTGCGTGACTCCTGTCCCGGCAGAGCAGCCATTAAAGGAAATTGCGGGCGCGGTTTTAATTTAAAGCAAATGTTACACTTATTAATTCTAGACCGAATAATTCGTCTAGCGGACTAGATCGAAAATCGTTGTCTTAACGAAGACATGAGCAGCTCTGGGCCGGCATGTAAATATTTTTTATGATAGTAGTCGATCAACGACTCCACAAGAGCGTCGTGACGCGGTAAAATAATCGGAAATTTGTATTCTGTACTTTCAGCGGAGTTGGTAAGACGGCCACCAACGTGGATAAGGCCATCACATAAAAATGGTTTAAGCTTCATTAGCGCGGGAGTACAATTATTACCGGCTCCTAGTTGTCGAATGTCGAATGCAAAATGTCTTTTTTGTATATCGCCTATTATCATATGCTCTGCGGCGCATATATCGTCCGCGGTAACCGCTATCGAACCGGAACGAGGTAATTTATTTATAAATCTGCAGACATAAACAAGGATACGCGTGAGTTTACTCCATGAGGAGATGCGTTTATTAAGATCTTGAAATAAAGATATTTCTGGATCTGACGTAGTAATGGGGTGTGCGGCTGTTTTCTCTTCCGGTACGTTGTCTAGCACTATACTATTATGGTCTGTATTGGTGATAGGCCACAGCGAGAGGTCTTGCGCGAGCCAGGGCGGACCTTGTGACCATAATGGATGAGATATTAGCCTTTCGGGTGTAAGACCTCTCGATAAACAACGCGACGTGATGAAAATCAGCAGCTGGTAAATTGTCAATAATCTTGACGACGCGGTTAGCGACAAAAGTTTGCCAGCGGTGCGGGGAAGATTTTATCCAACAAAATGGGACCATTGAGTCTGTGAACGCGTACATCTCACTAATATGGTAGCGTGAATCGTAGGTGTCGTGCACGCGTCTAATTAGTCTTGCCAGTAATTCGGCAGCACAGAGCTCAAGACGTGCAATAGACAAATGCTTCATTTGTGAGACTGTTAACAGTTAGAATAGAAATTGCGCGAATTGAAGTCAGTTTTTGTAGTAATCGCGACACTTCTACTTGAAATAAAAATAAAAGGAATTTGATTTGGAATTGCTATTTAATTTACCTACAGTGAGAGAAAATTAGTCTGGCCCACCAGGAAAGGTAAATGAAATAGGTAAACTCACGGTTAGCAGCAGCGGCGGTCAACTTCAACTTGGCTTCAACAATATCTTCGGATGTGGAAGGCTTCAGTCTTCCTTGACCACAATCCTACGTGATTATATAGTCTATGCACACAGCTGGGTCGACCCGGCACACTCACTAATGCTTAATTACATTGATTTTAATTTTGAAGGTTTAGAAAAGAACAGCCATTGCAGATGCAGTTCGACTTGAGTCTTGATTACATGTGAGTATCGATCACGTCGACTTCTTTTGCAGGCGCTTTTGTTGTAGGCCAACAGATGGCGCCATAAGTTTTGTTTGCATATAATTGGAAGGGAGGATGTGATGATAGAAAAGTAAGGAAGGCAAGCCAATACATAATTCCCCCCACTTGAAATCGTTTCAGATTTCATGAGTAATGATAGCTGTTCTCCCTATAAAACTAAATACTTCGCAAAATAGAAACTAACTTAGAATAATATCTACCTAACGATAATATGAATACTTGAATTTGAGTTACATACCTATTAGAAAGGTAAGGCAACAAAAATGTATAACTAACTAGACCTACAAGGTAAATAACAAAAACTATAATATTAATTATGAGAAAAAATTGACCATTTTTTTGTTTTTAAGTATAGCTATATATTATTGATTTAAAGGTAGAGGACACAGTTTATTTATTGGTCTCTTAAGGAGTCCATTAGTAGTGCGTAGGGTTACCACGCGCACTAAACCGTCCTTGCCGGGATGCACGTCTTGAACTCTACCTGAACGCCACTCTAGTGGTGATAAATTGCTATCGACAATTAGTACAATATCTCCGACATGAATATTTGGCTGTTCTCGAAACCATTTTGCGCGTTGCTGTAAGGTATGGAGATAATCGCGTTGCCAAATATGCCAAAAGGACTGTGTAAGCTTTTGCAACATCTGCCAGCGGGCCCGAGGTGGAACATATTCATTAGAGAGTTCAGGTTCTGGTAACGATATAAGAGAACCATGGATCAAAAAATGGCCAAGTGTAAGTATATCGACCACATTAGGATGCGGGGATAGACAGCACAACGGTCGCGAGTTAAGTACGGCTTCGACTTTAGTAAGAATTGTTATGAGCTCCTCGAATGTCAATACTTGTAACTCTATAACGCGTTTTAAGTGAAACTTCATTGATTTTACACCGCTCTCAAAGATGCCACCAAAATTACTCCCGGTAGGAGGGTTCAGTCACCAGATAATGTTTCGTTTCGCAAGACTAGGCTCAAGCGAATCCATATTGTTACAAACCATTTGTGGTAGTTCGTTAAGGTAACGGCGGGCACCAATAAAGTTAGTGCCGCAGTCGGTGACTATGAAGGTACAAAGGCCACGACTTGATACGAAGCCATCTAATGCCGCAAGAAAAGCAGAAGTCGATAGCTCGGTTACTGCCTCAAGATGGATAGCCTTTACCGCGAGGCAAACGAATACACTCACCTAAGGCCTTGTAAGTACGAGCGTTTCGTCTACGACTTTCCTTCACTATGAATGGACCGGTAAAGTCGATTCCCACATTTTGGAAACACCGTGTCAGTTGTACTCTTGGTGAATGAAGATTTCCCATTAAAGGCTGACAATCAACCGGTTTTACTTTAAAACATGCTATGCATTTATATAAACGCGACCGAATTAAGTTACGGATGCCAAGTATCCAATATCTATGCTGAATAATCGATTGAAGAGTACAAGTAATTGACAAGAAAGTGATCTATGATCATCAAGGATAAGCGTGAAGCCTTTGGCAACAATACGGGATGTTTTACTGTTGCCGGTAGATTAGAGTGCTTTAGACGCCCCCCCCCCCACTCGCAGCAACCCCGTATCATCAATAAATGGACTCAGATTTTTAACGGATTTGGTGGCTTTGACTTCATTTGTAAGATGAAGTTTTTGTTCATGTCGAACCATATGGAAGATAGACTGCTCCAGCTCTGATACAGTCAGGAAGTTCTTAGTTTTATAGTTTCGTTTTAACGCTGCTACAGCACGCAGACACCAAGCTAGCACACGCTGGACGCGGGATAGTGTAGAGTAGCGGTCTAACAGTCCACTAATAAAGTCAAACTCAGCAGAACTAGTATCCCTTTGAGATACATGAGCAGTAGAGCGCAACTCGGGTACGAAATCTTATGATTCCCACTTGCACTTTACTGGCCAAGTGGAGGAATCGTTAACAAGTTAATTAAGATCTGACCACCACGTACAATATGTCACTAGCTGTGAACCGCTAAGACCTCGACTGCAATGATCGGCAGGAATATCATATGTCGATACGTGTTGCCAGCTATCAACTGATACATCGTCTATGATTTTCGCAACGCGATGGGAAACAAAAGTCTTCAGTTTATGAGGTTCCGTGTGTAATCATGCTAGAACCGTGTTACTATCAGTAAAGATAATCACTTTACTGAGAGGGATTTTAACTCGCAGCAAGTTTTGCGTGTGATTAACTCGCCCTAGAAGGACAGCACCGCAAAGCTCTAGACGGTTAACCGTTAGTTGTTTTAATGGTGCAACTTTTGATTTTGCAATCAACAAATGCGCGTTAAAATGGTTGCCACGAACTGTCCTCAAGTACACACAACATCCATATGCCTTTGAAGAGCCATCACAAAACCCAATCAATTAATAACACTTGGCGTCATCATATGTAATTCTACGAGTCAGTTTAATCTGTTTAACATGTTGCATTTCAGAGATAAAGTTGTGCCATTTGTGAGCAACCTCAGGTGGAACGGGTTTGTCCCAACTTAGCTGAAGGCGCCACATGTCTTGAAGCAATAGTTTAGCTATTAGTACAATTCCGCCTCCAGGTCCTTCAAGTGTCATTGCCAAGGCAAAGTCAGAGCACATCGGCACAATTGGCGAGAAACTAGTTCGCCTCCCTTCGGGAACACGTGCATTCTGGTCTCTCGCCAAGGCTGTCCAAGGGAACTTCTGTCAGCCATCTCTGCCATCTCTGCACAGGGTGGACGACTCACTGGCCCATGACGCAAAGGAGAAAGCCGATCTGCTAGGCTCTCTTTTTGCTTCCAACTCGACTCTAGACGACGGGGAGAACACACCGCCGAACATCCCGCGGTGTGAGTGCCCCATGCGAGAAGTGCTGTTTACACAGCGCTTGTTGCGTAAAGCACTCCTCTCCCTGGACGTCAACAAGTCGAGTGGGCCTGATGGAGTCCCACCTATTGTGCTGAAGACGTGTGCTCCGGAGTTGGCACCGGCTTTAACGCGTCTTTTTCGGTACTCCTACTCCCTAGGCGTAGTCCCGGACTCATGGAAGACAGCTTTGGTGCACCCGATCCCTAAAAAAGGCGACCACTCAGATCCGTCCAACTACAGGCCTGTCGCCATCACCTCCTTGTTCTCCAAAGTAATGGAAACGATTATTAACAGCCAGCTCATGTAGTACCTTGAGGATCACCAGCTGATTAGTGACCGCCAGTACGGTTACCGTCGAGGTCGCTCAGCTGGTGATCTTCTGGTCTACCTGACCCATAGATGGGCGGAGGCAGTGGAGTCCAAGGTGGAGGCGTTGGCCGTTAGTTTGGACATAGCGAAGGCTTTCGATCAGGTTTGGCATAAAGCGCTTCTTTCGAAGCTGCCTTCCTATGGGCTTCCCGAGAAATTGTGCAATTGGATCACCAGCTTTCTTGCTGATCGGAGCATCAAGGTCGTAGTAGACGGTGCATGCTCCGATTACAAGCCCATTAACGCCGGTGTTCCACAAGGCTGCGTGCTATCACCAACGCTGTTTCTTCTGCAAATCAATGATATGTTGCAAACCAGTAACATTCATTGCTATGCAGACGACAGCACTGGTGATGCTTTATACACCGGCCGTGCCAATATTTCTCGGGAAAACGTCGCCGAGTACCGGAACAAACTTGTGTCTGAAGTCGAGACTTTGTTGAACAAAGTCTCAGACTGGGGGCGACTAAATCTAGTCCAGTTCAATCCCCAGAAGACACAAGTTTGTGCGTTTACCACTAAAAAGATTCCCTTTGTCGTATCTCCTCAGTTTCAAGGCACTCCCCTTGTTGCCTCAGCCAGTAGTCGACGACCGAGTTCTTTCCGATCGGCTTGACTCACTGGCACTGCGTAGAGAGGTTTCATCTTTTTGCGTATTTTATCGCATCTACCACGGGGAGTGCTCTGAGGAATTGTTCGGACTAATTCCAGCCGCTCAATTTCACCATCGCACATCGCGACAGAACTTGCGATACCATCCCTATCATCTAGATGATTGGCGATCCACCACTGTGCGATTCAGAAGAAGTTTTCTCCCTCGCACAACTTCCTTGTGGAATCGATTACCACCAGCGATTTTTCCGGACCGATACGACTTAGGGACCTTCAAGAAAAGAGCCTACTCATTTTTAAAAGGCCGGCAACGCATCTGCGATTCCCCTGGTGTTGCAGTTGTTCATGGGCGGCGGTAGTCACTTACCATCAGGTGAGCCGCATGCTCGTTTGCCCCCTCTCTTATAAAAAAAAAGAACAACAGGAGTGAGCCAACCAATTGGGTCATAAATGCGAGCGATATTTGATAATATTGCACGCTTTGTTAAATTGGAATTGAACCCGGACACTGAATAATTAAAGAAGTCTTCTACGGGGTTCCACTGCATACCAAGAATTTTAAGGATATGGTCGTGATTTTCGTCACAAATGGCCCTAGGTACTTGAAAATGTTCAGACGGTAGAGCTGCAATAAACTCGGCCGAATTACTACTCCATTTACGCAGCTCAAATTGCGCACAGCTCAGTAGTTTAATAAGTTCATCTTTGAGCTTAAGTGCCTGTTTAAGAGATGGCGCTCCGGTGGTTATGTCGTCCATAAAAGGGTCATGACGTATAACGTCAGCCGCTTGAGGATACTTAGAAGCATGATCGACCGCTAATTGATGCAGAGTACGAATGGCTAAGTGTGGTGAACTGGTCACACCGTATGTTACGGTATTTAATTCGAACTCACCCACGGGATCAGCTGGAAAGTTTCTTCACAACACGTGTTGCCACCCTCGATCTTCCGGACGCAAATCTATATTGCGATACATTTTCGAAATGTCAGATGTAAACACTATTGCGTGAAGACGAAATTTTGTCAGTACATCAACAAAGTCATTTTGAAGCTTAGGCCCAGTGTACACGATATTATTTCAAGATTTTCCGTTCGTCGTTCTGGCACTTGCATCAAAAACGACACGTAGTTTTGTCGTAGTACTCTCAGGGCAGAGAACACAATGATGCGGAATTACAAATTTGCCTGACCCAACGTCTGCGGGTTGCATCTGAATATTCAATCATAAAATCAGAATAGTCCTTTTTTAACTCTACATTGCGCTCAAGTCGCTTTTCGAGTTTGAATAAGCGTGATTTCGCCATCTCGAAATATTCACCCAAATTATCACAAGGCTTCTTCAGTAACAAAGGAACGACGTAACGACCGTCAGACTTATGTGACACAAGAGTAGAGTAGAGTTCTTCGCATTTAACATCTTTAGGGTTCGATATAAATATTTTCGGTGGTTCTTCGACCTCCCAAAAACGCTTGACCACGTCATTCAAAAGCCGGGTGGAAGTAACGAGGGAAGAAACCATAGGTGGAGGCTGACAGCTGTGATCAATTTTGCCAATGAGCACCCACCCAAAGACACTATGTAGTGCGACTGGTAAACCAGGACCTATCTCTAAGCGTTCGCCATCATAAATTTTATGGAATAGCTCTGCGCTCAGCAGCATGTCTATTTTAGTGGGTTTGTCGAACTGTTTGTCTGCTAAAACTAGATGTTTAAAATGTTCACGAACCTCAGAAGGTACTTCTACAACAGGCATTTTACTTGTTATTGTATTCATTATTATGGCATTAACAGTGAAGGTTGGACTATCAGAATCCGTTGGCATTACCACGCATGAAGTTTCACCCTTTATTTGATGCGCTACATTTTTTCCTAAACCTGCTACAGCTAAATTGTAGCGGCGAATGGGCAACCCTAAACGTTGAGCGAGTAATAACGTCATAAAACTATCCTGAGCTCCACTGTCAATAAGTGCGCGGGCGGCAGTATACTGAGCGGAAGCACCGCATAACTTTGTAAAAAAATCAACAAATCAGAAAAGGTAGGAATTTGTTCCCCGTTTTGCAGCTCAAAAAGTTTACGTGTATCTGAATCTAAAACACGCGCAGCTAAATAAAATAAAATAAACTCATCTAATTTCTTAATTTTCATAGCTTTAAGAGCATTAACGGTTTCATTCAACACGTTGGTTAAATTACGTAAATCGGCATAATTACTGGACTTCAAAGGAAGAAGCAACAAATTTTATCCAAGTACGTTGCGGCCAAAATTCGTTTGTTTTGGAACCGCTCGATAAGTGCGTCAAAAACAATTTGGTAGTTATCAGAGGTAACAGGCACTCCTTTTGCAATTGACAACGCTGAACCCGAGAGACACGTCAACAAATAATGAAACTTTTCTATTGACTATATATTATTGTTTTCATGTACAAGTGTGGAAAATGTATAGAAGAAAGTTTACCAATGTTCAATGTTTCCATCAAATTTCGGTAGCTCGAGTTTCGGTAAGCGTGCTTGCGCGTATGGTTTCGTACTATGGTATGAAAATCCGGAAGTCAAACTCGGATCCGGGTCGCATTGCGAGTGGGCTCGAGTGCGAGCGACCCTCGCTTAGAGCAGCCCTGGCGGCATCGACAGTGTAGTACATGTCGTCAAACGTAATCACGGGCTTCATATCAATAATATCGTCCGGCTTTAATTTTAACTTTAAATCATTTATTTGATTCGTATAATCCAAGAATTCTTTACGCACTAACTCAATACGCTTAAACCTAGACTCGAATTGAGACGCAGAAGTTGTATCCGTTTGAATATTCTTCGATAAATCACATTGTATTTCGATTTCTCGAAATACATATTCCCTTTGAATAGTAAGCAACTTGAGTTGTCTCTCAATTTCACTAGCGTTCGACTTTGTTTTATCCGTCATTATGTTTGAAATTATATACAATAAAACCGTAAATTTAAAAACAAACCTAATTTTTAACTAAGCAATAATGACGCTATTAATAGGTATATATTATACTACACCTATTGAAACAACGTATCAGTATTGAATATGTGGAGTATAATTATTCACCTACTACCTCCATGTTTAAGTACAACGAATGGCACAGAACGTATAATTGTAATTTAATTCATGTAATCAACAGAGAATAATTTTCCTAATTATAAAATTATATAGGTATCAAATAAATTTAATAAATTACTTCATATTATATCGTTAAAATTAAGGCAACGAAATAAGTACCTTATCAAATTTTACTTGAATTTTTTTTTATCTAAAGCTGAGTTGCTATGAACTGTAGTTTTAGAGTTTTCGAATGAATTGAACCTAATATACCATAGGAAATTCGCGCTCGTACGGACCACTATGTTAACAGATAGAATAGAAATTGCGCGGATTCAACTCAGTTTTTGTAGTAATCGCGACACTTCCACTTGAAATAAAAATAAAAAGAATTTGATTTGGAATTGCTACTTAATTTACCTACAGTGAGAGAAAATTAGTCTGGCCCACCAGGAAGGGTAAATGAAATAGGTAAACTCACGGTTAGCAGCAGCGGCGGTCAACTTCAACTTGGCTTCAACAATATCTTCAAAGATAGGAAGGCTTCAGTCTTCCTTGACCACCCTCGTACGTGATTATATAGTCTATGCACACAGCTGGGTCGACCCGGCACACTCACTAACGCTTAATTACATTGATTTTTATTTGGAAGGTTTAGAAAAGAACAGCCATTACCGATGCAGTTCGTCTTAAGTCTTGAATACATGTGGGTATCGATCGCGTCGATTTCTTTTGCAGACGCTTTTGTTGTAGGCCAACAGATGGCGCCATAAGTTTTGTTTTGCATATAATTGGAAGGAAGGATGTGATAAAAAAGTAAGGAAGGCAAGCCAGTACAGAGACCTTTGACTTGGCGCAGACGAGTCGCGTCGTAACTTGGCTTGCGTGAATAATATGGGCGTATACCACTGCTCCATAAGCACGCTCACTAGTATCGGAAAACCGACCAGTCGTACAACGCAATGTTCGAAGACCCCCAATCGTCGCGGTATTTTGACGTCATTGAGTAGCGGTAACTCTATACAAAACCTTTTCCAGGTTTTGACTATATGCTGGCGCGTACAATCGTCCAAATCAAGTTTCAATAACCACAAATCCTTTATGAGAAGTTTAACGAAGAAAACAATAGGCGCTACGAAGCCCATTATGTCCCAAATTATAGCTACAGTAGATAAAATTATCCGTTTTGAACACCTTTCGTCAGGCGTGGTTACTTTAAATTCAAAACAATCGCGAGATGTATGCCAACTCAAGCCCAAAATTTTAAATTGAGCGGTTCTGTCAAATTCAATAGGATCGGACATCTTATAGGATGAAGGCAGAGCGCTTAAGACCGAGTCGGAATTACATGTCCATTTTACTAAATCGAACTGCGTACGTTTAAATAACTCAATCAGCTCATTAGCAGCTGATGCAGCTTCTTCCTCCAACATAACACTAAAAACGATATCGTCCATATAGATATAGCGAGAAGCAATTATCTTTGCTAGCCGAATTGTATCTCCATCATCCGCAATGAGTTGCTGAATGACACGGAGTGCATGGTACGGGCTAGACCTAAGTCCAAAACAAACCCTATTAAATCCATATTGGGTAAGTTCTTCTTGCGGGTGAAAACGATATAACATGCGTTGAAAACGACGATTGCGCCTATTCATTATAATTTGAAGGGACATCTGTTTACAATCAGCGGAAAGCGCGGTAGCGAAAAGACGAACATTTAAAATAATTGCAAACAAATCACCTTGTAAATTAGGACCACTATGGAGAATATCGTTCAGTGAGCGGCCTGAACTCTATATATGACTCGCGTCGAGAACCATGCGAAGTTTAGTAGTGGTATTATCTGTACGTAAAACACCGTGGTGTGGTATGACGTAAACTGTATATCAGTTATCACTGTCAATAAGCGGCGCGGGTGACAGATAGCCCTTTTCTAAGTACTCGTGGATAACTGAGTCATACGCGGCCTTAAATTCAGGAGCGGCTTCAAACTTCCTCTCCAACACCAGAAAACGTTTCCGAGCGGTTTCATAAGTATCACCAAGCGAAAATATATCATACCGGAAAGGCAAAGATACTATTTATCTGCCCGTTTCTTTGTCACGTTCAGTGGTTTCGCGAAAGAAATGCTCACACTCTATCTCAGCCGGGGACTGAGTAGGCGAAGTTTTCAAAGTTTTTTTGCTGTGATAACACTAGTATTAAGTTGTAAAAGTAATTTGTCCCGATAAATTTTAATAATTTAATTAATTTAAATTCATAATATCCACCTCAATTTTATGTTATAGTTAATAAAGTTAATAATTACTGCCGCTTTGTATTTAATATTTAAGAAAGTCTGTACATACATAAATATTATAACAACATTTTGGTGTTGGAACAAAAAGTGACAGGTAATGAACATTGTTTTAAAATTATTGTAATTCTTATTTCATATCATTCTGTTACGGACGGCGAGGGGAGCCGCCGCCCCGTCGCCCCTTCATACCCCGTTGCGCCATGCGCACCCCGCACACCGCCAGAATATCACGTGATGCCGTCGACGAAACAGCGCGCGACATCACCTCACGACGCTACTCACATGCCGAGAAACTCTCTTCCGAAATATAAGAAGGGCGTTTTGGTCTGTGAGCCGTTCATTTCGGAAGCGGCACTCGAAGACAACAGCAAGAGAAGAAACCTCAAGAGAAATCAAGAAAGAAGAATTGATACTCCATTGAAGGTTGAAGCACTAACGCGACTTACCGAGTTCGGTATGTTACAACGACGCGAAGCCGAGAATATTATTAGGCGCCAACAACTGGCACTTAATAATCACCCATAATTTGAGAATAGAATGCCAAACGCAGCCCATAGCTGCACGTACACTACTAGGATGGGTAATTCAGGGAACCGTGCCGCGGTTAACGTGTAAGGAAGACGGCGAGACCGTATTACACGTAGCAAGCACTAGCAGACGGCCAGATAGGGACATCCGAACGTTTGCCAGTCAGGACGAGGAGCTAACGGAACTCCTCAAACGGCAGTATGAGATAGATTCTATAGGTATCTCGCTGAAGAGTAGGCCGCGACGGGAAGAGGAGCGCGCTGTCAACATATTCCAGCGCACCGTCAAGAAGGTCGGCGAGCAATACCAAGTTTAACTGCCATGGAAGGACAACAACGTGCGGATGCCACCTAGCTATGAAATGGCAGCTCGAAGACTCCGGACAATCGAAAGGAAGATGCATCAGTCGCCGGAGTTTCGGGACGCCTATACAGCCCAGATAGACAACCTCCTAGCGAAAGGATACGCAACGGAAGCCGAGGGGACGGAGAGAGAGGAACCCACGAGCTGGTACCTGCCACACTTCGCAGTGCGGAACCCGAACAAGCCGGGGAAGACGAGAGTAGTATTCGACGCGGCAGCGCGCGCATCCGGTAGATATCTTAATGACTATTTACTCGACGGCCCCGACTTATTACGGAACTTACCGGGCATACTGTTTAGGTTTAGGGAAAATGAGATAGCCGTGTCCGCGGATATTAGGGAAATGTTCTTGCGTGTAAAAATCGACCGTCGCGACCAACCCGCGCAGTTGTTTCCCTGGCGAGGAAACGAGCGACATAGCCCATCGCGGGAGTACATTATGACGTCCAATGATTTTCGGCGCGAGAAGCTCGCCGTTTTTCGCACATAGTGTCAGATATTATAACGCGCGCGCACACGCAGAGACACACCCGTTGGCGCTTAACGCTATCGTACCTAGTCATTATTTGGACGACTATTTAGACGGCTATGCAACGGTAGAGGAAGCGGTAAACACAGCGAGGCAGGTTACGGAAGTGCACCAGAAGGCCGGTTTCACCTTGGCAGGCTGAAATTCTAATCACGTAGGCCTATTGGAAGACAAGCCGGAGGAACTACAGGCGCGCAAGCCTAAGGAAGTAGGGCTAAGGCAAGACACCACCGACCAAGAGGGAAGCATTAAGCGCAGTCATGTCGGTGTTTGACCCGCTCGGACTGCTCAGATACCTCACCATCACCGCAAAGATCCTGCTACAAGACCTATGGCGTATGAAGAAGGTCGGATGGGATGACAAACTACCCGAGGAGGCAGCGGATGAGTTCAAGAGGTGACTGCAAGTCGTCAAGGAGGTGTCACGGCTGCGTCTGCCAAGGTGCTATGCTCCTACGGGGGGAGTGCCCCTATTTATTTAGAGTGGCCCTGATTATTTGGGGCCTATAACCGTTACCATAGGACGTCGGCACGAAAAACGGTGGGTAGCGTTATTCACTTGTTTAACGACGCGCGCGGTGCATTTAGAATTAGTATACTCCCTTACGACGGACTCGGCGATATCGGCATTGCGGCGTATGGCGGCTAGGCATGGGTGGCCACGGGTCATATACTCCGACAACGGCACAGTCATGGAGCAGATGCAGAGCTACGACGGGCGATGAAAGAGTGGGCACCGCAGCTAAAGGACTACGCACTGACTCGGCGTACAAAATGGAAATTCATCACACCGGGCGCGCCTAACCAGGGAGGCGCATGAGAGCGTCTCATGCGCTCAGTGAAGACCGCACTCGAAGCCACTCTACATCAGAAGAGCCCACGGGAGGAGACGCTAACGACGCTTCTGACTGAAGCAGAAAATACAGTCAACTCTCGACCGTTGACGCACGTACCGGTCGACATCAACGACGAAGAGGCATTGACACCCAACCACTTCATCCTGTTGGGACCATCGGGCCTACCACTCACCGCGCCGTGCACACCCATCGATTGTCGGGCGTGGAGAGTGGCGCAGAGGCTCGCCGACGAGTACTGGAGGCGCTGGGTGAGAGAGTACCTGTCGACGCTGGTTGCGCACGGGGACTCCTGAGACGCCTAGCAGCGACAAATACAAGAAGAGGACCTCGTCGTGGTTGCGGACGGCAACCTACCATAACGTAACGTGTGGCCAAGAGGGGTCGTCACGAAGACGTTTCCTGGACCTGACGGCGTGGTGCGCAACGTCGAGGTCAAGACCAGGGGCGGAGTGCTGCGACGACCAGTTAGGAAGATCACCGTCCTCCCAAGGGAAGCTTAGGCTCGCAGGCTAAGCCGGGGGTTGGATGTTACGGATGGCGAGGGGAGCCGCCACCCCGTCGCCCCTTCATACCCCATTGCGCCTCGCGCACCCCGCACACCACCAGAATATCACGTGATGCCGTCGACGAGTCAGCGCGCGGCATCACCTCACGACGCTACTCACATGCTGAGACACTCTCTTCCGAAATATAAGAAGGGCGTTTTGGTCTGTGAGCCGTTCATTTCGGAAGCGGCACTCGAAGACAACAGCAAGAGAAGAAACCTCAAGAGAAATCAAGAGAGAAGAATTAATACTCCATTGAAGATTGAAGACTCCCCTCTGTATATATAGTTATATAGTTAATTAGTGAAAGGCGCTGTACATAGTCTGAATATATAATCTACAGTACCATCTTTTCTTGAACAGTCCCTAGTGTAGTCTACCTCAAACAACATCAGTCGTCACATAGTTAATCAATGAGCTAGTTTATATAAAAAAATCATACAGTCCACTACTGTCCCTATTACATTCCTTTTATAAATTAAAGATCTAATCTATTACTCGGAGTTTAACATTCTTTGCGGGTTTCTTGTCGAATTATTTTAACGATAATTTGATTTGAGACTTTAAATAGTAAAAAAAAACAACTCGACATTAGCTTACTCTGCTCCTTCTGTTTTCGATCTTTGTTTTTTGATCGTTGTTTTTCTTTTATTATTTATAATAAATAGTAATAGTAGCAACGCCAAGACGCGCCAAGTGGAGAACCAACTTCAGCTTGCCCTCCAAGAACTTAAGGCGTCCAGGGAGCGGTGTGAACTGTTGCTTAAGGAAAGGGATGATAATGAAAAAGAAATAGCTAGCATAACTGCCAAAAACACAAAATTGAAATGTGATATGGTTATTATAGAGAATACACAAGTGAAATAAAAGAAAGAGATCAGCTACAGGGAACGTTTAATACGTTTGACCGATGCAGCAAGGAATATAAGGAATCTCTCAGCTTCATTGCTGCATTGAAGTTACAGTTGAATGAGGCTAATGAGCAAATAACACAATTTAAAACTTATATAGATAATTTTAACACCTCCTAGACTCAAAGTCTGTTCTCTGAGCTTGTGCAATATAATACTTCAAGAATTTTACAGCAATCTGCAACAATAGATTTGACTGGTGACGACTCTTCCACTTCAGGAAACACAGTAAGGATTAATTGCAGTAAAACCAAATTGAAGAAGTATATAAAAGTTAATAAATACATAAGGAAAGTACAAAAATTAATAAAAAATAAGATTCATACCAAAAATTATGTTAATTTATGTAAAGAAAAGCAAGCATTGATATATGAACTTAAGTTGTATTCAATTGAGGTGGATAACATAAAAAATTGTTATGAGACTGACGTAGAGTGCCTTAAATCAGAAATATTATTTCTAACGAACTCCCTTCAAACTGTGTCCAATAAATATAAATCAGCCCAAAAAGAAATAAAAGAACACATACTATGGCTATGGATAATCTGGTAAAACATGTAAATATAATGAGGAGCGTTTTGACTCCTTAGTTAAACATCAATGTGAGTGTCAGTATTCAATACCAGCTTCTTCAGAGTCGGTGTGTGCTGATAATATTATACCACTATCAAAACTCTATGACAGTGCCGTAGCAGAGGAGCTTAAAATAAAAAATAACCCAAATATTAACAAAAATAATATAATTGTGTATAGCGATGACATGGGAAAAAATCTAGGCATAACTTTAAATTACTCTTTAAAGGGACAAAAAATTACAAATTGCTGCATGCCTGGAGCATCTTTTAGTGACATTTTAAATAAAATTATAGTTACTAAATTTTGCCCAAATAGTACAATAATATTTTTTGTTGGTAGAAGAGGCAGTTATACTGTATACAACAAACAGTTATTAAGATATATTGAGCAACTTAATAACTTAAATGTACACAAAATTGTCTTGTTCACACTGCCTTACATACAGGGATTGCCACAGGAAAATAATCTAAGACATAATTTAAATTTATAAATGAATAATTTAATATGTAAGAATAATTTTAATTTACATATAAATGTAATGATAATAATGACAAATTTCATTTAGTTGACATAAATAATTTAATAAAAAAGTTTTGGATAAAAGATAGGTTTATTTTTATTAAGATAGGATTACCTATCTTAATATTTACTTTTTAACTCAGCCAAGTTTTTGGCTACCAAGACTGCTTTTATTGGGCAGGATAATTATTTGACAATTAATTTGGAATCAGTTCCAACTAATTTAAATTAGTAAATGCGACAATAAAGGCAATCTCTAGCAATAATAAGAGTTTAATTAACTTTGAATGCAGCCCACAATAAGTAATAATAAAAAATAAGTAATAAAAATTGTTTACACCTGGTGCATAAAATTATACAAGGCATGATGGGCAAATAATTAGAAGTTGAATTGTTTTTAAATAGTAACAACATACATATCCTTTGTATTACTGAACATTGGCTAAAAGATTATAATTTCATGTTTAATTTCAGAAATCACCAGGTGGACAGTTCCTTCAATAGAGAAAAAAGTTTACGTGGTGGCTCCTTAATACTAGCAGATAAATCATTATTATATAAAGAACGTACGGATATAGTGAGCCTCTCTGTTGAGCGAACTGTAGAAATGACTTGTGTCGAGCTCGAGCACCTCATTGTTGTAATTGTTTACAGACCCCATGTGCTACTTATGACTATTTTGAAAGGATTTTGGGAGAAGTTTTGCTCAAATTTAGTAAAAAGAACAAGTCTGTTGTAATATCTGGAGACTTTAACATCAATCTCCTTGAAACTTCTTCCATTAGTATTAAGTTTAGCTCATTGTTTAAATCGTATAATCTTGTCAATTTATTCTTAGAACCAACACATATAACCCGTATAGATAATATTTTTACAGATGTTAAGCCCTTGCATAAATCAAGTATTCAAGTATTCAAGTTCAGATCACTGTGGACAGTTGGTATCATTGCCTTACATACACAAGAAACAGAAAAATAAAAAAGTTGTGTTTGTTCCAATAAATGAACATCGCTTGGAGAGGTTTAGAAGTAATATATTAAAAAGACTTCCATCACTTTCATTTAAAATCAGTGCTAATTATTTGTATGGTACGTTAATTTCAAATTATAACTTGTGAATTTTGTAGGATATTTACTTCTAAAACTTTCTCTTTTAACAGTCGCAAATCATTTAATGAATGGACGAATTAAGAAGAGTAGGCGAAACAACAAACAGTGGTAGAGCCACGCGACAGCTTTTGTCGTCGCACGGATGGGCCGGCTCGAACCGGGGTGGTACCACGACCTCACAGAATACCAGCGTGAAGTAGAGGTTTACCTCTGCGTTTCGCTTGGTGAGTGCAGGTGGCCGGAGGCCCTTTTTACTGGAAATGAGGCATTCTATCCTAGTCCTCACGGGTGACAACGCATCTACATTTTGATTTGTAATAGAAGATAGATGTAGATATCTATGGGCCGCAACAACCACTTACCATCAGGTGGACTGTGTGCTCGTTTGTCACTCTTATCCTATAAAAAAAATGTTATACGAGCTTTATAATGAAAGATCATATAATAGTAGTGTTATATTTAGGGATTATGTAAAAACATATTCTAAAATATTTATAAAAGTGTGCGCCACAGCTGAGGCTTTACATTTAAATAACAAAATTAAAACTGCATCTAACAAAATTAAAATGACCTGGAGAATTATAAATAGTCAAACGGGCAAGGTCAAACCGCGCAACTCGGATTTTCAATTGAATATTAACAATAATTTAACTCGATCTCATCAAGAAGTTGCTATGGCTTTTGGGAAACATTTTACTGTTGTTCCTTTTTTGACAACTAAATCATTAAACTCTTCTCCTACTGTCGCCGAATCATTGCTCAAACAGAATATAAAGGCTTGTTCAAATACTTTTAAATTCCATAGAGTACTGGGAAAAGACATCGTTAAATATTTTAAAACTATTAATGATAAGAAAACGGCAGATTTATGGGGGATTTCTGTTAAAGTTATTTTATCTCTAATAGATATAATATCACATTATCTAGTCACTATATTTAATACAAGCTTCGAATCTGGTGTGTTTCCTGATTTAATGAAACATAGTAAAGTCATACCTTTATTTAAATCTGGTAGTACATTAGACTCCGCCAATTTTAGACCAATTTCTGTACTAGCAACATTTAGTAAAATTTTTGAAAAAATAATTTTAGATCAGATGTTAAGTTTCTTTAATATTAATAAATTGCTACATAGAAATCAATTCGGTATTACAAGAGGTCGCTCGAAAACTGACGCTGGAGTTGAGCTTATTACACATATTTTTTGTGCATGAGAGCATTCAGAGGATGCTTTGGGTATATTTTCTAACCTTTCCAAGGCCTTCGACTGCGTTCACCATGAGACATTAATCAGGAAGCTACAGTACATGGTGTCAAGAACACAGCGCTTAAACATATTATTTCATATTTAAGTAATAGAATGCAGAAAGTTACTATCAATGGTAATAGTTCTTCCGGCTTACCTGTACTAATGGGTGTCCCTCAGGCCTTGATTCTCAGCCTATTCCTATTTCTAGTGTATATTAATGACTTACCTTCTCTTGTAGAGGATAAACATGATATAGTATTATTTGCTGATGATACTTCCTTGATTTTTAAACTTAAACGTCAATCAATCAAAATTAGTGCATTGATTTAACGTTAATAATCTACATTTAAACGCAAATAAAAATAATGTATTAAATTTACAACAACGAATGTTAAAAATCTGAATACCAATGAGTTTTTAAATGGGGAAGAACTGAGCCCTGTTGAATCCACTGTTTTTCTTGGCATCACCGACGCAAATCTTCAGTGGGGCCCCCATATATCCAAACTAGCAATCAGACTAAGTTCTGCAGCCTATGCTGTAAAAAAGATTAGAGGTCTCACTAGTGTCGAGACAGCTAGATTGGTTTATTTCAGTTATTTCCATAGCATAATGTCTTATGGGATTTTGCTATGGGGAAATGCGGCTGATTCAGAAACTATTTTTATTTTACAGAAGAGGGCCATTAGAGCTAGTTACAACCTAAAACCGAGAGAGTCTCTTAGAGATAAATTTAAAGAATTAAATAAATTAACTTTGGCCTCTCAGTATATTTACGAAAATTTAATGTATGTTCACAAAAACAAAGGTAGTTTTAGTAAAAAACGTGATATACATTCTGTAAACACTAGGAACAAACACAAGCTAGTGATACCAGTTTCTCGACTCCGCAGAGTCAGTAATTCATTCTTGGGGCAATGTATACGCTATTACAACAAGGTCCGGAAAGTGTACGGGCTCTCTCTATTAGCAAGTTTAAATGTTTTGTTAAGTTGAAACTGTATAAAAAGGGTTAAGTGTTATTATAGTATATATGAATACATGGTTGATAATAACCCCTGGGAATGAGTTGAACGCTTCCAAGCTGTTTCTAAAATAAATTTTGTACTTATATAGTTTGTACAACCATTAATGTAAAATTTGCTTTAAAAAAAAGTCCCGCTGGGTTTCTTGCTGGTTCTTCCCAGGACAGAGGTTTTTTTTCGAACCAGTGGTAAAGTAAAAAATGACTTTCAATAAGAATTACACATGTGATCTGTATTGAATAAAAAATTATTCTATTCTTTTCTATTCTAAAGGAGATTCATCTACTTGACAAAACCGTTTCACCAGCATATCTATCAGGTCGTCATCTGCGTGTGCGGGTAATGTACTACAATACGTCAAGGTTACGTTTTCGCGAGCGGGAAGAGCGGGCACAGTGCCCATAATGACGTAACCAAGCGTGGTTTGTATAGTGGACGTTACAGCAGAGTTATCCCTTACTATACCGGGCAATAAAAGTTGCGAAAATAAAGAAGCACCGATCAGAACATCGATCTGTGATGGCTCAAAGATTTTTCATCGGCCAATGGCAAACCTTGTAAGAACGGCATAGCGGATGCGTCGACAGGCAGAGACGGTAAGTCATCTGTTATTCTATCGACGACGAGTGACGTAATCTTATATCTTATGTTAGGGTTAAAACGAGAAGTGAACAGAAATGCTACAACTCCCTTTGCGTATTTTTCTGAACCCCCGATACCCTTTACCTTTATGTTGTTTTATTTACTAATAAACCTAATCTATCACAACATTCCGATGTTATATAATTGCTCTGTGATGCACTATCTAATAAGCAACGCATACTATGGCTCGTGCCATACGCGACGGGTACCATAACCGCTGCAGTGGATAGCAGAACTGTAGTGTATACATTGCGCGTAAATGAATCTTCGGATACGCAAGATCGAGTTAATAATGGCGTGGCAATGGTCGTTGTACACAACGAAATGCTCTAGCTAGGCGCATCGGGCGACGACGCGGGAGCAGCTGTTGTCGGGACGGTCGCGCGCGTTGTTCCCGATGACTCGGCGGGGGTGGTCACAACGCGAGCGTTAGCAGGTTTGAAAGCGTCAAAGTGAAGTAAACTATGATGTTTAGCTTTGCAAATTTTACATTTAGAGTTGGAGTTACAAGTCCCTGCCTTATGTATAACATTCAAACAATTTACACAAGCGTGTCGTTCCTTAACATATTTATAACGGTCGTTTGCTGTCATTTTGCAAAATGCCGGACACTTGTATAAATGATCATGCACAATATCCTTACATAAACATTTGTATGTATCGGCCATAGCGACATAAGATTGCGGTTGTGGAGCTTTTGCGGTGGGTCGGTGATTCGGGTTTGATTTCGAGGCCAAACTCGAATGATAAGAGCGCTGTAATATATTAACTTGTTTCTTTACGTAGTCGGTTAAACTTTTAAAATTAGGAATTTTATACTTACGAGAATTCATTTCGAAAGAACGAACTGTTTCGGGATCTAATTTTTTTAAGGCAGTATGTAATGTAATAAAATCAGGTAAGGCATGTATTTGTAAGTTTGTAATGCGCTAACCGCGGTTACGAATGTATGTAAAAATAATTCTAGGTTTCGAGCAGAAGAGTTAGAAACTGGTTTAAAGTCGAAAATTTGATTGATATAGGTCGATGCTAGCATGCGTTTATCATCGTACTTCTCTTTAAGCGCGTTCTAAATAAGTTCATAATTCTCAGCACAAGGAGTAATACCGGCGAACACAGAATGCGTTTTGATTGTTAATTTACCTAGCAAGTAATACAATTTATCGGCGTCTGATAGGGACGGGTTATCATGCACAGTGGATTTAAAACTTGCATAAAATAATGACCATGAGCGGATATCACCATCAAACGACGCTAGCTCTATAAGTGGTAAAGACGGTCGCGATATTGTGGCCGATTTCGGACATTCATTTGATAATCGACTTGTAAGACGAGACATTATACGTTTTATATGACAGTATAGTTCCTCGAACGCGACCCATGACTGATATACCACCTTTGCTTCTGGGTAGACTTGCATATTATATAAATTGTACTCGGTTAATACCCTTTCGAAATCACTAACTAACTAACAGTGGTAGAGCCACGCGGCAGCTTTTGCTGTCGCACGGATGGGCCGGCTCGAATCGGGGTGGTACCACGACCTCACAGAAAACCAGCGTGAAGTAGAGGTTTACCTCTGCGTTTCGCTTGGTGAGTGCAGGTGGCCGGAGGCCCTTTTTACTGGAAATGAGGCATTCCATCTTAGTCCTCACGGGTGACAACGCATCTACATTTTGAATTGTAATAGAGGATAGATGTAGATGTCTATGGGCCGCAGCAACCACTTACCATCAGGTGGACTGTGTGCTCGTTTGTCACCCTTATCCTATAAAAAAAAATCGTAATGCATCAATAGAAATCGCGCCAGAAAGAAACTCTTCCCTGTCCACCTCACTATCTACTTGTTGAGAGCGATCATAAATTGTTTGTAAGCGGTAAATAAAGAATAGCGCCTAGCTATAGCTATATTCAATAACATAATTAATTTGGGGTCTGGTGTTTCGGCCCTAGGTTCATTCGTTTTTGACGTGCTAGTTTTTGACATTTTTGTAATAAATATATATAGGAAATGTTATAGTTATAAGTAAAGTTTTAAATTTAACTGGCGAGCGTTGAACAAATACACAATTTATTAAAACCGACCTAATCTATCGCGGAAATATCAGGTAGATTTATTAAACTGATCTAAATTTCTTTGTGAGTGAGCGGGTATGTAGACATTGTATTATGTATTGTAATTATATGGTAAGTTATATAATAGCGATGAATATACGGCTTTAAATTAATGTAATAAATATATAATGCGTGTATATATAATTATGCCTATTCTGCATAGAAATATTCCAACGAAGTGGCAAAAAATGGTTATCGAACTGAAAAGGTATTAATCCGGGCGAAGTGACCAAAATGGTGACGCGTGGTTCAAAATTGGAATAAAGTGGACTGTAATAGTTAGTTGGAATTGGATTTCGTTGAAATTTGCAACCGACACATAAAACTGAATGTACGCATCTGGAGAACGCCGTCAGCTTCTCTTCGTTCTTGAGGTTGACCACTCGCGTGGTACACTCCTAGTTTTCTTGCGCGATTTACACTTATTTTATACAACTCACGGCCGTGATTTTTGCGTATGATAATTAAATAGATATGCGAGTAGCGAGCGTGACACAATATGCTTCCGCGTGCGGACGTGTTTTTACTTAGACTTCTTCGTCTACCCGGTTGTAGGTCGCAAGAAGGAATGAAAGGAATGAATGAAAGGTATTATAGAGGAAATTTGATTCGTCAATAAGATTAACCAAAAACGTGGAATATTTTAATTTGAGAAGTGACGGTAACACACACTAAATGTTAATTGTTAATTAATCAGCTTAATTTAAATGTACATATAGTTATTGTCATAATTTTAATCCTCTAATCTTCACAGCTAAGTTGATTATTGCTCCTTGCATACAAAGCAGGTGCATTCAGGTGGTAAATGAAGGCTTATTGTGTTCCAAAATAAAGCCCATCCGCAAGCCTCGCATTGAAGGCTCGATAACTCATAAGCATTTGGCCGCGGCGCTATGAGGCTTATGGTTCCATTCCCGTAAGTGGTTTTAAGGCTTATAAATAGTCATTCCTGATTTAAATGTATGACATTGTGTAATTTATGTATGGAAAATGCCTCCATGTTTCCAAAAACTGAAAAGAAGTACAAAAAAAATTGTCAACCACTGACAACTTTATCAAATATGGCGTTAAAGGCTCCTGCCATTGCAAACCCACTACTAATGCTTATATATGTTACTAACTTAAATACATTTCTTCTCGCTACTACTACTAATCTGATAATACTCTTGATCTCCAAACGTAGTACTAGTATATATATGTTTGCCGTGTAATGGCGGTTAAGAATATCCACTACCCCATACCTTCCCGTGGATGTCGTAAGAGGCGACAATGGGAAACAGGCGGGAGATGGGCAGCAGCATCTTCCGGAAAACAGCAAAATTACAATAAAAAAACTGCGGTTGCCAACCCGCTCGCCAAGCGTGGCAACTATAATTACTATTAATTAACATTGATGAGAGTAACAAAGAGACGGCCCCCAGTCCCCGGCGGCCCCGCTATTCCTGGCTACGGTGGCCACCATGGTAACGGCGGGGCAGGGGGTCCTTAAATCTCCGGTGGAGGTTCGGTTGCCACTTAAAACGATTCGACCTGGCAACATACAACGCACGCACCCAGAGGACTGACAAGAAGATCGTGGAGCTTGAAGAAGAGATAGATAAGTTACGCTGGCATATTATAGGATTATCCGAGATCCGAATAGAGGAGGAAGACACCGTAATCCTCGAATCTGCCAACTTACTCTACCACCGGGAGGGCGACCATCTGTCCCAAGGAAGTGTCGGATTTATCGTCCACAAGCCTCTCGTTAACAACGTTGTAAAGATTGAGAGTGTGTCGTCGAGGGTTGCGTACCATATACTCAGAATCAGCAAACGGTATTCGCTGAAGGTCATACAGGTTTACGCACCAACCTTGGCACATCCCAATGAGGAGGTGGAGGAAATGTATGAGGATTTCTCTAGAGCCATGCATTCCTCCAAAACCCGCTATACGGTGTTAATGGGAGACTTCAATGCAAAACTAGGCACAAGAGAGATCGGTGAGCTGAAAGTAAGGAAATTTGGAATTGGGCAACGGAACCCAAGGGGCCAGCAGCTGGCCGACTTCATGGAGAAAGAGGGACTCTTTATGATGAACTCTTTCTTCCAGAAGCGGCCCCATAGAAAGTGGACCTGGTCGAACCCCAACAGTTCGACAAAAATTGAGATTGACTTCGTTATAACGACAAAACGACAACTGTTCAGTGATGTCTCCGTGATCGCGAGGGTGAAAACTGAGAGCAATCACCGAATGGTTAGAGGCACATGACCTAAACGTTCAGTTGGAGAGATCTCGTCTAATGAAGTCAACGCTCCGTCCCTCTCGTGCTCTGTTTCAAAATACCGAAACCTTTCAGCTTGAGTTACAAAACCGTTTTCAGTGCCTAGAAGACCGCAATAAAGTGGACGATTTGAATGACAAGCTTGTGGAAACTTTCCATGCGGTCGGAGCTAAGCTCTGCAAGACCCGCCGCAGAAGAACACAAAAACTCTCCGATTACACTCTTAATCTCATGGCTGTTAGACAGGAGATGAAGCTGCATTTTCAATTCAACACATTTGACAGCATACAGGGAACTGAACAGAAAGATCTCTAAATGCATGCTGCGGGACTTAAGCAACTTCAATACAGCTTGTATTGAAGAAGCGATCGAGCGGAACCAAGGCTCCAAAGTCGTTGTCAGAAATCTGTCTGCCAGAAGGAGCCAACTGTCAAGGCTGAAGACCGAGTATGGCAGCATCATTTCCGGGACACCTGAGATTTTGAGTGAGATTGAGAGGTTTTATGGGCAGCTGTACACGTCATCGTTGGAGCCACACGCAAGTGTGAGTAAACATCCAAGAGTGAGTTTTATCCGACAATATTCCGAAGATATACCGGACATCAGTCTGAGCGGGATTAGAATGACTTTCCAGCACCTAAAAACGGCAAGGCCCCAGGCGAGGATGGAATTACAGCGGAACTTCTGAAAGCAGGTGGAAAACCAGTACTTGAAGTCCTTGAGAAGCTCTTTAATTCTATCCTCCATGGTGGCACTACTCCGGAGGCGTGGAGCAGAAGTGCGGTAGTCTTGTTCTTTAAGAAAGGCGACAACGCTCTCTTGAAGAACTACAGACAGATTTCCCTTCCGAGCCGCGTCTACGTGCTGTTTTCGAGAGTCATTACGAATCGTCTCGCACGCAATCTTGACGACTTCCAGCCTCCCGATTAAGCCGGTTTCCGAAAAGGCTTTAGTACCATAGACCACATACACACCCTTCGGCAAATTGTACAGAAGACAGTGAAGTATAATCTGCCACTTTATCTGGCGTATGCGGACTATAAGAAAGCCTTTGATTCTGTCGAAATTTGGGCAGTGCTGCAGCCCCTTCAGCGGTGCCAAGTTGACTATCGGGATATCAAAGTGCTGAAGTGTTTGTACAGTAGAGCTACGATGGCTATCCGATTACAGAATCAGAGTACGAAACCTATCCAACTGCAGAGAGGTGTAAGACAAGGTGACGTTATATCCCCGAAACTCTTCACCACTGCGTTGAAAGACGTTTTCAAGCTACTGGACTGGAAAGGATGCAGTATTAACATCAATGGCGAGTACACCACTCACCATATATTTGCCGACGATATAGTCCTTATGGCAAAATCGCTGGAGGACATAAGTACTATGCTCAATGGCCTCAATAGTGTCTCCCAACGGACAAATAGTCCGACTAAGTCCAACTTTGAACGAGAGGTCAATCGACGGATTCAACTCGGCTGGGCAGCGTTCGGGAAACTACGACACATCTTCTCGTTAGACATACCTCAAAAACTGAAAACGAAATTGTACAACCAGTGCGTGTTGCCAGTGATGACTTACGGATCTGAGACGTGGTCCTTCACTACTGGCCGTATGAGGAAGCTCAAGGTTGCTCAGCGAGCTATGGAGAGGGCTATGCTCGAGGTTTCTCTGCGTGATAAACTTAGAAATGAGGATATCCGCAGTAGAACCAGAGTAACCGAGATAGCCCAACGGATTAATAAGCTGAAGTGGCAGTGGGTCGGCCGTATAGCTCGAAGAACCGATAACCGATGGGGAAGAAAGGTTTTCGAATTGCAGCCTCGTACCGGTAGGTGAAGTGTAGGGTGAATCCCCAATAGATGGAGTGACGACCTGGTAAGACATACAGGCAGTCGATGGATGCAGGTGGCTCAGGACCGTGCTTTGTGGCATTCCTTGGGGGAGGCCTATGTTCAGCATTGGACTTATGAAGAAAGGCTGTAATGATGATGATGTAAATATAATAAATATGTTGATTAAAAAGCAATCGTATGGTCTATATTCACACATTTGTTACTTAAAATATCTTATCTCTCTGGAAAACTCGAACTCCATGTTGGATCGTATCCAAAAGGCAATTATTTGCAGACTTTCATGCTTATTTGGTCATTTTAGTTGACATTAATTAAACATAAATTAATCCATTTCACACAACTGTATTGAAAAAAATGATTTCTGTTAATATTTTGGTTTCTAAATTTAAATAAATAGCTCCATAAATATCAATTTCGTTTTAAAATTGTTCGCTCCTAAACTGGGGATGGTGTTGAGCTTTAATGATAAAAGGGTTTCTTTGAGAACAAAATTAAAATAAATAAATAAATCAATTACTGTCCATCATTAGGAGAATCATGTCAACAGTACATAGTACATAGGTGTACCGTACCGTACTAAATGATAATGTTTTTTTATAACCACTTAATGTCCATCTTTTAAAATTATATTATTCTTGAGGACGTATACTATATACTTTTTCTTCCGTCTAAACCGTCTAACTTTGCAAAGGAAAAGGTAATATAAAAAATCACTTGCCATAAAAATGCTAGATGCTTTTATGATTTGTACCTACTTGCAACTATCTTACTGTTTTGTAAGCAATGTTGATTATGTTATAAGATGATTCCAGTCTTAGATCTTTTTCTATTAGTATTTCCTTTGTTTCTTTTTAGTATTTATCAGCTCTGGATTGATTTACAATAAATGAAACACAATATACATATTTATATTTTTGATAATAAAATGGTACTTAATATACTTACTATGTTTCCTTTCAGGTAATGCGGATTTTATTTATTTATTTATTTAAGTACACCAACGATTGTTACAACAATGCAGAAATAGTAAACACACATCCACTTATATACTAATTGTACAATCAATTAAAGGTATACACCACATGCTTCAAGATACTAAAAAGTTACCAAGTAAAAAACAAAAAAATACAAAAACTTAGAATAGAACAAAATAATATTATAAAGGTATATGAAACAATGACTTACACCTAGTTACTTAAATAATGTATCGTTTACTGTGGCCTTAAACTTAGCTAGAGACATAACATTAACATCTATTGACCCTCCGCACTTATTATATAGTTGGGAAATTCTGGAAATCGGTGAATTGGCTCCCAAAACTGTTTTGCAAAATGGACGAGAGAGAGGTTCGATGGGCTTACGAGGCATTCGTGACGGAACTTTAAAATTAAATTTTATCAGGAGTGCAGGACAATGCAACTGATATCTTATTATCTTGAAAAAGAAGGATAGGTCAAGTATATCCCTGCGGTTGTCCAAGCTCTGCATCTTTAGGAACTCTAGTAGGTCCTTGTAGGGGCTAAATCTTTTATGCCAGAAGTGTGAGAACACCAAGTGTTTTACTAATCCTTTTTGAATGCGTTCAATACGAAGTGTGTGAGTAGCATAATGTGGACACCAGACCACACTTCCATACTGAAGGATCGATCTAACCAAGCTATTGTACAGCGCAATTTTTGAGGAATGGCGTTTGAATACTCTAGCGTTCCTGATAATAAAACCCAACATCTTGGACGCCCTGCCTATGATGTAGTCAATATGTGGGACAAATGTCATTTTACTATCCATAAGCACCCCAAAATCCCTTACTACTGTCCTTTCTCCTAATCGAATCCCATTAATGCTGGAGATGGATGGAATAGGATTCAATTTCCTAGTGAATTTAATGTGAACATATTTATTGATATTGAGCTCCATTCCATTCGGCTGACACCATTTCACTAGCGCTTCAAGATCTTTTTGTAAATGCAAAACATCATCTTGTGTTTCAATTCCTTTCCACAGTTTTAGGTCATCTGCGAACATCGAAGGGGACGAGTATTTTATATAATTAGGTATATCGTTTACAAAGATATTGAAGAGAATAGGGCCTAGGTGTGAACCTTGCGGAACACCAGAAGTGATATCTCGTAGCTCTGAGCTAAAACCATTAACGACTACATAGAAAGAACGTTCACTTAGATACGATTCGAACAAAGCTAGAACAGAACCCCCTATTCCGTATGCAGATAGTTTTGCCAGAAGCCGTCGATGGACTACTCTATCAAAGGCTTTGCTAAAGTCTGTATATATTGCGTCTACTTGTTTATTGCCATCAATGCGACTTACAATGTCCTCCACATACATAACCAGATTAATATTAGTAGACCTACCTTTTGTGAAGCCGTGCTGGTTGTCGTTTAAATACTTGTCGAAGTAGGCTTGAAGAATAGGGCAGACTAGTGACTCGAATACTTTAGCTAATGAGGACAATATGGAAATAGGCCTGTAGTTGCTAATGATCTGAGCATCACCTGCCTTATAAATTGGCACCACTTTAGAAACCTTCCAAGCTTTAGAAAAAACCCCAGAACTTAATGAGTTATTAAAGATAATAAATAAAGGCTCCACCAGGCATGACGCGCATCGCGAAATAAACAACGGTGAAATATTATCACTCCCAGTGCCCTTCGTTACATCAATATTGACTAATTTTTAAACTCATTCTTGTACCTCGTGAAACTCAGTGCCGGACCACTAAACGGCTGCTTCTCAAAACTCCTTCTCATTTCACAAGCCGATGTGGTGGTTCCTTTACTATAAGGGCGGTCAAGCTATGGAACTCACTTCCACATGACATACGTGCTAGCTCTTCTCTTGATATATTTCGGAGCAGAGTAAAGAAATATTATCTGTCAACTTAGAATTACAAATATTTACACATTTTATGTATTTATATGTATGATTGTATATATATATATATATATATATATATATGTATGAGTATATATATATATGTATATATATATATATATATATATATATATATATATATATATATATATATATATATGTGTGTGTGTATATGTATATGTATGTATATGTGTGTGTATGTGTATATATTTATTGTATTTATTAATGTATATGTATGTAAATCAATAGAAATAAGAAAATCAATTATACTTATATTTTATACACTTATATGTTAATTGTTAATTGTAACTTATAGCCAATTTTCTTTCTATTAAGTAATGTTATGTTAATTATTAAGTACGCACGCTGCTACCTACTTACTTTATATATAAAATTATTTCTCTTTCCCAATAGGTTTGCTGGAAGAGAACTCTTATTAGGGTTAAGCTCGCCTTTGTACATTTTATTTAAATATTTAATAATTGTTACCAACCTATAGTGTGTACAATAAAGAATAAAGAAAGACATGTGAATTAAATAGTTCGGAAACATGGTTAAAGTTATCGATAAAATGTTGTAGCATTGACGTTTGAACCGGGGGTGGCAGATATGCCGGACACAGAGCTAGTGACTGAGAACCATCAATTACAACCCAAACATCCTCACATTCGCTTTCCCAGTTCTGCATACGCTTCGAATTTAAACGTTTAGAAATTGCAATTAGTGCCCCACCCCCCTCTTTTTTCACGTTAAAGCCGGACATTTCTCTGTCCCTTCTGTATACGGCATATCCCTCACCAAAAAATTCAGAGTCAAGTATTTTACTATTCAGCCAGGTCTCTGTCAGAACAATAACATCATAATTTGAAATAAGCAGGTTTTGTAAAAATATGTGGGTTTTAGTGCGTAAACCTCGAACATTTTGATAATATATAGATATAGAAGTAAATTTAATAGATTTTTATCCTATTACTTGTATTAAATTAACATAATCGTTATCATTACAACTACTAAATACAATTTAATGAGTCCATATCTCTTATAAGCATATCCATTATCCGTTTTTCTCATAAAAATACGCCCGTTCCTAACCCACACATGTTTGTATTCTTTTTCTTTACCAATCTTTCTAGCTGCGGCATGAAGCGATTTATTCATAAGGGACAAGTGATCCACAATGAATATTGGAGATTTTTCGCCGTTGAATCCCAGATGCGAGCTATTAAGCTTATCCTGCATTGCCTTTTTTCGGTTGAAATTGATGGATGCTGCTAAAAACTCATCACGAATCTTTTTATTGGCGAATTGGGCTACAAATGATTTTGGTCGCGTACTATTAGGGTTGATCTTGGCGATACGTTTACAGTTGATAACATCTTCGCTTTTAACATTACACTTAAGTACAGTACCCAGTTGGGTCACTACTTGCATTAAGTTTTCATTTCTTTTCTCAGGAACGCACTGAATTTCTACATTCATAGCTCGTGCGTTCTGTTCAAGGGTATTAATTCGCGCCGTGAGGTCCTTAATATTGGTCTTTAGAGCACTGTTTTCTTTTTGGAAATCAACCATCGCCTGTTTAGTTTCTTTGTGGTCTTTGATCAATAATTCATATTTGGAATTCATGAAATCCATAGAGCTCCTAATTTCCAGCATCTCCTCCTTAACTGATTTTAGTTCAGAACTAATGGAAATAGGGAATCGGTTTTAGATGTAATGCTCTTACAATACTCCTGCATGATGCCTCTAACTTCATCAGCCGACGCTCCTATTATTGGAGGTGACTGCAGTGCCTGTCTTTTAGAAGCCCGTACCGTGACATTAGGGTTAAATCGCACCGGCGTGTTGTCGTTATGCCCAGTTTTGGGTCGTAGGCTAGTACACAGAGGACATTCCCATGTCGAAAACTCACTAGGTTTTATTATGGAGGGAGAGCTGAGACAGGCCACATGAAACTTTTTTGAGCATTTCTGGCACTTAATGTACTCTTCTGTGTCAGGGTTATCACCACAGCATCCCCAATCATTGTTGTCGGTAGACATTATACTATTGTTTATTACTGAGGTTTGCAACAAAATACACTTTACTGCAAAGTTGCTGAATGCAAATTGGTAGGCGTTAATCGTACTTACACTATAATTTTATTTTTTTTAATAATAAATTTTATATAATGTCCGATACTACCAACAAGGTCAATTAAAAGAATTGAATTTTTTTTTATAAGTCAGTAAAAAAAACAATAACTAAAAAAGTAAAAAATTAAATCTCTAAGGTTTGAACCTGAGTTTAGCAATTCGTCTTTAGAGGCAAAAGCATTCACCCGAGAAGACGCATACTCGTAGTTGTTGTTTACATAAATTGTTTACTTGTGCACAAAAATCACCGACACTTTATAATTACCCGCAGATTTAGTAATGTTGAGATAGTTTTTACAAGATTACTTCACGATACTAGGACTGTTATGCAAGATTTTTCACAATGAAATAGGTCATAAGTTCACTCACAAAGCGGTGTTTGCCACACATCAAATATTGAAGATTTTGCACTTGTATTATTAGACTTATAGGCGAAGCTAAATAGATACGTGTTTACTAAGCAACTACTCGATTTAACTAAGATCAATCGAACTAACTACTTACTATTTTATTTACGTTAGATTATTTTGTATCGTTTTCAATTTTATGAATAATTCAAAAATATGTTTTTTAATATTTTAAGCCGTGTTTGTAGTAGAAATTCATGTTTACTCACAAAAAAAAACAATTGTTAATTTCCCGTGTGTTTTATTTATAAATCAATAAATCAATTGGCTACACATAACACATAGTGAAAAACCTGTTTTTTTATTATTAATTACGTAATTGTCAGAAATGTTTATTGTCGTTACTATAACTTGCAGTTTTAAGAGGCGTATTACAAAAAAACGCGAAATTACAAGGTTTCCTCGTTGAAATTTTATGTTTATCGTTCATTGCTTGAAATAACAATTACTTGGTAAAAATAGTTCGGTTTCTCTCCTCAAATAAACCCCGAGCGTATTTTAGATATCTTATTTATTTAATCAGTAATAATCATTCTCCCGATGCATGTTTAGGCAAAAACTCTCGAAGACATGATTTGGGAGCTCTAATTTGTAGATTCTATTGAATATCGACCATCAAAAAAAAATATTTTTATCTCTTAAATATCCTACACTTTAATAATAGTTGAATACATTTTCGTTATATGCTTTTCACGCTAGGAAAAAAAATCGACATATTTCAAAAAACGACCAAAAAAGCTTCGATACAAGCCTCTATATTTCCGAAGTTCTACATCATTTAGAAGTAAAATTTATACGAAAATAATCATCAACATTTGCTTAAACTATGCTATTATTTTTACTTTTTAAATCGTTACTATTATATTTTAATTAATTAAATAAAAGTACTATATATTTCACTGTGCCGGCCATCTGCGATCATTAACATTAACGCGCGAGCGCTTGCCGAAGGTGGACCTGCGTCAGTTGATTTCGGGAGCTGCATCGTTTCGATACTACCGTAGTGTGCGTCGATTGCCTGCATACTAGAGCATCGTCAACTACGACCGCAATTTTTGATCGATCGGTTTAAAACTATTTTATATAGTTATAATTTAGATCACGTCTCTTCCATTAACATGGTAGGGACAACGAGTCTGCAGCATTGGCACAATTGAGCAAACAAAAAAATATTATTATAGAAAAATGTGGTCTATTCATTGACCTAGATCATTGTTATTTGAGGGCTTCACCTAATGGCTTATACAGCAACGGTCTTATTGAAGTTAAATGTCCTATTTCAGCTTTCGGAATAGATTTTGACACGGCCTTTCGGCGAAAAACAAGTTAAAGGTTATTAATTCAGTGATTCAAGTGTAACATTAAATCAAAATAATGACTGGTTTTACCAAATCCAAGGCCAGCTTCATTTACCAAATAAAAATGTCTAAATACTTGCCATAATATATATTGACCCAGATTAATGCAGTAAAAGTACTAAAAATTTATAATTACGACCAATTTTAGATTTTCAATATGTTACCCAAGTTACAAGCTTTTTATGAAAAGTGTGTACTTCCTGAAATTATCGACTCGAGAAAAGTTCGATCAATGCCGTCGCAGCAAATATTTTTCTTATAAAAAATATAGTAATTGACTGTAAGTACCGATTAAAAAATATTAGTAACATTTGGTTGTTATATTTATTAAAACAGGTTGCAACCGTTTATTTATTTATACCACCATTCTACCGGTAGCAGACATAATCGATTATTAACATTCGATTACAGCGTAACAATTAAAATATTTATGTGTACTTATTTTGACACTAAATTTCATAAATAATGAATAATATATCAAAATGGTATATAATAATAAATAATAAATTATATAATTATATAATAATAAATTAATAAGATAACATTAAAATGACACACCAAAAAATATTCCATCCACTGAAGTCCATCCTAAGAAAACTTTGTATTATGGAAGATCAAGTTCGTTTAATCGCCATACTCACAGTATTATAGTGCGAGCGAGTGAATAAATATGAAAGAAAGTATCCCACCAAAAACATTCTGTAAAAAACTAGCCAAGTCTCGATGGAGCTGCTTGTTTATCTCTAAAAAGTAATGAAATCTAGACAAAGTCGTGCCAAGTCTAAGGTTCCTTACTGCGATTTCTTTATTATTATAGTTAATGTTGTATGACTTGGCCGTTGATGGGTACACAAGGGTACAAAATCAGGTGCTACATGACACCATTGCACCAATCTGTCGCCAGAAATGCTACCCGTTGACGATGGAAAATTGCACTTGGAAAACGTTGATTAAATAACCAGTCATTTGTAAGCTTGATAAAGTTGCGTTTACACGTAATGTTGCACGTAATTGTATTTACACGTAATGTTATATCTGTTGTAACTACCTATGTTTGTTAAGTGAGATAATAGCCCATAGTGGTATTGGTAATTGGACGCTAGTGTCTCATTTTAGGCGGTTGTTGATTGTGCGACACATGCATTCAGCATTGACAATGCTGACTGCTGCTCTCTTCTTTTTGGAGCGTCAAATCGACCACGGATGTAACATAAAATAGACGTACAGACGGACTTATATCAATGATTAGAAGTCCGCCTGTACTGGAAATAATTTTTTATACTGTTTGTTTCAGGCTCGCCTATACAAAAGTATTATTGAAATACGCAGCTTTATCAAGCCTACAATTGACGGTTATTCAATCAACGTTTTCCAAGTGGCAATTTTCCATCGTCAATGGGTAGCGTTTCTGGCGATAGATTGGTGCACAGAATGGTGGTCAACAGAATGGTGTGTATGCAATATAGCACCTGGTTTTGTACCCTTGTGTACCCTTCAACGGCCAAGTCACACAACATTAACTATAATAATAAAGAAATCGCAGTAAGGAACCTTAGACTTGGCACGACTTTGTCTAGATTTCATGACTTTTTAGAGATAAACAAGCAGCTCCATCGAGACTTGTCTAGTTTTTTACAGAATGTTTTTGGTGGGATTTCACTGATTTTTGTAGAAACTTGGGCATATTGATTATTTTATTAGATTTTCTTATTTGACACATTTTTTTTCTTTTTAGGAGTAGTTTTTTTATTATTACAAATCTTTCTTTTCTTTTTTTCCCGGTTCTGATTCTTGTACAGCAGCAACAGTTTTTCGTATTGCCCATTCGCGTTCATTATTTATTCTTTTAGACGGTTTAATTTCTGAAAGATCGGCGCGGTATTTACGCCTAAGCCGGTTGTATTCGGTGATCACCGAAGCTTGAGCTTTTATACTCTTGAAGTCAACATTTATGGGGTGCACCCCATGAAGATTGGTTTCTCGGTAAAGCGCCACGTAGGCTTGGCCACAAGAGAACATGGAGGTGCCAATGTCCATGAGGGCATTTTTTAGACTTAGACCTTGGCTCTTGTGAATTGTTAGGGCATACGCCACACAGATTGGGAATTGTTCTCTGTACGCGTATTTTTTATGTACCAATAGTAGAAGGGGGCATTACCATATCTCTAATACATCTAAGACCAGCTGAGGGTTCTTCATCAGATACTTCAGACCTTCGATTTTTGACATCAAATGAAGCGGCCCATCAAGTTGAATATTTTTTGTAAAGGCGGTATGTCGATCTCTTCTAATAGTTTGGTTGGGCTCTTGTGTTTTCTAATCAGGGTCACCAGGTACTCCAGATCTTCGATTATCCTAGTTTTTAAAGTTTTCTCTTTATGTGGCCATTAAACCCTCATTCTGTGCCAAATTTCAGCTCTCTGAGTTTATGGGAAGTATTAGTTCTATTTTGATGATCATGAGTGAGTGAGTGAGTGTCATAAATGCGAAACTTTGCTTTCGCTTAACTTCGGAACTAAATGGTCTACAGACTTGAAATTTCGGATTTCAAGTATGTGATTATAGCTTACTGGATGACGAAAATTTCTGCGTTCTGGTCTTATCCGGAGGTTCTCAAATAGGGCCCTGAAAATGCGGCGAAATGGTTCCAGTAAAGGATGGTACGGCAGTGTTTGCTTCGCGCTCGACTTGGCGGGGGCACTGCCGTGCCCCCCAATCGGTCGCGTAGCTTGCCGCCCGCTCGGTGCGTAAAATACCTAAATTTGCGAAACGCCGAAATGTAAGAGGGCTCTTAAACTATGCTAGATACTTACTAGAGTAAAATATATCAAGACCTACCTATTTTTTTACATAACTTGCGTAAAGTCACTAGCCCTAACAGTATTTATTTATACTATGTCTTTATCTATATTATTTGAAAGCAAAAAGTGACGCTCTGAATTATTTCGTTTGCTAAAGCTTGCGATAAAACCAAAGAATATATTAGACCTAGATACAATCGCTTTTGCGAAGACGTTTTTATTGTAAATTCGAACAATTTCGACGATTGACGAAAATTTGATTGTCCTAACATGGTAATATCTTTATCGCTAGAATAGCTTACACACATAAGTTTATGTCACGTTTACAACATATATTTTAGATATATAGGAGCAACTGTTGCCGAATCATTGCATGAACAAAATGTAAAGGCTTATTTAAATACTTTTAAATTCCATAGACTGTTGCTAAAAGGTATTGTTAAATATTTTAAAACTATTGATGTTTAGAAAACGGCAGACTTATGGGTGATTTCCAGGTCAATAATATCAATGGGTGTCCCTCAAGGCTCAATTCTTGGCCCATTCCTATTTCTAGTCTATATTAATGACTTAAGTTCCCTTGTAGTTGATAATCATGATATACTATTATTTGCTGATGATATTTCTTTGATATATATATATATATATATATATATATATATATATATATATATATATATATATATATAGCTATATCAAAATTAGGGCATTATTTTAACATTAATAATCTACATTTAAACGGCAATACAGTTAAATGTATAAAATTTACAACACCGAATGTTAAATATCTGAATACCAATAGGTTTTAAATGGGGAAGAAATAAGCCCTGTTATATCTACTGTTTTTCTTGGCATAATCCTCGATGCAAAGCTTTAGTGAGGCTCCCATATACATAAGCTAGCAAAAGCGGACTAAGCTTTTGCTATAAAAACAATGAGAGGTCTCACTAGTGTATAGACAGCTAGATTTTTATTCAGTTATTTCCGTAGCATATCTTATGGGATTTTGCTATGGGGAAATGCGGCGGATTTAGAAACTTTTTAGTTTATGCAAAAGAGGGTCTTAAGAGCTTTTTCCAGCCTAAAACCGAGAGAGATTTCAGAGAAAGATTTAAAAAAGTAAATATATTAATTTTAACTCTCAGTATATTTACGAAAATTTAATGTATGTTCACAAAAAAAGTAGTTTTAGTAAAAAAAAAAGTGATATACACTCTGTAAACACTAGTAACTGAAACACAAGCTAGTGATACCAGTTCCTCGACTTCACAGAGTCAGTAATTCCTTCATAGGGAAATTTCCCCGTTAATGCAACAAAATCCCAGAAAATATGCAAGGTCTCTCCATTACCAAGTTTAAATATTTGTTAAACAAAAACTGTATATGGGTTTATCTATACAAATAAATAAAATTGAAGTGTCTGTTTGTAATGTTAAAATAACAGCTTTTTACTCAATGCATATGAATGTATATACGGTACTTATAACTAAAACATAATTTTTTAAATTTTTGTCTGTCTGTCGGTCTGTCTGTCTGTCTGTCTGTCTGTTTGTTCCGGCTAATCTCCGAAACGGCTGAACCGATTTTGAACTGGTTCTGAGCAATATAATTAAAACCCTCAATTACACGCGGGCGAAGTCGCGGCGCACAGCTAGTTATAATATAAATTCATACATGGTTGGTAATAAACCCTAGAGTGATCGCTTCCAAGCTGTTTCTAAAATAAAATTTGTAAATAGTTTCTACAACTTGTACTTCATATTGTAGATATAATTTACTTTCAAAAAAATTCTTGATGGGTTTCTTTTTGGTTCTGGTTGTGCCTGTGCGGTGGTTTTTTCCAAACCAATAGTAAAAGTAAAAAATGACTTTCAATCTATATTTAATAAAAAATATTATATTCTTTTTAAACTCCAGAACAGTCGCAGGCGTGAAAAATTTCAATTTCGGAACTACAAACTGAAACAGAAACTTTTTTATTCAATATATATTATAAAGAATACTTATTGAAAGTCACCTTTTGCTTAATTGCCACTGATTCGAAAAAAACCTCCGTCCTAGGAAGAACCAGCAAGAAAACTAACGGGTATTTTTTTAATAACAGCTTACAATCATGTATGTTAGACAATTAACAAAAAAAAATAGAAATTAGAAATAGCTTGGTAGCGATCACCTCAAAAACGGAGCGTCAATTAGCGTTTCAAAGATATAATAGGAACGTGTTTGACAAGGGTGCGATCAATTTGATTACACAAATCACAGGTTAACAGTTCTCAGACTAATAAACGGAAAAGCTAGTTTACAAATGTTAAATACCTTAAAAAAGACTGATGTTTTCCAATTTCATATACGCCGTTCTGAGGAAATTCTAACTTATCACTGTTAAATGCGATCTTAATTCTCCATGTATCAACGTAATAAATGTTATTTTTCTACTTAATACCATTTCAGCATTAACTATTATTCGAAAAATTAGAACACAGGCATTCCATCTTAGTTCTCAGTAACCACAGCAAAAGATTTGATTTTCGGTTTCCATGGACTGCAGTAGATACCTACATACTACAAACTTAACATCAGGTGAAAAGTATCTTCATTTGTCAGTTCAGTTTTATTAAAAAAAAAAAGTATTATTTCTCTTGTAAAATGGTTAAAATTTTGCCATTGTGTTAATTTGGAGTGAATTGCTTTACGATTGTCTTAGGAAAATACTTTTAAAATATATGTATCTTCATAACTTATAATCAGTAATCATACTTTAGCTTTTAATTGTAAATGAAATTGAGAGATAGTTTATACACGATTTTCACACAAATAAAGCAGTAAGAAATCCAAAGCGAAACCACGGAGCCATTTTTTCTACTTAAATTCACTTAATTACAACTGAAAATAAAAGTGCTGAGGGACACTAACTGTTTTTATTGCGCTTTCAATTAGAAATACAAAGAAGATTGTGTGTTCACATTACCTTTTTATTTTTGTAAAAAACAGAGAAAAATGAACACTTTCCATAAATAATAGCGTAACTATTCCATAATACATTGTTTTAAAGCAGTTTAAAAAATAGCATTAGAGATATCGTCAAATAATTAGCGACTCACTTAAGTCATGATCAATATATTTATAAAGTACTTAAATTAATAATTTAAAATTAAAAATTTTGTACAGCCGACTTCAATATAAGCGACTTCAATACAGGTTATTTAAGAATAACTCAATAACCATTGGTCTGACCTTGATCAAATTCATATGGGACCACACGAGAACTATCAGCTTTCATATAAAAAAAGAATCATCGAAATCGGTTTGCCCAGTACAAAGTTATGAGGTAACACACATAAAAAAAAAGCAAAAAAAAAAAAAACATACACTCGAATTGAGTACCGTCTCCTTTTTGGAAGTCGGCAGAAAAGAGACACTAAGAGAGAACTTAAGTGGACACTTTAACAATAAACTACATTAAAACTGCAGAACCTGACCTAATTTACAGAGCCTTTCCTACCGGGAGAACGTATGGAAAGAGAAGGAGCTCCGTGGAGGTTCTACACGCTCTACATGAGCGTTCGTAGTCATCGTCGTCTTCATCTACTGGCTACGGTTCGGTGACCTCTTTGGGAAAACCGAGGGTTTTGTCTTTGCGATACAGGATCAGGTTATTAAGATCAACAATTATCCGAGATACATCCTAAAGGATGGTTCCGTCGACATCTGTTGAGCTTGTCGCTATCCCGGTGAGTCACTTAGGTCTTTCATCTCCGGTTGGTTGGTGCTCTCTAATACTTAGTACTTGCACAGACACAACCTTGTAGTCAGGGTTCTACACCAGGAGCTCGCTCTAAAATACGGTTTCGTGAATCGGAAACTACCTTATTATAATTGCTTGACGGATCCGTGCTCGAAAATGACCGTGCTAGGATCTACTGGGACCGGGCCATCAACACAGATAAGAATCTTCTTGCGAATATTTTTGAAGGACAGGGCACAGTCAAGGATACTTTTGGTCGACATTACCATTCCTTATGACGAGAACTTGGTCAAGGTCAAAACATATAAGCGAACAAAATAACTGGACCAGGCTCGTGAGTCACCTGGTGAGGTGACCGACATCTTAGGTGGTCTGCTGATGAAATGATTCCTGCAGTCGTTTCTGCGAACTGATTAATTCCAGTCTGCATCTTGGATCATCTGAGACGACTATGACTCCGTGATGGACCGCTCCGGGCTCAAATGCAGAATGCGATGCTCTTCGATACCACCCGCATCGTTCGCCGGTTTCTTTCCCTTTCCCTAGTAACTGGTAACTCTCGGCCGATTGGTCTCCTCTGCCGAAGGCTTTTCTGGTTGGGCTTTTATTAATTTATATTAGTATATTTAATGTATACTTATGTATATTTATCATTTTCTTTTATATATTTATTCAACCCAAGATGAGAATACTCTATAATTTTAAGGAATAAGTTTTATGATTAGTAGAGTCACGTCGCAGCTGTTATGCCTAAGCGTGAAAAGATCAACTCCATAATGCTAATTAAAGTAACCAAACTGCATAACGCTATTGTTTCGTATAATTAATGACAAGTAAGCAGTCTTTTCAGTAATGATTCTTTTTAGTAATGAGCCATTACATTTTGCCGTCACGTCCATTACGAGAACTGTTCCTGTTGTCAGCCCTACTAAAATAAAAAATATTAACTGGTGTTTTTCTATAGGATGACGGTGACAAACGAGCACACAGTCCACCTGATGGTAAGTGGTTGCTGCGGCCCATAGACATCTCTACATCTATCCTCGTTTGCGGATCAAAATGCAGATGCGTTGTCACCCGTGAGGACTAAGATGGAATGCCTCATTTCCAGTAAAAAGGGCCTCCGGCCACCTGCACTCACCAAGCGAAACGCAGAGGTAAACCTCTACTTCACGCTGGTATTCTGTGAGGTCGTGGTACCACCCCGGTTCGAACCGGCCCATCCGTGCGACAGCAAAAGCTGCCACGTGGCTCTACCACTTTTACTAGATTATTTTTCCAAGTTTCGAAATAATGTATATATCAAACTATTTTTGTTTTTGAGTATATAAATAAAACTTTCGTAAATAAGAGTGTATCTAGAGGCTAAAATTAATACATTTATGTATGTATGTTCCAGTCTTTTCCTAAGAGACTTTCGGATTAAGGTTATAAATTACTCACAGGGCCACGTCGCGTCGCCTTTCCAAAATATAACATTGACATTATTACATTATGCTAAAGAAATAACATAGTGATAGCAGCTCTGATGTCTAATCTTTTTTACAGTTATGATGTAGGATTAATAATGCATGATTTACGATCAAAGACGACAAAAAATATCTATGGATACAACTCTGAACAATGATTGTAGATCTAAGTGGACGCAGTCACAGAGCTGAGTCTGCTAGCCAGTTTAAATATGAATGTGGGTTTATTACAATGGGGCAATTCATTTTTTAAACCGACACTGCTGAAAAAATGCATAAAGTTGTTATTTTCAAATCGGACCTTTTTTCGGTGTAACATTAAGTTGTCTCGTTAACAAAATGCATTTTATATTCTTCCAACGTAGTAGTACTAAAGTTTGCAATAAATTTACCTTTTTTAAGAAAACAATTTTTTTTTATTTAAATTTCCAAAATTAAATGGAGATTTCCATTTTTCTAGTCGCAGTCGCGTCATTATCGCGCATTGTATCTGTCATCATCATCATCATTACAGCCCTTCACAAGTCCACTGCTGAACATAGGCCTCCCCCAAGGAATGCCATAAAGCACGGTCCTGAGCCACCTGCACCCATCGACTTCCTGCATGTCTTACCAAGTCGTCACTACATCTAGTGGAGGGTCGCCCTACACTTCGCCTACCGGTACGAGGCTACCACTCGAGAACCTTTCTTCTCCATCGGTTGTCGGTTCTTCGAGCTATATGGCCGGCCCACTACCACTTCAGCTTACTAATCCGTTGGGCTATGTCGGTTACTCTGGTTCTACTGCGGATATCGTCATTCCTAAGTTTATCACGCAGAGAAACTCCGAGCATAGCCCTCTCCATAGCTCGCTGAGCGACCTTGAGCTTCCTCATACGGCCAGCAGTGAAAGACCACGTCTCAGATCCGTAAGTCATCACTGGCAATACGCACTGGTTGTACAATTTCGTTTTCAGATTTTGAGGTATGTCCAACGAGAAGATGTGTCGTAGTTTTCCGAACGCTGCCCAGCCGAGTTGAATCCGTCGATTGACCTCTCATTCGAAGTTGGACCTACCTAGTCGGACTATTTGTGCCAGGTAAACATACTCGTCAACAACTTCGAGCTTAGTGCACCCAACAACTACCGGCATAGGTGTGACATGAACGTTAAACATTATCTTTGTTTTGTCCATGTTCATCTTCAGACCTATCCGTTGGGAGACACTATTGAGGTCATTGAACACAGTTCTTAGGTCCTCCAGCGACTCTGCCATAAGGACTATATCGTCGGCAAATCGAAGGTGAGTGATGTACTCGCCATTGATGTTAATACCGTATCCTTTCCAGTCCAGTAGCTTGAAAACGTCTTCCAATGCAGCGGTGAAGAGTTTCGGGGATATAACGTCACCCTGTCTTACACCTCTCTGCAGTTGGATAGGTTTCGTACTCTGATTATGTACTCGGATAGCCATCGTAGCTCTACTGTACAAACACTTCAGCACTTCAATATACCGATAGTCAACTTGGCACCGCTGAAAGGACTGCAGCACCGCCCAAATTTCGACGGAATCAAAGGCTTTCTCATAGTCCACATACGCCAGGCAAAGTGGCAGATTATACTCCTCTGTCTTCTGTACAATCTGCCGCAGGGTATGTATGTGGTCTATGGTACTAAAGCCTTTTCGGAAACCGGCTTGTTTAGGAGGTTGGCAGTCATCAAGTCTGCGTGCGAGACGATTCGTAATGACTCTCGAAAATAGCGTAGACGCAGCTCAGAAGGGAAATCGATCTGTAGTTCTTCAAGAGAGCGTTGTCACCTTTCTTGAAGAACAAGACCACCGCACTTCTGCTCCACGCCTCCGGAGTAGTGCCACCATTGAGGACGGAATTAAAGAGCTTCTGAAGGACTTCAATTACCGGTTTTCCACCAACTTTCAGAAGCTCCGCTGTAATTCCATCCTCGCCCGGGGACTTCCCGTTTTTAAGGTGCTGGAGAGCCATTCTTATCTCGCTCAGACTGACGTCCGGGATATCTTCGGTGTCGGATAAGAATCGCTCTTGGATCGTTACTCATACTTGCGTGTGACTCCAACGATGACGTGTACAGCTGCCCATAGAACCTCTCAATCTAACTCAAAATCTCAGGTGTCCCGGAAACGAAGCTGCCACACTCGGTCTTCAGCTTTAACAGTTGGTTCTTTCTGGCAGACAGATCTCTGGCAAAGACTTTGGAGTCTTGGTTTCGCTCGATCGCTTCTTCAATACAAGCTGTATTAAGTTGCGTAAGTCCCGCCGCTTGCATTTGGAGATCTGTTTATGTTGTCAAATCTGTTGAAGACTGTAGCTTCATCTCCCGTCTAACAGCCATGAGATTAGGAGTGTGATCGGAGAGTTTTTGTGTTCTTCTGCGGTGGGTCTTGCAATACTTAGCTCCGACCGCATGGATAGTTTCCACGAGCTTGTCATTCATATCGTCTACTTCATTGTAGTCTACTAGGTACTTAAAACGGTTTTGTAACTCGAGCTGAAAGATTTCGGGACTTTGGATTAGAGCACGAGGGGGACGGAGCGTTGACTTCATTAGACGAGACCTCTCCAACTTAACGTTTAGGTTCAGTGTGCCTCTAACCATTCGGTGATCGCTACCAGTTTTCACCCTCTCGATCACTGAGATATCACTGAACAGTTGTCGTCTGGTCGTCATAATGAAGTCAATCTCATTTTTGTCGAACCGTCGGGGCTCGACCAGGTCCACTTCCTGTGGGGCCGCTTCTAGAAGAAAGAGTTCATCATAAAGAGTCCCTCTTTCTCCATGAAGTCGGCCAGCTGCTGGCCCTTTGGGTTCCGTTGCCCTATTCCAAATTTCCCTAATTTCAGCTCACCGTTTTCTCTTGTGCCTAGTTTTACATTGAAGTCTCTTATTAACACCGTATAGTAGGTTTTAGAGGAATGCATGGCTCTAGAGATATCCTCATACATTTCCTCCACCTCCTCATCGGGGTGTGCCGTGGTTGGTGCGTAAACCTGTACGACCTTCAGCGAATACCGTTTGGTAATTCTGAGTATAAGGTACTTAACCCTCATAGACACACTCTTAATCTTTACAGCGTTGTTAACAAGAGACTTGTGGACGATAAATCCGACACCTCCTTGGAACAGATGGTCGCCCACCCGGTGATAGAACAAGTTGCTGGATTCGAGGATTACCGTGTATAATATTCCAGCGCAACTTGTCTATCTCTTCTTCCAGCTCCACGATCTTCTCGTCAGTCTTCAGGGTGCGTGCATTATAAGTTGCCAGGTCAAGTAGTCGTAGGTGGCAACCGAACCTCCACCGGAGATTCTTAGCACCCCCTGCCCCGCCGTTACCATGGTCGCCACCGTAGCCAGGAATTGCGGGGCCGCCGGGGACTGGGGGCCGTCTCTTTGTTACCTTCATAGGGGGGTATTTGCCATAGTTGCCACGCTTGGCGAGCGGGTTGGCAACCGCAGTTATTTTATTGTAATTTTGCTGTTATCAGGAAGATGCTGCTGCCGATCTCCTGCCTGTTTCAATTGTCGCCTTTTACGACCCCCACGGGAAGATATGGGGTAGTGGATATTCTTAACCGCTACATGGCACCGTATTGCATCTGTAATTAAACAATAACGGAGATGGTATAAAAGATGACAACATGATTATTACGAAAATTTTGACAAATCATTCCGAAAGTCTGCCATAAATAAAATTACAGTTATAATAAACCCATTAATTTTCCTTCGGTTTATAATTTGCAAGTGGGTCCCGCCTGCTACTAAACTTTATGCGCGTATTTAACTTGGGCTTTTAGCTCATAATATAGTCTGTTAAACCGAAGTAGATTTTTCTATGTTTATAGTTAGAAGATACGAGGTAATAAAGAAATATACAAACATACATACAAGATACGCGTGAAAAAGATAACCCTTCCTTGGCAGTCGGATAAAAAGCAACAATAAACCTGGCATTAACATTAAGTAGCATTTTACAACGTTATTAAAATTTTCTACAGGTTCTTTATAATAATATAGCAATAAAACTTAAACACTTTTAGGCTGTTTTAAGTCGTTTTTCTAATTTGCATTTATATTTATTAAGTATTTCTAAATCCATAAACATTCATCGACCAAAACAGATTTGAGAACAATTTATGTAAATCTAATAATATGCTGTTACTTAAATCAGACATCTTAATGAAATCTCAAATGAAATTAATGAAGGCTTGAAAACATTTTAGAATTGGAATGGCTAAGAGATATTAAAAGAATTAAAAAGTGGCAATTTGTTTGTTGTTTTTTCTCTCTTTTATATTTGTATGAATATTGTAAATAAATTTTTGTTCATAACTTGAAATTGGATTTAGTAACAATACTCGTACCTTACAAGAATTCTTATATTTTTTCTTTATCTCATTGAAGAATTACTGTCACTATATATGGCAGGTCCTTCAAGCCATCCGACTTGTAACAACTTTAGCCGATCCGTTATACTATATTGGTAACTCTGGTTCTACTGCGGAGAATCTCCTTACGTACTCAATCCACAAAAGAACTTTTCAACTCTTCATAACCTGCTAAGCGAATTTTAGCTCTCCCAACGTGGTAGAGCCCACGCCCACACTATACCTATATTATATTTACAGCACGAATGAGGTGACCCGAAAAACGTAGGAATACGCTATCACAGTGTAAAAGCATGAAATACTAAATGCTGCTATGATTCGTATGGGCGGTGTATAGAGACCCTATTTACTGGTAACGAGGTATTGCGTCTTGGTTCTCCAATGCAATTACCATCAGATGGACTGTTTGCTAGTTTATTACCCCTATTATATAAACAATTTCAGAAGTCGCAAAGCGGCAGCAGAGTGAAAGGTATTTAGTGAAAAGTGAACCACTAAGTTGTAGCACTCCGTTTCTGTCTAGGATTCCGTCTGGGTTACCTTTTTCTGTCGCCAAATAGCAGTGCTTGCACTGCTGCGTTCCTTTCTGAAGGGTACAGAGAGCCAGTATAATCGGAGGCTGAAACATTGCATCTTAGTCGTCAGAGGTGACTGGAGGTGTCCATGGACTGCAGTAGACTTTTACCATCAGGTGGACTGTAAGTTATGTCGTCACTTCAGTTTTATAAAAAAAAATCAAGAAACACACCTCTTTACTTTTTTTCTGAAGAATCAAATGCAGTGCTCACTGCTTCGAACTAAGGAAACATTGACGAGAGCTGGCGGCAACATAAACGTGCAGACATGCGATGCACTCGTGTCGTATTTTTGCAGTGTAGATATTTAACCACACCTCGATTTTACAATGGGCTCCTTCACAGAATCTACAACTTAAAAATAATTACATAGTTATCTTTCATAATTAAATCTAGCAAACATAATTGAATATACCTCTTACAAAGAGCAAAGAAAGAAGATATAATATATTATTAATAACTCTAGTAAGAAATCTCTTATCTCATGCTTTGGCCGCGTGGAAGTCAGAAAATAAAATAATTTAGAAAGATCACAGCACGTGTCCACCTTTATTATATTATACTAAGTAGCTATGCCCGCGACTTCATACTCGCAAAAATGTATCATCAATGCATGCTACTCTTATTAAGTGGCGAAGCTTGCGAAGACACTTATTGATTTCACGATGTCTGTCCGTCTGTCCGTCTGTCCCACGATTATCTCGAGAACGGTTTCGAATTTTCAAATTCTGTTTTCAGCAATCGATTACTGATCACCAGGCATCTGAACCTCCTATTTTGAAACTGATTGCTCAACGGCAACCGTTAGAAACCGCTACAAAGCTGATTGCTTCGCCACTTTGCTATGCTGTTAGCTTGCTAGGTTTATTATATACTCGTACAAATGACACTCTGCTTTGTATTAGGTATTGCGTAATCAGTTTTGCGTTAACTTGTAGTGTTATTTCATCGGAATAATACACATTAATCTACAAGAATTGGGAAGTGATGTGGTTTTTTCTAAATGTATTTTAAATTTTATTATTTATAGAAATTTAATAAAAAAGAACTGAAGAAACAAAATCTGGATTCACCACTATTCTCCAGTTGAAATTTTCTATACTTCTTTGCGAAAAAATATAAAAAATATTTTTGATTTTGTTATTAAGAGGCGTATTACAAAAAAACGCGAAATGACAAGGATTCCTCGTTGAAATTTTATGTTTATAGTTCATTGCTTGAAATAACAATTACTTGGTAAAAATAGTTCGTTTTCTCTCCTCAGATAAGCTCGGAATGAATTTTAGATAACTTATTTATTTAATCAGTAATAATCATTCTCCCGATGCATGTTTAGGCAAAAACTCTCGAAGACATGATTTGGGAGCTCTAATTTGTAGATTCTATTGAATATCGACCATCAAAAAAAATATTTTTATCTCCCAAATATCCTACACTTTAATAATAATGGAATACATTTTCGTTATATGCTTTTCACACTCGGAAAAAAAAATCAACATAATTCAAAAAACGACCAAAAAAGCTTCGATACAAGCCTCTATATTTCCGAAGTTCTACATCACTTAGACGTAAAATTTATACCAAAACAATCATCAACATTTGCTTAAACTATACTATTATTTTTACTTTTTAAATCGTTACTATTATTTTTTAATTAATTAAATAAAAGTACTATATATTTCACTGCGCCGGCCATCTGCGATCATTAACGCGCGAGCGCTTGCCGAGGGTGGACCTGCGTCAGTTTATTTCAGGCGTTGCATCGTTTCGATACTACCGTAGTGTGCGTCGATTGCTATCGTAGTGTGCGTCGAGTGCCTGCATACTAGAAAATCGTCAACTACGACCGCAATTTTTGATCGATCGGTTTAAAACTATTTTATATAGTTATAATTTAGATCACGTCTTTGCCATTAAACATGGTAGGGACAACGAGTCTGCAGCATGTGCACAATTGAGCAAACAAAAAAATATTATTATAGAAAAATGTGGTCTATTCATTGACCTAGATCATTGCTATTTGAGGGCTTCACCTAATGGTTTATACAGCAACGGTCTTATTGAAGTTAAATGTCATATTTCAGCTTTCCGAATAGATTTTGATACGGCCTTTCGACAAAAAAAAAAGTTAAAGGTTATAAATTCAGTGATTCAAGAGTAACATTAAATCAAAATAATGACTGGTTTTACCAAATCCAAGGCCAGCTTCATTTAGCAAATAAAAATGTCTGAATACTTGCCATAATATGTATTGGCCCAGATTAATGCAGTAAAAGTACTAAAAATTTACAAATACGACCAATTTTAGATTTTCAATATGTTACCCAAGTTACAAACTTTTTATGAAAAGTGTGTACTGCCTGAAATTATCGAATCGAGAAAAGTACGGTCAATGCCGTCGCAGCAAATATTTTTCTTATAAAAAATATAGTAATTGACTGTAAGTACCGATTAAAAAAATATTAGTTACATTTGGTTGTTATATTTATTAAAACAGGTTGCAACCGTTTATTTATTTATAGCACTATTCTATTCACCGGTAGTAGACATAATCGATTATTAACATTCGATTACAGCGTAACAATTACAATATTTATGTGTACTTATTTTGACACTAAATTTCATAAATAATGAATAATATATCAAAATAATAAATTATATAATTATATAATAATAAATTAAAAAATATTCCATCCACTGAAGTCCATCCTAAGAAAACTTTGTGTTATGGAGGATCAAGATCGTTTAATCGCCATACTCACAGTATTATAGTGCGAGCGAGTGAATAGATATGAAAGAAAGTATCGGTCGCGTAGCTTGCCGCCGGTTCGGTGCGTAAAATACCTAAATTTGCGAAACGCCGAAATGTAAGAGGGCTCTTAAAATAGACGTAGTATTTTATTCAGCGCTGTTTCTACTATGCCCTTAGAGTATTCAACTAATACGCTAAGATTATGCCCCACCCTCTTCCAAACATCAGTGCAGGGCAGGGTGATCTATCGTTGTAAGAAATCTGAGAAATTTTCACACAATCGTACTTTTGTCTATGTGTGGGTTGGGCGACTAAAAATAAAGTGAGAAAACAATATCGCTGCTTCTTTCCTTTGCGTTGTTTTAGATATAATTACAAAAATATATAATTATATGGGAAGAAACCGAAAATGTTAATTCTGTGGAATAGTTTTTTTGGTTTTTCGCCTTAGAGTAATTACATACATTTTACTCTGAGGTTTTCTAACATTTTGAATTTATTGACCGTTATTTGTAGGCATTATTACTATATTGAATCATATCTGTTTTAAATTACATATTTAGGCTGAATTGAGTTCTCACCATGAGAATTTTGCTGATTTAAATTTACGAAGCATAATCTGCGAAGAATAACTTATAACTGTCCTTCAATAATATATATTACTTATATATCAATAACATGCGTGGAAATATTATGTGCAAAAGCAATAAACTTTTTTAACTTTTTTTAAATTAATTATTGACATCCATGTTATGTGTGTTAAGAATTTTTAATCTTGAATATATCATAAAGTTATAATTAAACATATTTTTTTATAGAATCATGTACATTTAAAAAAAATATGTATTTGCATGCCACTGACGAAATATGCTTGTACTATCTTTAATTATAATGTCTGTAACCACCATATTTCTAGGCAATAAATTATTATTATTATTAAAAACAATATAATTGTTTTAAGTAGATTATTTTAAAAATGTACAGTTTATAAAACAATCTGTCTTCCAAAAAATAAAATTAGATAAGCGCTCAAGTATCAAGTGCAGTCAATGAGAACGTTCTTCTTCAGTTTCGTTCTATTTGCGCTAGATTATTAGGCGAAATTAGCACGACATTCTAGATTTCATTACATCTGATAGAATTCACTTAGGCTCTCATTTGTGAAATTCTATGAGCACGCTGCTCATTACTCTCTTTTGTAATAGCGATTAAATTTCTTTGCTTATTTTTTCTCATATGATCTTTCATTTCGTTATTTGTTTCCTCCAACCTGACTCATTAGAGCAGAACGTTTAGAAGTCCTACCCATATTAACTATAATACTTAACACCTTAGAGTATAGGTATATAAGCAAGTGTCTAAGTATACTCTAAGCACAACACTAAAAAATAAAAAAATTAAGTACAAACCGATTTTAAAACTTTGCCAGCACTACTATAAAGTCCAAATATATATTTTAGGGTTGCTAACAAAAGGAGAAGTATATAAGAAATATATATATACAATTATTGCAATTTAAATATTTACAATAACTAACCAGTAATTTTTGGAGTCGGTGCCAGCCAAGGCTCGAAAAAACAAAAAACAAACTTACGAGATACCTATTTAAATAAATTTGCATTTATACAAGATAAAACAGAGATAATATGAAACAGGATAATGACTTAGAATTTGTTAAAAACTTAGACAAAAACAGTAACAATTATTCGTACTACGTACATATTTGTAGAGACATGAATAGAAGAATTATAGAATTAATAATTAGCAAAACTTACGAAAGTGACTTAAACAAAAATACTAATGAATAACTGGCCTGGAAATCTATTTAAATCTATTGAGATATGAAGACAAGTAAAAGGGAACTGAATAAATAACGAAACTTACAAAAACGACTTATAAATAAAAATAGTGAGTAATAACTGAACTAGATACCTATTTAGATATCTTAAGACAAGAATACAAATGAAATAAAGCAAATAATGGCAAACAAGCGCATCAAAAATTCAGTATTAAGACACAACGCGTCTGCCCCATCGGGTATCTAACTTAATTTGCCCATTTAGTGCCTCATGCCGCTACATATCCCATCCATATCATATTCACATCCGCGCCATCACCATCTCCATGAAAAATAAATTAAAATTATAGTTAAATTGACAATGATAAGGCCACCGACTCCAATAATTACTGGTTAGGTATTGTAATATTGAAATAATATATACATATATATATATATATATATATATATATATATATATATATATATCTTCTTTATATATAAAAATTACATGTCACGTTGTTTGTCCGCGATGGACTCTTAAACTACTGAACTGATTTCAATGAAATTTGCCCACTGTGTGCATTTTGGTCCAACTTGAGAGATGGGATAGTTTTTATCCCGCTAAATGATCCTCAATATTTTTATAGCGAATTTAAGGATTTTTACAGGAAGAGTCGTCGGAAAGGGCAGAACAACGTCTGCCTGACCAGCTAGTATTTAAGTCATTTCAGTAGTTTAGGAGTCCATCGCGGACAAACAACGTGACACGTAATTTTTATATATAAAGATATATAAATGATGACAATTTGTGTTGAAGTTTTATTTCTTGGGCTTATTGATTATATATTATAAAAACACCACTGTTTTAACTCAAACAGTAAGTATAGATATTTTTATTCTTACAATAAGTAACTTCATCGTGAAGCCGATCGAGCGCATGAATGATTTCAACACCAAGGATGTCAAATCCGTTCAATATTATAATTAAATAAAACTAAGCATCGTTGACATAAACTAAGATAATTAAAAAAAAACTAATGGAAAAGTCAACAACGAGGGCTAATAACCTTGCGCTCACCAAATGTCACTAGTTGGGGCTGAGGTGAAATTTTTTGTTACAAAACGTCATTATAATTATAAATTTATCGGTTTCTGTAGTAATATGTAAATATATAAAATAATGCCTCAGTAGTTTGCTTTCTAATCTCTTGCACATTTTTTTATGTTGGAACGAAGTTCCTAATCGGATAGTACGCGGAGGCAGATGGGGCTAGGCGAGAAAAAGTGTAAGATTTTTTCGTCACGACCCCTTCTGACCTAGTGTAGATGACCTTGACGGCTATAAGGAAGCGAGATGGATTAATATCCATCTCCCTCGCACTCTTTCTTATCGTACCATGAAATATTATTTCATTTTAAATGACGCTTAATTTTAATACACGCTAGTAATTTTTTGTATTTTTTTAATCAATAATATAATACTTTTATCAATAATAATATACTACGAAAGGAAATTCGTTCCAACCGAGTGTTTCACGACACTCACGGATGTCTTTTAGGGTTCCGTACCTCAAAAGGATAAAACGGAACCCTTATAGGATCACCTTGTTGTCCGTCTGTCTGTCTGTTTGTCTGTCAAGGCTCTTCTTCTCAGGAACGCGTGGAGGTATCAAGCTGAAATTCATATCAAATACTCAAGTCTACTGTCCCTTAGAGCTGTGAAAAAATCAAACTTCAAAGCCAACGAAATCAAAAGATACAGCCGTTTATATCGCAAATTTTCGACATTCGCAAGGGAATCAAAACCTACAGGGTACTTCTCGTGAACCCAGAATCTTGAAATTTGGTACGAAGCAATGTATAAAACATAGCACAGATAAAGGAAAAATTGCGAAAAGCATAAATTTTTAGTTACATCATATAATAAAAATATTTTTAATAATTTTAAACTTATATACCTACAGATTTGTTCGGAACCCTCGGTGCGCGAGTCCGAATCGCACTTTGCCGGTTTTTTTTTAATTTTTCTACTTTTAGTTATATTCGTAGCTTAGTTATTCATTTCTAATTAAAATAAAATCCAAGTAATATTGCAGATAGAAACATTAACTATAACATTTTTCAAACATATTAACTACCCCACCATGAAATCTGTCAAACATTTCACCTCATTGCTAAGTGGCGCCGCCCTGGGGGCAAAAAGGTTGATGCCCTTATTACTCCAATATATAAAAACAGAGTTAAGTTATGAAAACATAATGAGGGAACGACAATTCGTTTGCCGTGTAGTAGTAGCGTAAATGAATCCATCACTCCTCTACGTCCCGGAGGTAATGTAAGAGGCGACTTTGGGAAACGCCAAAAAAATTTAATGGTTTTCGATATATGGCGGCATAACCAAATCAGTTACGTCAAAGCTAGACATAAAATACCCGACTGGCTACGGGTAGCAACATCAAAGGTGCGAGGCGTCTTGTATTGCGATCATCAATCTGTCTGTCAACCATAACAATTATAGCAAATCATTCCTACAGTGGGAGAGGTCTATTACAACGCATTTGTTCTTCGCAAGTTGGAGTATGGTGCTGTTGTTTAAGCATAAGTATATCCTTCTGGTCGAAAAGATACAGCGTAAGTTTGCCTGATGGTGCTTTAGGAAGCGATACGGGTACTATTCTCACCTGTATCATTATTTGTACGTATCAGGCATGGTTGGTACGGAAACGTTGAAATTTAGGCGGGTTATGCTTATGCTGACACACTGTCTCTCTATACTGTATCACAAGATCGATAGTCCGCAGATACTAGAGAGTGTGCGCATTTTAGTTCACGGTAATATACGGCAGGTGTCAGGGCTGCAGCTAGCCCCGCGCCGCCGGCCTCGTTTGCTGGCGCATCCTGTTGCGCACACCAGGCGCGGCGAGCACGCGCCCACTGTCCGCGCACTACGAATGATTGGTAACCACGGAGCAAATCCGTATTGGTGACATACTTGCTCAGTATGACGATCTTGACTTATTTGCTGATGGATTGAGGAAACTTATTAGTAAATTAAGAAATATTCTAACTGACATTGTATTGACTTTATTTACTATTTTAATTATGTGTAATATTAATTTGACTATATTTTGTTTATTTCTTTTTTTATTTTAATTTGTTTAATTAGATGCAATTATTTTAACGATTTAATGTTGCATAATTTTTTCTTTAATGTGATTTATTTTGGAATTTAATCAGTGGCGTAGCGTGCCTTAGATGGGCCCTGTATCAAAATTTGTTGGGGGGCCCCAATGAAGAGTAGGGAGATGAAGTTGTTCACGTCCGCAGGTATTGTCGCCCGCACCCTGCACGTGTCTCCTGGGTGGCGCTAAACGAACAAAAAACTACTGGCTGCTGTAATGTTACGCTATAATCTTGCAACCTCACAGCACTATCACAGTCGTTCAAAGAATATTGTATCATTTAACTACCCACTTGAAATGCCTCAATGCGATCAGTTCTCCTCGGAGAGCCACCGGACTAGAGATATTGGACCTATTACCAGAATCTGCCAACTTAATATAGAAAGTATTAGTCAAGCTAAATGCGAAGTAGTAAGTAAGATTCTTTTAGAAAAGGACATAGACGTACTCCTTATACAAGAAACTCACGCTAGAGATGAACAGGATCTATATAAACGTGGTGCTATCCCGGGATACTACCTTGCTTATTCAATTAAGGGGCGTATTACAAAAAATCGCGAAATTACAAGGTTTCCTCGTTGAAATTTTGTGTTTATCGTTCATTGCTTGAAATAACAATTACTTGGTAAAAATAGTTCGTTTTCTCTCCTCAAATAAGCTCGGAATGGATTTTAGATAACTTATTTATTTAATCAGTAATAATCATTCTCCCAAAGCATGTTTAGGCAAAAACTCTCGAAGACATGATTTGGGAGCTCTAATTTGTAGATTCTATTGAATATCGACCATCAAAAAAAATATTTTTATCTCCCAAATATCCTACACTTTAATAATAATGGACTACATTTTCGTTATATGCTTTTCACGCTAGGAAAAAAAAATCGACATAATTCAAAAAACGACCAAAAAAGCTTCGATACAAGCCCCTATATTTCCGAAGTTCTACATAATTTAGAAGTAAAATTTATACCAAAATAATCATCAACATTTGCTTACACTATGCTATTATTTTTACTTTTTAAATCGTTACTATTATATTTTAATTAATTAAATAAAAGTACTATATATTTCACTGTGCCGGCCATCTGCGATCATTAAGGCGCGAGCGCTTGCCGAGGGTGGACCAGTGGTGCGTCAGTTTATTTCGGGCGCTGCATCGTTTCGATACTAGATTGCTATCGTAGTGTGCGTCGATTACCTGCATACTAGAAAATCATCAACTACGACCGCAATTTTTGATCGATCGGTTTAAAACTATTTTATATAGTTATAATTTAGATTACGTCTCTTCAAAAATGTGGTCTATTCATTGACTTAGATCATTGTTATTTTAGGGCTTCACCTAATGGTTTATACAGCAACGGTCTTATTGAAGTTAAATGTCCTATTTCAGCTTTCGGAATAGATTTTGATACGGCCTTTCGACAAAAAAAAGTTAAAGGTTATAAATTCAGTGATTCAAGTGTAACATTAAATCAAAATAATGACTGGTTTTACCAAATCGAAGTCCAGCTTCATTTAGCAAATAAAAATGTCTGAATACTTGCCATAATATGTATTGGCCCAGATTAATGCATTAAAAGTACTAAAAATTTACAAATACGACCAATTTTAGATTTTCAATATGTTACCCAAGTTAGAAGCTTTTTATGAAAAGTGTGTACTGCCTGAAATTATCGAATCGAGAAAAGTTCGGTCAATGCCGTCGCAGCAAATATTTTTCTTATAAAAAATATAGTAATTGACTGTAAGTACCGATTAAAAAATATTAGTTACATTTGGTTGTCTGGGGGCACGGCAGTGCCCCCGCCAAGTCGAGCAAAAAGGCGGCACGGCCGAACCATCCTTTTCTCGAAGCAGTTCAGGACATTTCCGAAACCCTATAACTTCATTATGGATAAAACTACAAGCCTGAATTTTTACTAACCAAGTAGGTATTGTATAAATTCAGTATATTTTTAATTTCATTAAATTTGAACCAGTAGTTTAAGAATTATAACTAGTTAAAGTTTCTTAATTTTGTCACTCACTGACTGACCGATCATCAAAACTCTAAGGCACTTCTAGCAGACATAGAAACTTCAAATTTGGAATACCATTAATGTTTAATATATTAATCAAGGAAAAATTAAAATATTTTACAATTTCGGTCCAGTTTTCGAGATACACCAACTGCATAAATAACTTTGTAATCGCATATAAACATATAGTATTACAAAGTTACATTTGCAGTGAATGAATCAGTGTACCTATATAAGTATAATGGAATAATAGGTGTAAATAGCTACCTAGATATAGCCAAGCCAAGCCTCGCAACTTAGTTCTTCTTCCGTAAAAAGTTGTGAGATCCATGTAATACCAAGTCGGTTAATTTGTTCAGTCCATAGATTCATACATAGATTGACTTGGCAATTGCACTAAACAATCTAATTTAATATAATATCTATTACTTGTGAGATATATTATGTCTTCATGCGATTGCCAAGTCAATCTTTGTATCAATCTATGGACTGAACAAATTAACCGACTTGGTATTACATGGATCTCACAACTTTTTACGGAAGAAGAACTAAGTTGCGAGACTTGGCTTTTTTACAAGTTATGTTTTTGATGGCATTATATTTATTAAAACAGGTTGCAACCGTTTATTCATTTATACCACTATTCTACCGGTAATAGACATAACCGATTATTAACATTCGATTACAGCGTAACAATTAAAATATTTATGTGTACTTATTTTGACACTAAATTTCATAAATAATTAATAATATATCAAAATGGTATATAATAATAAATAATAAATTATATAATTATATAATAATAAATTAATAAGATAACATTAAAATGACACACCAAAAAATATTCCATCCACTGAAGTCCATCCTAAGAAAACTTTGTATTATGGAAGATCAAGATCGTTTAGTCGCCATACTCACAGTTTTATAGTGCGAGCGAGTGAATAGATATGAAAGAAAGTATCGGTCGCGTAACTTGCCGCCCGCTCGGTGCGTAAAATACCTAAATTTGCGAAACGCCGAAATGTAAGAGGGCTCTTAAGCACGCGCAATATGGCGTCGCCACTTATGTTAAAGACGGTATTAAACATGTCGCTGCGGAGACTTGCCTTGGGTTCCGGTTGTATTTGCCTCTGCAATTTGCCTTTCCTTAGAAAACTGCAAAAATTAATTAAAACTAAAATTAATGTTAAAAATTATATAAATGTATGCAAAGAAAAGCAAGAATTAATTAATAAACTTAAAATATATTCAATTGAGGTGGAAAATATGAATCACTGTTATGAGACTGATATAGAGTGTCTAAATTCAACAATTTTATCCCTTAAAACTCCCTAGAAATAATATCAAATAAATATGCATCGGCTCAAGATGAGATAAAAGAACACATATTGGCCATGAATGATCTGGTAAAATCATGTAAATATAATGAGGAGCGCTTTGACTCCTTAATAAAACATCAGAGTGAGTATCAGCGCTCCATACCAAGTTCATCGGGGACAATATGTGTAAATAACAAAGTAAACAGTAAGGACTCATTATTTTCACCTACACTCTATGACAGTGCCATGACAAAGGATATAAACTTAAACAACAATGTAAATATTAAAAAAATAAAGTTATTATGTATTGTGATGTAGGCAAAAATTTGGGCATGATGTTAAATAACTGTTTAGAAGGACATATGATCAGTAATTATTGCATGCCAGGAGCATCCTTTAGTCATATAATGAATAAAGTTTTAGCTAGTAAATTTTGCCCTAATAGCACATTAATAATTCTTGTTGGGAGAAGGGGCAATGTAAACAAAAATCAATTATTAAAATATATTGATAATCTAAATAATTTAAATGTACATAAAATTATCTTGTTTACATTGCCTTACATACAGGGTTGGCCGCAGGAAAATAAAATAAGATATGATTTAAATTTATTAATGAATAACTTTTCGTGTAATAATAATTTAAACTTGACATTTAATTGTTATAATTATAATAATAAATTTAATTTAATAGACATAAATAATTTAATTAAGAAATTTTTGACTAGTGATAGGTATTACCTATCTAAATATATTTTAAGACAGATAGCAAATGTGCTATCTTATTGCTTATATACTAACTCAGCCAAGGGTTTGGCTACACAGACATCTGCTCCTTTTGAGCAGTATAATGACTTCATATGTAATTTGGAATCAGTTCCAAGTAATTTAAATTAGAAAATGAGACAATAGAGGTAATCTCTAGTAGTTGTAATAATTTAAATAATTTAGAATGTAGCTTACAACTCTTTAATTGTATGACTCCACAGAGTGATAATGAAAATTGTTTACACCTGGTGCATCAAAATATACAAGGCATGGTAGGCAAAGAGCTAAAAATTGAGTTGTTCTTAAATAGCAACAATATTCATATTTTATGTATTACTGAACATTGGTTAAAAGCTTATAACTTAATGTTTAACTTCAGTAATCACCAGGTGGTCAGTTCTTTCAATAGAGAAACGGTTTTAAGAGGTGGCTCCTTAATATTAGCTAGTAAATTATTGTCATGTAAAGAACGTAAAGATATTGTGAGCCTCTCTGTTGAGCGAACTGTAGAAATGGCATGTGTTGAGTTTGAGCACCTCATTGTTGTGAGCGTCTACAGACCCCCATGTTCTATATACGATACTTTTGAAAAAATTATGAAGGAAGTTTTTGCTAAGCTTAATAAACAGAATAAATCTGTTGTAATATGTGGAGACTTTAACATCAATCTCCTAGAAGCTTCCTCAATCAATATTAAATTTAGATCATTGTTTAAATCATATGGCCTTTTTAATTTATTTTTAGAGCAAACGCGTATTGCTCAATCCAGTGCAACATGTATAGATAACATTTTTACAAATGTGAAGCCATTGCATAAATGTATAATTCAAAAATTAAGTTCTGATCACTGTGGACAAGTAGTTTCGTTACCATATGTTCACAAAAAGTAAGTAGATAAGAAAGTTGTGTTTGTTCCAGTTAATGCACGTCGCTTGGAGAAATTTAGAACTAACATAGTGAAAAAACTTCCATCACTTTCATACCATAATGATCCAAATTTTTTGTATGGAACATTATTTAAGCTTATTTGCAATGAATTTAATAATACTTTTACTTCTAAAATATTCTCCTTGAACAGTCGGAAGTCATTTAATTTTAATGAATGGGCGACAGTAGTAGTCCATAAGAGCAGACATAGGTTATATGATCTTTACCATGAAAGGTCATATAATCATAGCGTCGAATTTAGGGAATATGTAAAAAAATATTCAAAAATATTTAAAAGAGTGTGCTCCACAGCCAAGTCTTTGTATTTGAGCAACAAAATTAAGACGGCTTCTAATAAAATTAAAATGACATGGAGTATAATTAATAGCGAAAATGGCAAGATCAACTCTCGCAATTCAAACTACCAGTTAAGTGTTAATAACAAATTAACCGAATCAGATCAGGACGTTGCAATGGTTTTCGAGAACTATTTTACTGGTATTCCGATATTAACCACTAAGTCACTGAATTCTTCTCCTGCGGTCGCCGAATCATTACTTAAACAAAATGTAAATGCGTGTACAAAGAATTTTACATTTCACAAAGTATCATCAAAAGATATTGTAAAATATTTTAAAACTATTGATGTTAAGAAAACTGCGGATCTGTGGGGGATTTCCGTTAAAGTTATTGCGTCTATTATAGATACAATCGCGCCTCATTTAGCATAGTAAAGTAATACCTTTATTTAAATCTGGTAGTACATTAGACCCCGCCAATTTTAGACCTATTTCTGTACTACCAACACTTAGTAAGATTTTTGAAAAAATTATTCTTCATCAAATGTTAAATTTCTTTAATATAAATAATTTACTTCATAAAAATCAATTTGGTTTCACAAGGGGTCGCTCGACAACTGATGCCGGTGTTGAGCTGATTAAATATATATTTAATGCATGGGAGAATTCACAGGATGCTTTGGGTATATTTTGTGACCTATCCAAAGCCTTCGATTGTGTTCACCATGAAACATTAATCAGGAAACTTCAACACTACGGTGTAAGAAGTGATGCTCTTAAATTAATTATTTCATATTTAAGTAAGAGAACGCAAAAAATTGTCATTAACAGTATGAGTTCTTCCGGGTCAATGGTACAGATGGGCGTGCCTCAAGGCTCAACTCTCGCCCCCTTTCTGTTTCTTGTATACATTAATGACTTACCTTATATAGTAGGAGATAACCATGATATGGTATAATGATTTCTTATATTTACGCGAACACTACACATTGAATAAAACTGTTTTTTACGGATTTTATCGCGTTTATTTTATTATTTTTATTCCCGACGTTTCGAGTGCTTTTCATCAACCCATGGTCACGGGGGGGACTGAGATGTTTGACGTCCCGATGTCACAGTTAGCCCGGCTACCTTCAGTTTTTTTAATATTAATTTTTGGTTCGATTTACGCAGAATGAACTTACAGTGTCCTGAAGTCTTGCAGTGTTATGCTTGGGTTTGGATTTAATTTTGTTAATTATAGGATCCCAAGCAGATGGCAGCACCCATCCATCTTCTCTATTGAAATTAGGATGTTTTTTAATTTCAATAGCCTCGCGTATCATCCTTGGTAGGAATCGGTGTTCTTTTGCAAGGATTTGTGGTCTATCAAATCTGATGTAATGGCGGGGACGATCTTGAACATGTTCACAGACTGCAGACTTCCCAGAGCGTCGGTGCTTCACGTCAGCTATATGTTCTTTCACGCGGGTTTTAATGGGTCTTTTTGTTTGTCCTATGTAAGAGAGACCACATTCGCAATCAAGCTTGTACACTCCTGCATCTTGTAGAGGGATATTACACTTGACGGATGGTAAAAATTGACTAATCTTCTTCGGCGGCTTGAAGTATGTTTTAATAGAAGCTCGCTTCAAGATGTAGCCAACCTTGTCTGTGACTCCTCTGACATAAGGTAGTACAGCAGGCACACGCTCGACTGTGGTTGGCTTCACTCGTTCACTGTGACGTAGACGCGGGACCCGAAGCTTGTTGTCTTGCAATACTTGCTCGACGTACTGAAGCTCGGCGGCCAGATGTTTTCTGTCACAGATCCCTCGTGCTCTCTGAAACAAAGATTTTCCCACGGTAGCTAACTGTGATGGATGATGGTGCGATTCACCATTTAAATATCGGTTAGTATGGGTCTTTTTTCTATACACAGTATGACCAATAGTGTTATCAGGATTTCGGATGACTAAAACATCTAGGAAAGCTAAAGAATTGTTTGCCTCTAACTCCATTGTGAATTGTATTTTAGAGTTTATGGAATTAAGATGGTCTAAAAATGCAGTTACTTTGTCAGATGGTAAAATTGTGAAAGTGTCGTCTACATACCGCTTGTAGAATCTTGGATTTACAGGAGCAGTAAGAAGGGCTTTCTCCTCAAAGTTCTCCATGAATATGTCGGCGACTATGGGAGATACAGGTGAGCCCATCGCCACTCCATCTACTTGCTTGTAAAACTCCTCCTTCCACAATAGATAGCCAGATGTAAGGCAGTGTTTGAGTAATACTGCATATTCTGTAGGCATGTTGTATTCTTCTAGCTTCCTGGTTACAATTGAGATGCAGTCTTCAATAGGTAAGCATGTAAATAGTGACTAAACATCAAAACTGACCATAGTTTCATTGTCATCAAGATGTAGGTCTTTTATCTCACTAACAAAATGGTACGAATCCTTTGTGTGTGCTCTAGTTTGTCCTCTCAGTGGTGACAGAATTTTTGCCAGGTGTTGAGCCAACTTATAAGTTAGTGGAGCGTTTGGTTTGTGTATTTTCGGTAACCCATATAACCTCGGTGCTTTAGTACACGGTGGTATTATCGAGTTTACGTCGAGATTAATTTTCTTTTTTTTGTTAATCGTACCACAAATTAATATTAAAAAAAACTGAAGGTAGCCGGGCTAACTGTGACATCGGGACGTCAAACATCTCAGTCCCCCCCGTGACCATGGGTTGCTGAAAAGCACTCGAAACGTCGGGAATAAAAATAATAAAATAAACGCGATAAAATCCGTAAAAAAACAGTTTTATTCAATGATATAGTATTATTTGCAGATGACACTTCTTTAATTTTCAAATTAAATCGACATTTGCTAAAATATGACGAAGTAAATAATGCTATATCTAAATTAGTAAATTGGTTCAATGTTAATAATTTGCATTTAAATGGCACTAAAACAAAATGTATGAAATTTATGACTCCAAATGTCAAACAATTAAATACTAATGTAATTTTAAATGGGGAGAAACTGAGTCTTCTAGATACCACCATTTTTCTTGGAATCACACTAGACGCGAAGCTTCAATGGAGCCCCCATATATCAAAACTAGCAAGCAGACTTAGTTCTGCAGCATATGCCGTAAAAAAGATTAGAAGTCTTACTAGTGTTGAAACAGCTAGACTAGTTTACTTTAGCTATTTCCATAGCATAATGTCGTATGGTATTTTGTTATGGGGACACGCAGCTGACACTGAAATTATATTTGTTTTACAGAAGAGGGCCATAAGAGCAATTTATGATTTAAAGCCTAAAGAGTCGCTGCGACAAAAATTTAAGGAAATTAATATATTAACTTTGGCCTCTCAATACATTTATGAAAATGTAATGTACGTACACAAAAATAAAAGTAGTTTTACAAAAATAAGTGATATTCATTCTGTAAATACTAGGAACAGACACAAGCTAGTAGTACCAGTTACTCGACTCCATCGAGTCAGTAATTCATTCTTGGGGCGATGTATACGCTTTTACAACAAAATTCCAGAAAATATACAAAATTTGACCTGCTCAAAGTTCAAAAATTTATTAAACTAAGTTTGTATAAAAAGGGTTATTATAGTATTAAAGAATTTATAGATGATAATAACCCCTGGAAATGAGGTGATCGCTACCAAGCTATTTCTAATTTGTTGTGTTATTTAATTTGTGTAACATACATGATTGTAAGCTGTTATTTAAAAAAAAGTCCCGCTAGGTTTCTTGCTGGTTCTTCCCAGGACAGAGGTTTTTTTTTTCGAACCAGTGGTAATTATACAAAAGAGTGACTTTCAATAAGTATTATTTATAATCTATATTGAATAAAAAGTTTCTGTTTCTGTTTCTGCAATAAAGATCAATAACCTTACCATTGTAAACGTATACAAACCACCGAACTCTTCATGGACTATCAGCCTTCCTGTTTTTCCACACCCATGCCTTTATGCCGGCGATTTCAATAGTCATCACACAACCTGGCGATATAACAAAAATGATGCAAATGATGAACACCTCGTGCAATGGGCGGAGAACAACAACCTACACCTGGTATTTAATGCCAAGGATAGAGGATCGTTCAGGTCAGCAAGATGGAAACGGGATTATAATCCAGACTTAACGTTTACTACTTGTGACATCAATCGAACCCCATTACAAACTACACGAAGAATTCTCTCAGACTTCCCGAACAGCCAGCACCGACCGGTGCTTGTGGAGGTTGGTATTAAGATCCGCTTAACAAACTCCATGCCTTTGCCTCGATGGAACTTCCACAAAGCAGACTGGTCCAAATTCAGCGCTAACATGGATGCTGCTATCAGATGGATACCTCCCTGTGCCGAAAACTACAAGAGATTCACTAAAATTATCATAGCAACAACAAAAAAGAGCATTCCCCGAGGCTACCGCAAGGCGTACATCCCTTGCTGAAAACTATTTGATAAGTACACGCGCACGGGCAATTATGAAATAGGTGATGACCTTCTGAAATCTCTAGACGAAGGGCGTCGAAATAGGTGGCTCGATATCGTGGAGTCAATGGATTTTAAGACTTCCAGCAGGAAAGCTTGGAGGGTGCTCAATGGGTTGGCAGGCAAGACTGGAACAAACTCCCGTGGCGGTTGTGCTCCACTAGCCAACGCGATTTCAAACAGAGTAGTTGAGGTGTCCCGAGTTAAAGTCAGGAAAGATGATACCCTGGCGACACGACAGTGCGGTAAACATCTCAAGGCGTCGCTACCCATTGACTATACGCTGTCACGAGAATTCTCCCAAGATGAAACCGATCGCGCCTTGAAACTATTGCCTCCTAATAAAGCTACTGGTTTCGATAGAGTCTACAATGAGTTTCTAAAGCACCTGGGCCCGAAATGCAGGAAATGGCTGAAATAGTTCTTCTCAGATGTCCTGTTACGTAACAAATTGCCTCGCGACTTCAATAGATCGAAGATTATTGCTATGCTGAAACCCCAAAAACCTGCAGACGATCCTAAGAGCTACCGTCCTATTGCCCTTCTGAGCTGTGTCTACAAACTTCTGGAGAGACTAATCTACAACCGCATTATGCCTCTCATTGATAAGGTGGTTCCAGTGTAACAAGCTGGCTTCCGTTGTGGCCGCAACTGTACCGACCAGGTGTTGTCCCTCACAACCCACATTGAAGCAGGGTTTCAAAAGAAACTAAAGAAGGTTGCTGCTTTAATAGACCTGTCAACGGCATACGACACAGTTTGGCGGCAAAGATTGGTCTATAAGGTCATGAAAGCGGTACCATACAGAAAAATGGTGGGGCAGTTAAATAGCATGCTTAGCAACCGTGAGTTCATGGTTTTCCTTGGCGACAGTGAAAGTCGTACCAAAAAGCTGAACAATGGCTACAGTTTTGGCTCCGCTGCTCTTCAATCTTTACTTACATGATATACCTGAAACGCAGAGTCGCAAATTTATGTATGCTGATGACATAGCACTAGCTTCCCAACACGAAACCTTCAAATCATCCGAAGGTATCCAAAACGAGGACTTAAGCATACTAGACAAATACTTTAGGAAATGGAGACTAGTAGCAAACACTGCCAAAACCGAAGTAACTGCGTTTCACTTGGCTAACCAAATGGCAAAATACGAGCCTACTGTTGAGTTTGCTGGAGGCATGTTGCACAACAACCCCACTCCGAGATACCTGGACGTGACTCTCGATCGGAGTCTCACGTACGCTCCGCACATGGAAAAATTATCCAAAAAATCTCCAGACCAGAAACAACATCTTGCAGAGGCTAGCGGGCACCTCTTGGGGGGCCAGCGCCAATGTGCTGCGTACAACCGGTCTCAGTTTGGTGTACTCAACAGCTGAGTACTATGCACCAGTATGGTCAAATAGTGCACACGTGGACACCCAGCTGAACCAGACCATGAGATGCATATCTGGAACCTTAAAATGTACTCCCCTCCAGTGGCTCCCCGTGCTAAGCCATATAAGCCCACCCCATTTGAGAAGACAACAAATACTACTACGAGAGTCCCAGAAGATCTACGGAAATCCCAACCTGCCAGCTCACGCGGAGTTTACTGATCCGCCACCCCACCGTCTGAAGTGACGTCACCCACCATACCAGACCGCATGTGAACTCGTGTCACATGCGGATTTAACACATCTGCTGAGTGGTTGCAGGAATGGAACGCAAAACCCCCTGATAGCATGGGAGTTACCATCAACTCTACACTTAAACCTGCTGGTTTTGCGCTCCCAAGAAGGAAATGGTGCCAGCTGAATAGGGTACGAACCGGATGCGGGCGAAGCAATGCCTTCATGTCCATCTGCGGGTGGAGGGAATCACCGGGGTGTGAGTGTGGAGCTGCTGTCCAGGATGTTGAGCATATAGGCTAGAGACTGCCCACTGACAAGGTACCACGGCTGCCCAACAGACCTGTTCTCTCTCGAAAACGACGCTATCCCATGGATTCAGCAATTAAAAGATAGAATAAGTTTATAATTTTGATTTTATTTTAATTTATTGTGAACGATTGTAAGAATGCCATATAAATAATAAATAAATGAAGAGTAAAGATTTCATAAAAGGAACAAAAACACTTGAATTGGATTAAAATTATTAGATATTGATTATAAGTTATTACTTACAATTAATATTTCTAGGAACTAACCTAGCAAAACAATACTAACATAGCTGAAGACGATTCGGCGGCATTCATAGCTGAAGACGTTTCAGTTTTTTTAAATTCTTTGCTTCTATAGATAATAGTGATAGCCTTTCCTGTCCCGTAGAAGTCCTTGGAATTTTTGATTATACACGTTCGGGGCCCCTGTAGCCCGGGGGCCCCATATCATTGATACGGCTGATACGGCGGAAGCTACGCCCCTGAATTTAATGTTACTTATTAAGTGGCGAAGCTTGCGGAGACTCTTATTGATTTCACGATGTCTGTCCGTCTGTCCGTCTGTACATTTTTTGCATCAGTATTAAGGATGCCAAAAGGTGTGGCAGCGATGCCTATTCCGGAAAAATCGGGTCCAGTTTTGGCGTTCTACCCGGCAGGCGAGCAGGAGCACCTGAAGACGGCCGATGACACTAAGGCGGAGTTGAAAAAATCCATTAAGCCGTCGGAAATAAGTGTGCAGGTAGCTAAACTCAGGAAAGTTCGTAATGCGGGGGTAGTGGTCCAGACCACGTCCCAAGAGTCTGCCAATAAACTTAGATCTGCAGCGCCACCAACGCTTCGAGTAAGTGAGCCCAAGCAGCGCTTACCACTTGTGGCCTTGCGAGGGTTCGAAGATGACGTAAAAAGTGAAGACCTACTGCCAGCCCTCCATGACCAAAACTTCGGAGACGACGAAAAGTGGACCCTGGAGGTATTACAAAAGAACAGTAAGGTGGCTTTCAAGAAGTCATGGAGGGGCAGTCGCAGGACTACCGTGGTGCTGCAGTGTTCCCCGGCTCTAAGGGATGCATTAACGGCCCGAAGGCGATTGTATATAGGGTGGGACGTGGTCGAACCATGCGACTTCGTAGACGTCACCTGTTGCCAGCGATGCCAGCAGTACGGCCACCCGGCCAAATACTGCAGGGCCAAAGAGGCAACGTGTGGCAAATGCGGTGAGGAAGGCCATGCCAGGGAGGACTGCACCTCCGATAATGTGTGCTGTGCCACATGTAAGAAGTTTGGCAAGCCGGGTGCAAAGTCCCATGCCACGATGGCGAAGGCGTGCCCGGCTAGGGTGTACGCAGAAGAAAGGGCGGTCAACACTACGCAATATGGCGGTTGAAAATAATTTAATAATAGGTCAGCTCAATTTGGACGGAGCGAGATGGCCACCAAAGAGTTACCAGCACTCTCCAGGGACTATGGCTTGGATTTAGTCCTAGTCCAAGAACAGTGGCCGCAGGCGCAGGATATTATTAACTTTGGCGATGGACCGCAGGCTGGCATTAAGGTCAGCAAAAATAGTATAGGTGTTGCTGGTTTACCACACCTTAGTAACCCCTATTGCGTGGTGTGCCATGTGGAGAAGTACGGTCTCCACGTCATCTCAGCTTATTTTAAATATAGCGAGAATATTGACAATCATTTACACCATCTGGAGACCGTACTTGACCAGTTAAAGGGCAAGCGCGTTGTAATCGGAGTGGATTGCCACGCGCACTCGCCGCTCTGGTACAGCGATCACTCACAAACAACGGGCAGAGGATATGAAGCGGAACATAGAAGAAGTATGATGGAGGATTTTATTACATCGCGAGGGCTCACCCTGGCCAACGTTGATGGACAACCGTCCACGTTCGCTGGGGCCATGGGTGAGTCTAACATCGACCTCACCCTCGCGACGAGAGGTGTCGTAGTATCAGGGTGGCGAGTACTGGATTGCGCCAGCATGAGCGATCATCGCCTCAATGTTTTTAGAGTTGAGAGGCAGCGCCGTGCGGAGCTCGCGGGGTCGGTGGAGGTGCCTGCCCGTTTTCGGGACCGGGGGGTTGACTGGCGCTATTTTCGCGGTACAATTCATGTAAGAATGGGTAATTTGGAAGTTCAACAGCCGGCTGACCGACTCTGTGCGCAGTTCACGGAGATCGTCATTCGATCTGCGGAGGACGTGTTGGGAGCTGCGCGCTCGGGTCGGGACGGTGGCTATGAATGGTGGACGCCTGAACTTGACAGGGTAAGGAAGAAAGTGTGTAATGCGAGAAGGGAGTGGCAGAAGACCAGAAAAAAGGGAGGCAGGTCTGAGGAATTAGCTATGGAACGATTCCATAGTGTGAGAGCGAGATACCGACAGATGATGGGGGACGCGGAGCTGGCCCAGTTTCGGAAAATAGCCAATACTGGTAACATTGAACCTTGGGGGCGTGCTTACCAAGTGGCGAGTGGGAGGTACCGTCCTCCAAGTAATGTTATAAATGCAGTTAAATTTGCGGAGGGGCACTCGGGGAGTGTGAGAGAGGCCATGCGGGATCTGCTCGGGGCGCTGTGTCCGGACGACGATTTGTCAAAGGACACAGAATACCACGGGCGGGTACGCCTGATGGCTGCTCTCGCACCATCTGGGCCGGCCGCCGCTCCCCCTACCATTGAGTGTTTGGAGGGTATAGTTAGGGCTTTGCCCAACACTGCTCCGGGATTGGACGGAATTAGCGCAAAAGTTGTTAAGAACGTGTGGAAGGCTGCACCCAGGGAATTCCACTGGGTGTATGCCAAATGCGTGGAAGAGGGGGTTTTTCCCAAAGTATGGAAGAATGGACGGCTGATAGTTATTCCGAAAGGTAATGACAGGCCTCTGACGGATCCCAAGGCGTACCGCCCGATAACGCTCCTCCCCATCTTTGGGAAACTGCTGGAGCGTGTACTGATACGATGTGCCCCGAGCTTGGTGAGGGGTATATCGGAATACCAGCACGGGTTTTCTCCAGGTCGGTCCACAGTAACGGCGCTGCAAGACGTGCTTAGTACTGCGCGCGAGTCGCAGCGCAAGTATGTACAGGCCGTCTTTTTAGATATATCGGGAGCATTTGATAATGCGTGGTGGCCGATGATACTGCTGAAGACCAAGCAAGGGGGGATTCCACCTAATGTCTACCGTATGTTGGTGAACTACTTCACCAACAGGCGAGTGGGCATATTCGTAGGTGAGTGTGCTGAGTGGAAACGCTCGACCATGGGCTGCCCCCAGGGATCGGTCCTTGGACCGACCTTGTGGAATTTACTGCTGGACGATTTGTTGAGGCTGCCATTTCCTCTTGGTACGAAAATGTTGGCGTACGCAGATGATGTGACACTTTTGATAGAGGCGAACTCTAGAGCAGAAATAGAGAGAGCGGCCAAATCTGCACTGGAGCTGGTATCGTCGTGGGGTGAGAGGAACCGGTTGTCCTTCTCCTCCGCGAAGTCATGTACCATGACCATCAAAGGCAAGTTCCAGTGACCACCTGTTATCAGGATGGGGCTGGAGTCGATAAAAAGCGTAATGTCGACTAAGGTATTAGGTGTCACGATAGATTCTAGTCTATTTTTCATTCAGCATGCCAAGGACATAGGAGAAAGGGCTGGGAAATGCTTTGGGAAGATGTCGCGGGTGTCGGCGTCTTCTTGGGGCGTGCGCTACCCGGCCCTTCGTGTTTTGTATAAGGGAACATATGTCCCAGTATTGACTTACGCTGCGTCCGTTTGGGTTGACCGGGTGGGGAATTATACAGTGCGCACGGCACTGCTTAGAACACAGAGATCTTCACTCGTATTGCTGACAAAGGGCTATAGGACGACAAGTACTGCGGCACTCCCGGTGTTAGCCGGCGTCCTACCGGCTGACCTGGAGGTTATACGTGCGGGTAGAACTTGTCGGATGCGTGGGAATGCAGATAATGGGGAGTAGAGCAGGCGCAAGCGCGAAATTTGGGTTGAAGTTGTGAGTGCATGGCAGGAACGGTGGACGAATGAGACGAATGGCAGAGAACTATTCCGCTTTTTCCCGGACGTGGCGGTGCGACTCAATGCTAATTGGGTCGTGCCGGACTATCAAGTCTCACACTATCAAGTGCTCAGCGGGCATGGATGTTTCAGAAAGAGACTGCGTGATATGAAATTGGTTGAATCGGGTATGTGCGAGTGCGGTGAGGCCTATGAGGACAGGCACCATGTCCTGTGGGAGTGTGTGTTGTATGATGACCTGCGATGTAAGATGATGGACGGAATTGTACGCGAAAGGGAAGGTCCCGTGTTCTACCCGGAACTCGTGGACGGTAAGGTGAACTTTGGCCGGCTGCGCGAGTTTGCGCATGGATGGCACGCGAGAAGGACGGCAATGGCAGTAAGAGACGTTCTAGTAGCCGAAGATCAGCCCGGAACCGAAGCCGTGTTGTGTACGTCCAGCCCAGAAAGGGAGAGTGACACTACGGGACAAGGATTAGATAAAATAACTTGTAGAGAGTCAAGAAAGTGCACGCGGGAAAGAGCCCAGAGCAAGTACCGCGTGCATCTCTCGAGATTCGGCCCGTATAACCGTGAGGTTGGTGGGGCCATGGGAAGGTGGAGGGTTGTCCGTCTGTACGTCTGTTCGTCTGTCCCACGATTATCTCGAGAACGCTTTCGAATTTTCAAATTCTGTTTTCAGCAATCGATTACTGATCACCCAGGCATCTGAACCTCCTATTTTAAAACTGATTACTCAACGACAACCGTTAGAAACCGCTACAAAGCTGATTGTTTCGCCACTTTGCTATGCTGTTAGCTTGCTATGTTTATTTTATTAAGATTATGACTTAAAATTGATTTAATGTATCTAATGTTACAAGCGTGTTGGATGCCATCTGTTAGCTTGTAAGCATGTTTCTATTAATAAATAAATAATCGTTAAAATAAAATTGTTGTGTAAAATATATTGAGCTCTCATACATCATACATACTACATACAGCTGATTATATTGAAAGCACGGTGTGGCTAAATGTATACCCTCAGCATTTAAACTCTAAACCTGGGATTTCTTGTTTTAAAGTCAGTACACAGTTTCCGTCACCTCATTTCGTGCAGTATGAAAAAAGGCGACTACCAATGTCAGGAAAATCTTATAAGTTCCGACAGACTGCAGTATACTCTCCGACTCCACACGTCGACGGGCAGCGTCATATATGCGAGATGTTTCTTACTGCTTTCGTAAATGACGATTAAAGAAAACCTTTCCTACGGTAGAGGCCTAGTAGTACAGCAATGGATGTTTACAGGCTGGTGATGATGTTGACAAAGAAGAAGGCAACTCAAGAACTATATTACATTTAACAGGACTTCACATACGACATCTTATTTCATCTTAGTCTCACTTTTGATTACGTTCATGGTAACTCAATATGAGTAACATTTAGTTTCATTTCACAGTTTTAGTATTTTATACTGGAGCTTACCAGTCAAGCTATAAAACGGCGCGTTCTTGCACGAGATCGTGAATTTCAATTTGTAATTCACTGAATGTCAGTACGCTTTCTGCCGCTACCGTTTATTCAGTTACTGTGACTCAATTTCGTTGCTATTTTCTCTGACGCCCTTAACGTATAATGAGTTGAAAAATATTTTAAATGTAAATTTGTTTTTATTATTTTTGTATTTTATAATATAAGATTAATGTGACTTAAAATTATTATTGAAATATATATTCATATGGGATTTAAGCGGTGCAGGGTAAACGCAATAAATCAACGACAGTAAACGTTACCACTTACAAATCAGCATTGAACTTTTAATGGGCTCTAATGAATGAATGATAATGACGTTATCTCATCGTAATGCTACCAGATTAATGATTTTTATAGCCCTTGTTTACTTACGGCTTTATAATTAATGTAGTCCTAAATATATTTTGGGGTACCTAACTATTATTCAAAGAATATGTGGTCCTTTGAACATATTTATGTAGATGGAAGAAATTGGTACATTAATGCCGTGTTCTAATCATTGATGTGTTCCGGCTGGCTACACTGCCGGTTTTTACGTAGTAGAGTCTCGCTGCAGTGTAGTGGCTGCAGCACGAATAGGTCGTTTCGACCGGTTAGTAAAAATGTCGCTATCATTTTATTTTTTAATAGAATTACTGCAGTGGCTACTTTTTTAGCTCATTTGTCACTCACAAAAACCTTATTATTCAGTAAAAATAAGTCTATTGGTTCTGTAGATAAAACCTTAAGATTAGCAGCCAATCTTTAAAGTTCTATCTCCGGTAGAAAAAAATTATAATATAGACTGATAATATTATTGTGAATTAGTTAATTTAAAAAATATAAAATTAGGGACGTAATAATTACTTAAAAGAATTGGCTAAATTAAGTCACAGTAAAAACAAAAACCTTCGCATTCATCTTTTCTTCTTTAGTTTACATAATTACAAGCGAAAATTAAAGTGCCTGGGGACAGTAACTTTTTGCTAAGCTTTGACCAAGGGAACAAAAGTAATCTAAATTTTTACTTCATTTATTTTTTATTTCTTTATAAATAACCAGTGAAAGTTCATTTGCTTTCGAATAAAAGTAAATAACCAAAAAAGGTCATATTTAGGTATTTTATTTTTTAAATTATTTTATTGTGTTTAAATAATTAATACTAAATATTAGCTCGTAAATAGTCACTGCTTTTACAGTCTAGGCGTGTAATGTTTAAAATTATATGTCTTAGCAACATACCGTGTTTTGAAGAGAATCACAGTTGCAAACTATCTGAACAATGTTGACATTTTTTTATGTATAAAAAGTATTATAATTTAATAGACGTTACTTTGCGGAAATGCTTAATTCCACGTAAAGAAAGAAAATGATGTTTTCTGCCTAGTTTGAAGCGGACCTCCCACCCTCCCTCAATTTCGTCACCACCAATCCCAGCATCACCGCTTCCAGCACCACCACTACCAAAGCCACCACACTAAAAACGACACACCACTCCGCAGAGTCTACTTCACGGTGTCAAACGAGCACACAGTCCACTTGATAGTAAGTGGATGCTGCGGCTCATAGACATCTACATTTATCCTCTGAGAACTAAGATGTTTTGTTGATGTTATCACCCCTGAGGGTTAAGATAGTACGCCTAGTTTCCAGTAAAAAGGGTCTCTGGTTCTCTACACTCACCATACGAAACACAGGTGCATTAAGCTAATATTTTACGCTAGTAATTCGTGAAAGCGTGGAGCGTCTTTCCCCGGTCCAGCTTCTTTTTATAGGATAGGGTGACAAACGAGCACACAGTCCACCTGATGGTGAGTGGTTGCTGTGGCCCATAGACATCTACATCTATCCTCGTTTGCGAATCAAAATGCAGATGCGTTGTCACCCGTGAGGACTAAGATGGAATGCAAAAGAGTCTCCGGTTCTCTACATTCACCATACGAAACACAGCAGTTTTAAGCTGCTATTTCACGCTGGTATTCTGTGAGTGCGTAGTTCTTCCCCGGTCGAGCCGACCCATTCGTGCTACAACTATACTACTAATATAGCTGCAGCATGACTCTACCACGTATAAAAGCTGAACCATTGGTCTTATAACCATAATATAGCTGCAGCGTGGCTCCACTACGTGTCATTCAAGAACAGCTAAGATACATACCAGGAACACTGAATCAACGGTCTTATGTAAAGGACATCTAAATCAAATTAACCCAGGTAGGACTCCTTTTTTACATAGGAATCGATCTAGGTAACGCTTTTACCTATATATTTTATGAATGTTACTAAGTAATTGCCAAGTGAACTCATATACATAAGAAACAAGGTTAGATTAAATCACGTAGCCTTATAGAACAACAGCATATCACATTTTACGTGGTAGAGCCATGCTGCAGCTATATTATAGGTGTAGTACGAATGGGTCGGCTCGACCGGGGTGGGACCACGCTCTCACAGAATATCCATCTTAGTCCTCATGGGTGACAACGCATCTTCATTTTGATTCTTAATCGAGGAATAAATGTAGATATCTATGGGCCACAGCATCCACTTACCATCAGGTGGACTGTGTGCTCCTTTGTCACCCTCATTTTATAAAAAAAAATCACAAAGAATCCGAACATGGAACAGCCAGCCAGAGCAGCCTGACGCTTCCTCTTCCTGCTACAGGCTATTTTTTGGGCAATCACCGAACTAGGTAGGCTAGAACACGGCAGTAGTACATAAACGGAAATTAAACTCTTCTTGAATATTAAATTATTCAGTTAATGTTTCTGTGGTGATAATGTTTCTTTTTATTAGAGGAATATAGCGATTTATGCTTGTCTCACGGGCTCACCGTAAACGGTATTTCACCGCTGAAACTATGATTTTAAAGAAAAATTGCTCATAAATTACTGATAGCTTATTTTGGGTCAGGTACACATCACTGTTTTAATTAAAATAAAATAAAATCAAAATATTCGAACTTTAAAAGTAGTGGGTGAGTGGTTTACCATCTGCCGTTCCTTGTACACCTACAATTTTTAACGAAATAAAATGGTTAAGAAAAACATTTCCTCATAAAAATAAATTAAACAAATTCGTCGTGCAATATTTCATTTCTCCGCGGATTTTAACTCAAAGTTGTAGTAAAAGTGATTATTAAACGTTTAATTTATAACTAACATACAGCCAGTGAAGTGGCTCGTTGATTGATGAAAACCGTTTATCACTATTTAATGTAGATTTGAAGAAATAGCTGAATAAAGTTTAATTATTTTTAATAAACGGCCAACAACATCTCCGGCAGCATCAACAACAAGCGCGCTGCCGACGAGTCACCGTGCTCATTGAAACCGATCGCCGTCCGTCACGAGCAGGAAGCGGCCGCCCCGTGCAGCGTTTAGACTGACTGATAACCGCTGTGCTTCGTTCAAGCGTCGTTTCGTGCAAGTTGTACTGTCTATATTTTGTTATTGTTTTGTGTATTATTGAATCTTTTTTTTTCTTTTTTTTGAAAATTGTCTTCAAAATGCAATGTATGTGTCAAATGCCGACGAAAAATCCAAGACCGACGTTTCCTGAATTGTACATTATGCAAAAAAACATTTGATATCGAATGTGCGAGTGTATCGGAAAAACAGTTTAATCTTATGGATCGGTCAGGTAAATCACTGTGGAAATGTGAAAAGTGTATTAATAGAAAAAATAAACCCACAACTAGTACACCAATTATCAGGTCACATCCACATAAAGTAACTACTACACCAACTACAAAGAAAAATTCTACTAACCAGAAATCAGTGACGGTCGCTACGGGTAAAAATAAAACAAATGTTGAGCAAGAGCCTGCTATCAGCATAAAATCATCATTATCACCGAATTCATCGCAGAACACATCTCATCGCCAGCAGCCGTCACATATGCTACCAACTAACCTAGAATTGGCCTCCCCCGATGGAACATCTATAGCGGACGTCTGCACTGATCATGAAGTATTATCACACCGGGTACCTGACTGTTCCATTTATGTGACTCAACGAAGAAAAAGAAACTCACATGAAATGTCACTGCCAATTATTGCAAGTACAGATTCTTCCCTATCACAGTCCAAATCTGGTAGCCTGGAAACTAAGAGTTTACCAGATTTATCGACACTTCAAAATCAAGAATTAGAAATTATGAAAAATGAAATTTTAGAATTAAAGTTAAAACTTGAAGCTACTGAAAATGAAATAGACAATTTAATGTTAGAAAATAAATCCATGGCTATAAAAATAAAAGAACAAGATCAAAAAATTAAAAACCTATTAACCATATGTTCAACAACAACCAGTAATAAAAAAAAAGAAAAAGAAAAACAATAAGAAATGCGCAGAGAAGGATAAAGCGAAGCAAAAAATGTATCATAGCCTGCAAAATCATGATGTTGATGAAAAGTGTATAAATACAACAGAGAAACAAAAACTTCAGGAGAAACCATTCGTGCTTGAGGAGGAAACTGATCACACAACAGAAACCTGAGCTCCAAGAAAAATTGAAGTTGTGGTAATAGCTGACCAACAGGGACAAGGCGTACAACAAGCTTTACAACGATTACTAGATACAAACTATATGGTAACATGCTTTTGGAAGGATGGTGCATGCCTTCAGGAAGTTCTTAACAAGTGCAATACAGAACTGGGTAGTCTCACGTCACATGACTTTGTCGTAGTTATGGGGGGTATGAATGAAAATAACCATTTAAACCTAATTTGACATGTCACACAAATATTGTTATTTGTGGTCTACCATCTAATGCGAATTTTAATATCTCTCTTAATTGGGAAATAGAACTTATATGTAAGGGCTTCACCCATTGTGCTTTTGTAAGACTTTATTATAATAGATCTCGCCTAGGCTCTAAATACTTCTTGACAGACTTGTGCTTTGGTATATTTCGAGAAATTATACATGTATCCCATCTCAAATATAAACCATTTTCGGTTAACATACAGGGCCATGGGGTGTAATAAACCACTTAAATTCACCTTGTTCACCAAAATCAGAATCATGTCTCACTGTACTAGGAGAATTTCATCAAACACCAAACTGGAGATCACAAACACTTCCTTTTTTATAAAGAGTGAATCAGTTTGTATCATGCACCAGAACATTTTTTTAGTAAAAAGGAGTTATTAGAAATAACACTTAATGAAATGTCGAATAATAATGAAATTCCAGATCTAATTTGTCTAACTGAAACGTTTGTCAGGAAACATTGTGAGTTAAACATATACCTCAAAGGCTACAAATTAAGCGCTTCATTTTGCAGGTCACAGCAAAAGCGTGGTGGTTCTTGTATTTTACACTGTAATTCAATAACGACTAAAGAACTACCTTTTCTAAAGGAATTGGCATCAGAAATGACTTTCGAATGTTGTGGATTAGAAATAGTAGAATATAAGATAATCCTTGTGTGTATTTACCATACTCCAACAGCGAACGTAAAAATATTTTTTAATAAACTACATCTTCTTCTGGACATATTAAAATCATTTAAAAAAACAGATAATTATTACAGGGGACTGGAATATTGACACCCTAAAAAAAAGTAATACGTCGGACGAATTAATAGAAATACTAACTACCTACAATCTGGACTTGCATATTAAAACACCTACACGATGTGAGTCTTGTATAGATAATTTCGCGAGCAATATAAAGGAAGCAGTCGGATATACTAAAGCTGTTTGCTTATCAGACCAAAATACAGCGCAACTGTTGTCTGTACCGCTTAAATTACGTAAAGCACCGCTTAAAACTTGGTTTGAAGTAAGACGTGATTATAGTATTGACCACTTGAACAAATTAAAATATGTTTTGACGAGCTACCCATGGCGAAACCTTATTGACTTCGAAAATGTAGATGATGATTTCACACTATTTCACAATGAATTTGTTCTCTTATATAATTTATGTTTTCCTAAATACAAAATTAGAATTTTCAATAAAGTTAACACAAAATCAAAATGGCTAACGAAGGGCTTAAAAATATCATGTCAAACTAAAAGAAAGTTACGTTTGCCTTATTATAAAAAACACACATATAATACTAAAAATAAATACCGAGAGTACTCTAAAATACTTAAGAAAAGTATACTACTGTCCCAAAAAATTACTAATGAGAAATATGTTAATACAGCCAGGAATAAATGCAAAGCCACTTGGAATATAATTAATAACAAAGACGAAGTAAATGACAAACATAATATTGAATACCTAAAAATAAATGACAAAGTTATAGATAATCCTTCAGATATTGCAAACGCATTTTAATAATTACTTTATAGACTCGACAAATGTACCTGATAACTATCAAAATAATTTAAGTAAGCTGAAGTTCATCGAAATTACTTCCGCATCTATATTTTTAAACCCTACCGACGAAAATGAAATAATCAAAATAATAAGCACTCTGAACAACACCAATTCCACAGGTCATGATGCGATATGTACGAAGATAGTTAAAGCTTGCGCAAGTGAGTTGGCACCTTTGCTGGCACATTTTGTGAATCGTTGCTTTGAAGAGGGTAAATTTCCGAGCACTCTTAAGATGTCCATTGTCAAGCCACTATTTAAACGCGGAGAGAGGCATAATTTAAACAACTACAGACCCATTGCACTTATCCCAGTTTTGTCAAAGATATTCAAAAAAGTCATGCAATTCAAATTAATTTCTTTTTTCACAAAACACTGCATAATTAGGGAGGAACAATTTGGGTTTCGCAAGGAAATGTCAACAGTACTGGCCTGTTACTCCCTTATTAAGAAAATATCGATTCATAAGAGCAACAGGGTTCCCGTATCCACCATCCTTTTCGATATGAGTAAGGCCTTTGACTTTGTCAATCATAGGACTCTTCTTAATAAGCTTGAGCGTTATGGTGTGCGAGGACCGGCCTATGATTGGATAAGAAGCTATCTCAGTGAAAGGATTCAGTTTGTGGAAGTACCGAGGCTGGATGATGGGTGTCAGAGTGTGATGTACAGATTGGAGATTAGGGCGAATAACTTAGGTGTCCCACAGGGCAGTATATTAGGACCATTACTCTTCATTCTGTACATCAATGACCTTCCAAAGTGTACGCAATATCCTGTTACACTCTATGCTGACGATATTTCTATAACTATACATAAAAAACCTAACACTAACTATAATGATGAAATAAATAATGAAATAAATAATATAACGAATTGGCTAAAATATAATGATTTGAAAATTAATACAAGTAAAACAAAGTGTATACAATTTTACAACAAAAATGGTAAACCCCAACAACTGTCGATACACCATGGTAACGATCTCATTGCCATGACCGCATCAGCGAACTTTCTCGGTATTATGATTGATTCCGAACTCACATGGCAGAATCACGTTGAAACTGTATGCCAGAGGATTAATAGGTTTGTGTTCGCTCTGTATCGTCTGTCGAAATTAGCTAACTTTAAGACAGCTCTGATGGCATACCATGGATACGTTGGTTCTATACTGAGGTATGGCCTGATCCTGTGGGGAAATTCGACACACATTTCTCGTGTCTTTATACTACAGAAGAAATGTATACGATCTATATGCGGTGTCGGTCAAATGGAATCATGTAGACCTCTCTTTAAGAAGTTAAAAATTCTTACATTACCTTCCCTATATATATGAAATTTTAATATTGACCAAAAAAATGCTAACCACTTCACAAAACAACAGAATGATCGTGGTGGTACAAGAAGCTACCCGTGGAAGTTATCTGTGCCCCAGGCAGCCACAACTTGTTTTGCTAGAAATAGTTATAGCATGTGCGTTCGATTATTTAATTTACTTCCGAACCATATTCAAAACTTGACATTTAATCTGTTTAAAAAATTTATTTTCGAGACTCTCATTGAACACTGTTTTTATGACGTAAATGAATTTATTAAATTCTGCCGTGACGGTCATCTCAAGCGAATTGTTGTTAATTGAAATTTTAAATTGACAAATAAATTAGAATTTGTAAGATTGACATTATACTAGTTTGACATTATGCATTATGACATGACCATGCCTGTATATTTTTTATTTTTTTTATTCCATTTTTAACTTCATAAATTTATTGACATTATACTATTTTAATAAATTTTATATGAAACGTTATTGTAATGTTGTGATTTTGTAATTTTGTAACTTTAATATTTAATTATTGCATGTCGACTTAATATTTGCATACTGATAAATCGGTAAAACATGCATGTTCACATTACATTATAAGACCTCAAAATGTACCATGTTTTATGCAAATAAATATTTTATTATTATTTATTATTTAATGTCAAAATCCTTTCTGAAAAAATCTTTATTAACTAAATTATAACCGGACATTCTTGGATTGCTTTTTTTTATATTTTATAATTCATTATAGTATAGTGGAGCTTATTATATTATCATATATTTATTCCCTGTATATATATTACCTGGTCGTTCTAGGGTCGACATATTATCGTGAGGCTCTGCGGAAATGAAAATGTTGCGTTCGATGTGCGACGTTACGAGGCGAGACTTCATACATAACGAGTAGATCCGGGGCATTCTTGAAGTTAGCTTAGTTCATTTCTTTTCTTTATTAATTTTTTTAAATGTTACCCCACACTAAGATTTACTCTTGTATCGTGGAGGCAGTTTACATACATAAATTGCACAAGGACAAACATCCGGACCCGGAACAATTACTTGTAGATGTACAAATATTTGTTCCGTGCGGGATTCGAACTTGCGGCCCTCAGCGCCGTAACTAATCGCTAAGCCACTGTGCCGTGGAATATCTAGACTATACGTAACATGTCGGATTAACTTCAGAAAAGTCGAATAAGGTGATACGGACACATTCGACGTACCGTTATGGCTGGAGCAAGATAACGAAGTAAACTAATAAAGTGCTGGCTCGACATCATACGGTTGGCAACCGTAGTGTTCTTTTATTTTTACAAGCTTTTATTTAACTTGCAATGTAACTATGTTTATTCGGGTGGAATCTTGCAACTCAATGTTGAAGCAGATATCTTCAATCAATTGAGCTGAAATTTTATATACACGTTAAGTTTGGATGACAATACATGGTTAGCTGTGTGACGTCATTCTAAATCCAACATGGCGGAACACCCAAGATGGCGGACTAGTTATTTTCAATGTGCTCCTACAATATGGATATCAAATGAAAGGCCTTGCTTAGTGTAACTCGGAAAATAAAGTGACGTTACTCTAAATCCAATATGGCGGACTTCTAAAGATGGCGGACTAAGTTTTTTATGCTTTCCTATATCAAATGAGAAGGCTTGCTTAGTATAACTCGAAAGACAAAGTGACGTCACTCTAAATCTTATATAAAGATGGCGGACTAAGCTTTTATGCTTTCCTACAATATGGGTATCAAATGAAAGGACTTGCTAAGAATACGAATGCGAGTAAACCAAAAATAAGATGGTGATCATAAACTCGGTTGCTCCAATTCCGTCTGAAATTTTGGTGTACTGGGGTTTTTGCAGGCCTCGATAATGATATTGAGGTCAAATTTTTCGAGTCTGTAGCATCGGTTGGTTAAATTTAACTTGTGTAATTTGGCGCTATAGTCGTCAACAGCATTGATTTGCAACCTGTCTAGGCGAAGCGTAACTCCAAAATCAAACCTGGAACTGTGTTTCGTAAGGCACAAGTAAGCTTCAAGCTGAAATAAATAGTGAATTCCTCCAAACGCCCGAGTCAAGGTGAGGCCGTGCCGAAGACTGAGTGGCATCAGTGTGTAACATGATATCAATCCATCTGAAATGTTGGTGTACTGGGGTTTTTGGAGTCCTCGATTATATGATTGATTGCCGAATTGCTCGAGTCTGTAGCATTGGTTGATAAACTTTGACTGTCCAAAGGTCTGATGAATGATGCCATTGGACATATTACAGAAATCATATGACCCTGCTTCTAGAGAGCACAAATGTATGATACTGACATACCATCCGTCCGTATAGACTTCGGTAAAGACGATGTTCATCTCATTAAACCCAAGGCTGTACAATTTTCAGAAAAATAAAGTCACGGCACTGCAGAACAAAGAATGCTGGCAATTATATTATGTTGGGCTTGCACAGTACACCAAATGCAGGGTAGTACTGTCAACCATGCCGTTGTATACTTAGGTTCGAAGCTCTACGCTACTGGTCAAGCATACGTGGATTTAAGTAGTGTAAAATTATTAGAAGGTCTCTTTATTGAAAAGCTAGACTGTTCGATATTAACCGAAAAACGACCTTGGAACAATGATGCGTTGAATGAGATGATCAGACTGAGAAGCTTATCCAGCGATATCTGAAAAGTAAAAAATAAATTAAAAGTAAAAAAAAAACTCTTTTTAAAACAACCTTTATTTAAATGCGCTAAAAAGAATAAAATAAACTTTTCCTTTAAAACTTTTAGTATCAACTTATAACGTCATTACACAATTTATATGATCTAAAAGTTTGTCGGAAGATTAACCTGTTATCCTTGTTATTTCACAAATGTGACGCGCTTTCCGCGATTACAATAAGTCGAGAGTTAAGGAGTGTGTGATATCCTAGAACTGATCTAAGATTACGTGCGCCGACCACGTGGTGACCAGCTGTGTTAGCTGACATCAGGGAGGAAGGCGAGGCAGTCCCTCACAAGGTTAGTGCGTGCATTCCACTCTCATCCATTTTCCTTGTTCTGCTTGTTGTATGTACCAAATACAGTCCACAAATCTTTATCGAAAAACTCACATTACTGGCGCGTCCATTTACTGGTCCTTCGGCCGGATTGACCATTTTACTGGTCACATCTCGCTGGATTGAACTTCCGCCCTTGTTAGAACACTAAATAGGCCCTAATAAGTGACATCAGTAATCATAATTATAGACCGCATTTTGTTTGGCCACGTTGAGCCTATTCACATTTATTGATCTCCCGCCCTTATTAGAACACTAAAATAGGTTCTATTAAGCGACAACAATACTAATTAGAAAACTATAATTGTAGATTAATATCTATTTCAACCTTCCGTGTTACGTGACAGTGCGTCGTCACTTGACCTTGTATTGACCTTCCGCACTTATTAGAATAGTACAATCGGCCCTAATAAGTGACATCAATATACACTTATTATAAAACTATAATTGTAGAATATTTTTCTATATTTTAATCCCTTTTGTTGTATGACATTACGTCATCAACTTCTAATTACAATTATAGACTATACTGTTAAATTACTTCCCTTATTTACATTATTTACTAATTATTTAACAAAGATGTTTTATAGGTCCAGATACCGTGTACGCGCGCCTAAAACGCTTCCATTTCAAAGGCGCCAATATTGGCGTATTCGTTCGATCGTTCCGCCATTACGCCAGCGACGTTCGGTGTGAACTTACATCACGCACCGGTGTTTTTAATTTCGCAAAATGACTGTTTGTGCTGTGAAATCATTTAAAAATTACTCTTGGAAAAAAGATAAGGATAAGAACATCACTTTTCATAAGTAACTATATAATTTTATGGTGTATTTCTTTGTAAAATAATATGAAAGCTAAATGTCAATACAAGTAATAATATTGCGCAATAATATTCGAGTGCTGCCTAGTCTATGAAATATTTTTACCATTTTTTAATGTCATGATCAACCGCAAAGGTTATCTGTATAGGGGTTTTAAACAGTCTAATTTTACAGATTTTACCCAACCTATAGAGTTAAACTGTTTTAAGGGTTAGGGTTGAACTACATCTGGCAGCATGAAATTGCACTTTCCTGTGCTTCTATCCTTTTTGGTCATTCAGAACCTTTATTTACTAGAGCGAGAAAGAGAGCGCGAGTGTATAGTTCATTTGTTTTTGTCCTTCCTTCACGCAGCAACGGAACGGAGCAATTTAAAAAAATCAAACATTTCGCTATCTCTTGGCCGAAGTTTACGCTTAACCAAACTTACTTTTCTTCGTAATTTTACTTAGGATTGAAAAATAATTTAATGTCTTCGTAAAAAGCGGCAATATTTTATGTTCTACAGTACAAAAGTGTAGTACTCTGTATATATTTAGTAATAATAGATTATAAATATATATTACATACATAAATATCTACTGTGCTTTTTTATTTATTTTAACTGTTACATTAATTATAGGTTTCATTACATATCTTCAATATTTTAGTGCGATGTTCGTACTTACATAAAACACACATAAGCAACCATATCCCATACACACACGCACACAAATGCACACGCCACGCACACACATTTTATACTCTTAGAATCAATAGGTACATCAATATGAATGAAATATAAAATGTCCCACATTTTTTGGGTAATCGATTCGCATTGTTATTACCGAAGTCACGCACATTAATGCAGCCATGGTGCGTAAGATATGCGCGTCACGTGGTACTCACGCACACATGAATCAAAGACTGTCTTCACTATGAACGTTGCGGTGTGTTAGCAACACGGTATCTGGACCTATAAAACATCTTTGTTATTCAAGCCTTATATTCGTTATTAATATCTACATAATTTCCTGTTGAAATTAACATTTTAAAGTTCTTCATTAATAAAACTAACTACTAACGATACGCAACTCGATCTCTTAGGGAAGTCGCATATTTTATTATGGATTAGGTTTTGCTTACTTACAGTTATATTTTGCCGTATAACTTTAGCCACAATGCCGCCTAAGAAACAAATTGCGTCGAATAATAACGATTCCTCGGATAACGAGGGTACACCTGACACCGAGTCGATTTTATTGTTAGCTAAACGCGATGCTATATTAGAAATATTGCAAAAAATATATGATATGTCTTTGAACATCCATACGAACACTTCCATTATGGAACGTTTTCTCGACGAGAGTTCTAATATTAGTGAATTACGTATTGAATTTAAACAGACCGTAGATAACTATAATTTGCAAATTTTTAAAAATAAACCCTATCGCTAAGCCTAACTATAACAGCCTTATTACGTTTGAGTCTCTTTACGGTAGAATAAATCGGCTTTATTTACAATACTACTAGTAATACTACTACTTTACAAAATAATAGTGCCCCATCTAAGGCTAGGCTTACACTTCCGCCTATCGAACTTATGACGTTTTCGGGTGACATTCGCTCATGGCCTTTATTTTATGCCAGCTTTAAATCGACCGTCCATGACAACCCATCACTCACTGACGCTGAAAAGTTATACTATCTGCTAAGTAAACTGCCGGGCAAGGCTCTGTCTGTGTGCTCAGGTATAACTCCATGCGCTGAAAATTATAAAACTTTATTGCAAGCACTCGTTGATAAATACGAAGACAAGCGTATGCTAGCCTCCGCGTATATAAATCAGATGTTCGAGTTTAAGTCATTGCAATCGTCCACAGCAAATAACTTTGATTTATTTACTGATAACTTTATAAGTGCAGTGCGCGCTTTGCAAAACTTAAAGTTGGATAATCTCGCGGACTTAATTGTTCTGCACATCGCGCTAAAGAAGCTCGACTTGGATACAATTCGATCTTTCGAATACAATCATAGCTCGATAATACCTACCTTTGATGATTTAGTAAAACCCGCTCTAAAGTTCTGCAACGCACCGATTCTAGTATAAACTCTAGTAGTCCATCAAATAGTCGACGAGGTAATAATATTTCTGTGCCGAAGTGTCAGGCACACGTAAGTACGACGACTAGTCATTCAAAGAAGTACCTGTGTGATAATATTGTGCACCAGCACTTATTTCAGTTTTTCTTATAGGAGAGGGGGCAAACGAGCATGCGGCTCACCTAATGGTAAGTGACTACCGCCATGAACAACTGCAACACCAGGGAGGGAATTGCAGATGCGTTGCCGGCCTTTAAAAAGGAGTACGCTCTTTTCTTGAAGGTCCCTAAGTCGTATCGGTCCGGAAAAATCGCTGATGGTAATCGATTCCACAAGGAAGTCGTGCGAGGGAGAAAACTTCTACTGAATCACACAGTGGGGGACCGCCAATCATCCAGATGGTGTAGATAGTATCGGGAGTTCTGCCGCGATGTGCGTTCATGAAATTTGGCGGCTGGGATTAATCCGAACAATTCCTCAGAGCACTCCCCATGGTAGATGCGACAAAAAATGCAAAGGGATGCAACATCTCTTCGCAGTGCCAATGAATCGAGCCGATCGGAAAGGGCTCGGTCGTCGACGATTCGAGCCGCTCTGCGCTGGATGCTGTCAAGTGGAAGGAACTGGCACTGTGGAGCCCCTGCCCAGAGATGGGAACAGTATTCCATGTGAGGCCGAACCTGCGCCTTGAAAAGTTGCAGGCGGTGTGCCGGCATGAAATACTGTCCCGCTCTGCTGAGCACGCCAAGCTTTTTAGAGGCCAATTTGGTCTTCTCTTCCAAATGACCACGAAACTGCACGTCACTCGATATATCGACTCCGAGGATACCGATACTGGCTGAGGCAGGAAGGGGAGTGCCTTGAAACTAAGGAGATATGACAAAAGGGTTCTTTTTAGCGGTAAACGCGCAAACATGTGTCTTCTGAGGATTAAACTGGACTAGATTTAGTCGCCCCCAATCCGAGACTTTGTCCAGCAAAGACTCGACTTCAGACACAAGTTTGTTCCGGTACTCAGCGACGTTTTCCCGAGAAATATTGGCACGGCCGGTGTATAGAGCATCACTAGTGCTGTCATCCGCTTAGCAATGAATGTTACCAGTTAGCAACATATCATTGATATGCAGAAGAAACAGCGTTGGTGATAGCTCACAGCCTTGTGGAACACCAGCGTTAATAGGCTTGTAGTCAGAACATGCACCGTCTACAACGACCTTGATGCTCCGATCTGCAAGGAAGCTGGTGATCCAATTGCACAATTTCTCGGGAAGCCCATAGGAAGGGAGCTTTGTGCCAAATCCGATCGAAGGCCTTCGCAATGTCCAGACTAACGGCCAACGCCTCCCCCTTGGACTCTACTGCCTCAGCCCATCTATGGGTCAGGTAGACCAGAAAATCACCAGCTGATCGACCCCGATGAAATCCGTATTGGCGGTCACTAATCAGCTGGTGATCCTCGAGGTACCGGATGAGCTGGCAGTTAATAATGGATTCCCTTATTTTGGAGAACAAGGAGGTGATCGCGATAGGCCTTTAGTTGGACGGGTCTGAGCGGTCGCCTTTTTTAGGGATCGGGTGGACAAAAGCTGTCTTCCATGAATTCGGGACTACGCCTTGGGAGTAGGAGTACCGGAAAAGATGCGTTAGGACCGGTGCCAACTTCGGAGCACACGTCCTCAGCACAATTGGGGGGATTCCGTCAGGCCCACTCGACTTCTGGATGTCCAGGGAGAGAAGTGCTTTGCGAACCGAGCGCTGTGAGAACAGCACATCAGTGACAGAGTCAGCAACAGTGCTGGGATCATCCGGCGAGAAGCAAACCCGCCCCCATGGGTAGGATGCAAAGAAATACCGCATTCCGTCCCAATCCGCCGACCTGTAATGCGAAACACGGCGGCAACCTGCAGAACGCAACCGCGAAGGGAGCGTGAATGGCACCATACTCCAGATCAGACAGTGGTCCGAAGAGCCGAGAAGGGCATCGACGGAAACCTGATATCCGTCCGGATGAGAGGTCAGCAGAAGGTCCAACAGGGAAGGTGTATGATTCTCCACATCTGGAATCCGCGTAGGCGATGTAACCAGTTGTGTCAGACCATATGCCAAGGTAAAGTCATAAACAGATCTCCCCGCATGATCGGTTAAACGTGAACCGAGCCATTCGGCATGGTGGGCGTTAAAATCGCCAAGGATCACGATCTCTGCGGATGGGACCTGTTGTAGCAAGGAATCTATAGCCATTTGGACGTGGTCGATGAGTCGGTCTGTTTCGGCATTACCGCTATGGGACCTATAGAGGCACCCGTAGACGCGCGGATGGTTGTCGTTGTCTACGCATAGCCAAAGGATGGACAGGTCCGAACCTTCAAGACTGCCGAGGCGTCGAGAACAGATGTCCTCTCTGACATACACGCAAACTCCAGCCTGAGGCACAAAGGAGTGCTCCAATTTGTACCCCGGGCAGGAGAGATACGAAATATCAGCCGGAGGGGAAACCTGCGTCTCGGTCAGGAAGAGTAAGGCCGGCTTCGCCGAGATGGTAGTGGACGGCGTTTAGGTTAGAGTGAAGTCCCCTGATGTTGCAGAAATTCACGGATAGCGTGGCAGGGGTCGCCTTAGTATTGTTGCTCAGTTTGCCCCGAGCAGTTATGTTTTTGAGCGGAGTTTTGCCCCCCCCCCCCCCCCCTCCCCAGAATACGCGGGACAGCCTGAGCACCCACACTCAGGATTGGAATAACATGGTCGTGGATACTCAGCGAGGGATTCTCCAGGGGTACTGGTACCCTCCTGGGGTAGTCTATCGTGTAATTCCGCTACCATGTTGATGGGGGGGGGGGGGCGAATTGGGCCTCCGGTTACCTACACTCACCAGACGAAACGCAGAAGCTTCTACTTCACGCCGGTATTCTATAAGGTCGTGGTACCATCCCGGCTCGAGCCGGCCAATACGTGCAACAGCAAAAACTGCTGCGTGGCTCTACCACCGTCAAGTGTGCGGACTTTAATAAAATAACACCGCTCGAACTGTTAAATGCGTGAAGAGTAACAATGCATGTGTGAATTGTCTCAGCTTAAGTCATCGAGTATCTAATTGCTCTTCAAACTTTAGTTGTCGAGTTTGTAAATTTAAGCATCATACATTGTTGCACTTCCAGCTTGGAAGCGGTAATTCTTGCATTGCGCTGCCTCCGCCTGAGCTTCAGCAAGCTATGCTTAAGGCTGCAGCTCCCGCGCCCACAACGCCCACATACTCGCCACCTCTCACCTCGAGTGCGCGTTCGGACGTCGCTCTGTGTACTTCGTTCACGAATGTTTCCCAACATTCACCACCCTCCGCGCGCGCAAGTGTTCGCATACTGTACTCTACGAAGACTGTTTTATTATCAAGAGCACAAGTCTTTGCATACGACGCTAAGGGAGAGAAATAATTAATTCGCATATTATTAGACTCCGCGTCTCAAAACCTTTTTATAACTAAGGAATGCTGTCATCGTTTAGAAGTCCAACAACACGATACCGAATGTACTGTAGTAAAGGGATTCGGTGGCGTAGAAAAAATCTTTAACTCAAAATCGATCAATATTGAAATTTTCTCACGTTTCAACTTTAATATTAACTTCAATATTTCACCGATCGTATGCCCACCGCTGTGGTAGACAAATCAGTCTTAGCACAATTTAATGACAAAAGGCTCGCTGATGAATGTTACAGTGTGCCTAATAAAATTGACATATTGATTGGCGCATCCCTTTGCCGCACTTATTGTGTCCTGACGTAATTCACTCCTCTAAAGACTTGTCTGGGTCCTCAGCTCTGAACATAGTGTTTGGTTACGTTATTTTAGGTTCAGTACCGACACTTCAAAGTAATCAGTCATTAACGTGTTGTACAATCCTAGAGTCTCCCGCTATTAATAAATTAGTGCAACGATTTCGGGAGCTTGAACAGCCTCCCTCCGCATCGCTCATTCAGTGTCCTTCAGACATTGAATGTGAAGAGTTTTATAAGTCGACGACATCCCGAGATCCTGATAGTTGTAGATACATTGTTGGCCTACCATTTAAAGATGACTTTTATTCTCTCGGAGGTTCTTACGAGACTGTTTGACGACAATTCATGTGCTTAGAAAGAAAACTTCAAGCATCACCTATACTAAGGTTGCCATATGACGACGTCATAAAGGAATATTTAGTAAAAAATTATATCTCTGCCGCACCAACGTACGATTCTCATGACCACACTCCAATCTATGTAATCCCGCATCATGGAGTCTTACGCGAAGGCAAGAAGTCGACACGTTTACGTATAGTCCTGGATGCTAGCAGTAAGACTAGCACCGGTCGAGCATTAAATGACATCCTACATTCAGGGCCAAATTTGCAAGTCGATTTGTTCAATATAATTCTAAAATTCTGCCTACATCCAGTCGCTATGACAGCCGACTGTCGCCAACAATTCCTGCAGAGTCTTCCGCGATTTTGATCTTCGTTATCAGTGCTTCCTAAACCGCTTTCGTCCACACGACCCACTTGTGTTGTACCACTTCAATCGCGTATGCTTCGGTTTAACTACGATTCCATACCATGCATTGCGTTCGGTAAGACAGCTTATCGATGACGACGGCGCAAAGTATCCACTTGCGAGTCGTATCGTGTCTACTTCGCTATATATGGACGATAGCGCATTTTCTTTGCCCAGTGAATCTGAAGCCAGTGACGCCTCTCAGCAGCTGATAGGCTTATTCAAGGGTGCACAATGATACTTAATAAAATGGAATAGCAACCGTCGACCTGCTTTAGATGACATACCTGCTTCTCATAAGATTACAGGAGAAGTAGAGCTCGATAAATTAACGCAAGATAAAATATTGGGCTTGTATTGGTCTACTGATAGTGACGCCTTATATTTTAAGATAACTGTTCCCGCTGATGTGACTTGCACTAAGTGCTCCATCTTATCTACTATCGCGCACCTGTGGGACATAATGTCTTTCGTTGCCCCAACGCCAATTTGTTAATAAAACAGCTTTGGCAACTTAGATCGGGACGAGATACCGCTGCCGCCTATTGTTAAGTTATGGCAGACATTGTTGCAAATCGCGTTGTTCAGATCACTGACAATATTCCCGCTGGTGTGACGTGCACTAAGTACTACACCTTATCCATTGCAGCCCGCCTGTGGGACATAATAAGTTTCGTTGCTCAGTCGCGTACGACAAGTTGTTAACAAAATAACTTTGGTAACTTAATTTAGATTGTTAAATTATTACCCCGCCGCAGCAATAATGTAGTGACTGCTGATAATCTCAGTTTATCCGAGGTTATAATGACCCACGCCCTGCAAAACAACACTTTGCAGTGAAATATTTAAATAGTAAAGGTAACAAAACTTGATCACCCGCTTTCATTCGTTTAAGGCCTATTGTTGACAACGTATTGGTCCGCGTAGGCCTCTCGAAAACCGCATTAGATTACACTAAAAAATACTTAATTGTACCTCAACGCAGTGATCGTGTAGTAAACACTGAAATACTGATGGGTTAGTCCAGTCGTTTTGGGTTTGGTGGAGGATAGAATATCTTCGTAGATTACAAGTTCAGCAGAGGTGAAGCACTCCATCTACGCCTATCGCACCAGGCACGGTTGTAGTTGTCATTAACGATAAAGCACCGCCCCTTGCTTGGCCATTAGCTATTGTTGAGTCTGTTCATCCTTCGAAAGATGGTGTAGTTCAAGTAGTAACCGTGAGAACTTTTAAGGGAAACTACCTCCATCCGGTTGTTCGTATTTGTCCTCTCCCAAAACAATCAACCACGAGTATCTTAATTATAATTACTTATTTAAATTAGCAATTTAATTTATATATCATATTATAAATTGTTAAACCGCTATATTAAATTTATGTACACATTTTCTCGCTTGCCAATCAAGCTTAGTAAATCAAATATGCGCATTGAGCGCACTCTCTGAATCTACATACCGCTCTATTTGCTTACTATAAATACTCACTCTATATACCACAAAACTGTTTTTCTTTTTTTTATTAATCTTACGGTTGTCTTTTAAAGGTAACCTTTTAAGGGCGGAGGAAATGGTAACGCCAGTTAACAGTCAAATTTATAAATCTAATAGAAAACTTGGTACATAACTTTAACTCCTACCTTCTCTTATCCTTTCCATGTGCACGCATAGGCGTTGAAGGCGACGCGATTGCTAAACTGCGGCAGTTACAATCGAACAATACCCGCGACCATACCGCACAAAAGACATTGCGTCTTCGATCTCCGCGATTAATATTAAAATATTAATTATCACCCGACAATGTGTCCTTGTAATTTCACAAATGTGACGCGCTTTTCGCGATTATAATAAGTCGAGAGTTAAGGAGTGTGTGATATCATAGAACTAATCTAAGAGTGCGTGCGTCGACCCACGTGGTGACCTGCTGTGTTAGCTGAGACGTCGGGAGGAAGGCGATGCAGACCTTCACAAGGTTAGTGCATGCATTCCACTCTCATCTACTTTCCTTGCTCCGTTTGTTTTATGTGCCAATTACAGTCCACAAATCTTTATCGGAGAACTCAAGTTACTGGCGCGTCTAAATTTATTAGTCGTTTAGGAAGATGTTGCTGCCATCTCCCGATTTCTTTCCCCCTGTCGCCTCTTACGACACCCACGGGATGATATTATGGGTTAGTGGATATTCTTACTCCGCCACTACACGCTAACGTTGAGTTTTTCATTGTCAATTATTATTTAAAAAATATCATGTTGGGTTCCTTGCTTGTTCTTCCCAAGTTCACCCAAGTTTCTTTTCTTCCTAAAAACACATAAGTATTACTTATAATCTTCTAATCCTTATCGACTACAAATTAATCTATTTCTATTCTATACATGACCCTTAATTGTATGAAAAGAAAAACACAAAGAAATATTTCAAAGAAGTCACATTCATGGTGTGACGCTTCATAATTATTATTAATAAATAATAATTAAATTTATTATAAAGACATTTAAAAATGTCTTAGAAATTATAATTTAAACAATTGAAATGCAAATAATAAGTATAAAGTTCAAATATATTCATTTGGAATATTGAATATTATAGTATAGTTAACGCATAAATTGTCTCTAAAATATCTCTAAGTTTATTAAAATTCTGTTTAAAATATTCAAAATGCATTAAATCATAAACAACTTTGACTCACAACCTAAGTAACTTTGCCCAAGTAGGGTCCCTTCATTGCAGGGCTGCAGACTGTCTGACCTCCATGATGTTTTATATAACAACTTAATAATATATCTCTATAAAGTTCCCACCTTTGAAAGATTGAAGGCTACTTGTTGGTGGGTGAGATAAACATGATCGAAAAATGCATATACTCAACGGCAGTGACACAAATCCTTTCTGATGGCGAATTATTACTCATATCTTATAACTGCCTATTGGCTATATTAACTGCCATTGTATTGGTTGGTGGAGCATATGTGTCGACCTCATGCGGGTGGTATCTGGAGGGAGAATCTGAGAAGGCTGTCAAGGCTGCGGCCGAAAGCCGCGCAACGTGGGACCCCATTCCCTTGATGTGAGCGGTAGACTCATGACACGCTCTGCGGCCAATTTGCCGTGCTGACCATGCAATTTGTGGTGATGCCTTACACTTACATCATGTCTGCAGGAACGGCGGTCTGGCAGGTGGTAGCGCTCACGGAGGGCTTTTTATGGCCAGTGTGCCTATTCTTGCCTAACCCGTGTGACGTACATTCACTGTGGCTGGATTTGATCGTATTCTGTATGGCGTTTACACGCATTGACATGCGCGACTTCGGTCGATGTTTGTGCTTACGCACTATCAAGGGGCCAAGTCCTCTTTTACTGGTTCGCCAGTTATTTTGCTGTGGACTTCGGTCCAGTTCCCAATTTAACGTTCCCTTCGGGGGGAGCGCATTAAAATGGTTGGCGCTTACCGTGCACGGCGTGTGCGGAGCCGTTTGCCTCCTCCACATTTTTTTTAAATGTGGGAGAGCGAAGCCCTTGTATCTGGTATTTCGTCGTTACAATGGCAAATGGTGGTTTGCCGTATGAATTTATAAACTGTCGACATTAAATGTATTTTAAATAGGCTTCAGCTTCAGCCGTACCGCACCGTAGCAGCTATTAGTTGCAACATCACGTCTGGTCATACTCGTAAGATGAGTCAACATTGTCCAATAGCATGCATTATAGTAGATACCCAATTGTGTTCATGATACCATATGTCCAGATACTAACAAGTGCGGTGTTAATTTTCCCTTTAAACTCGCTTGATTTATTATCTTCGGCTACATCACCACTTACCGACAGATATTAGAAGTCAAGCACTGACTTATAATAGATAATAATTATATACCACCATGAAATAGAGGTTTACCTCTACGTTGCTTGGTGAGTGCAGGTGGCCGGAGGCCCATTCCCCCCCCCCCCCCCCCATCAACATGGTAGTGGAATTAAATAAAAGACTACCCCAGGAGGGTACCAGCACCCCTGGAGATTGTCTCGCTGGGGTGAACAACTACCGTGAACAACTGCAACACCAGGGAAATTGCAGATGCATTGCCGGCCTTTTAAAACTAACCTAATTTAAAATTAAAAATTTTGTACAGCCGACTTCAATATAAATTATTAAGAATATTTCAAAACTCTTGGTCAGACTTTGATCAAATTTATATGGGACTACATGAGAAGCACCAGCTTTCAAATAAAAAAAAGAATCATCACAATCGGTTCACCCAGTAAAAAGTTATGAGGTAACACACATAAAAAACTTACAGTCAAATTGAGTACCTCCTTTTTGAAGTCGGTAAATGTCTGCGCGTGTGAACCATTATTGGAAACGGGGAAACAAGTGCTCCAATGGTGATGTGAATCTGCTTAGGCTTTGAGATACTATCGCCAAATGTCTGCTGGATCAAGTTGCTGTCAAAATCTCCCAAGGGCTGCGCAATGTGAGGCATCAACATATTGTGAAGCAGTGTATTATAAAATATTATTATCACTTAATACTAATATAGCTGAAAACATGGTTTAAAGGACAAGCGTCCAAGTCAATAATCTTAATAAAAAAACATACATACAAAAAATAAAAAGTCGGTTAAAAAAATAAGATGTTGTAAGCAGTACAAGATACAATTAAATAAAACCAGTCAGTCAGAAGGATTAAACCCAGAAGAGCTTAAAGTTTTCACCGATGGTTCTAAAACCAATAAAGGTGTAGGATCTGGAACTTTCTCTGAACATCTCAATATCCACATATGCACACCGCTGGGTATCTACAATACAGTCTTTCAGGCGGAATGTATGGTTATCATTTAAGCGGCCATAGCAATAGATGCTAGGAAGGTTAATGACTTCTCCATCAGAATACTGACCGACAGTAGGGCGGTACAAGCTCTGAGTTGCAATATGGTGAACTCGGGACTAATATATGAATGCCATCAATGATTAAATGAGCTATGTAAACACAACAATGTGACTATGCAATGGATAAAGGGACACAGTGGATCCAAGGGTAACGATGCAGTAGACGAACTGGCCAGAAGAGGACCGGTTCTAGCCACTATAGGGCCGGAACCAATCATACCAATCCCCTGTCGTGAAGCGACAATAAGAAAAATATATAGAACCTAACCTAAGAACAACAAAACAACAAAAGTAGACCAATAAAATAATATATTTAAAGTTTTAGAAAGGTATTTACAATTTTATAAAAAAAATGAAATATGATGATGATGGATGATATGAGATTACAATTAGATTTAAAAAAAAAATAAAGATAGGAGAATAGGAGAATATAGTATTATAGTTGAGCCTAAAGGTTGAAGTGACACGCTGCTTTTGTAGAAGTAGGCACACGCGGAGCTTGAGGTTTCTTAGCGGCGACGGCACGCAGCGCCTGGACTGGGCACACGCAGCGTCCGGAGCCGGCGCACGTAGTGCCTGGGGTAGGTGCGCTCAGCACATGGAGCAAGCAGTCGCAGCGCCCAAAGGTAGCGCAGGCAGTAGGTGCACTCGGCGCCTGGAGCAAGCAGTCGTAGCGCCCGGAGTAGTGTGGCCCCGCGCTTGAAGTAGACTTCGCCGACGACTTCACGTGTAGATGGAGGCTTGCAGGATCCCGGGGCAATGCGGCCCCGGGATAAGGCCTTTAGTAGATGTTTCTCGTTTGAGAACTGAAGCGAGACTTTTTTCTTATTCTCCAATTGTTCGGCTTTTATACCTTTTTAGAGAGAACGAGAAATTATTTAAATTAAAACGAAATTTATTGTAAATGACCTACAGCCAAAGAGTATTTATGTAGAAAGAACATCATACCAGAGACGAATTTGAATAAAAGTTACCATAACAACGATATAAATAATAGTTGTCATATTTAACAATTTTTGGTTTTTGGACTGTTATTAAGAAACTATTACATTTTAGTAAGAAATGAGATATTATTCATTTAGGAAAAACTAATGCACGGCAGCGTGCATGAAGCCTGAAATTGTAGAGTTACCGAGAATTCAATAAAAGACCGAAAAAGGTAAGACTCCATTGACAGCGATTTTAAAAGTGCTAGATAGTGCGAAAATACGAAGTAAAATGATATGTTATTGTGTAAAAACGTTACAGGATCCTATAGAAATAAAAGTGATGCAAAACATGAATGCAGAAAATCAAAAACAGAATGGAGAAATAGTGTGAAGTAATGAAATGTAAGTAGTAGGTTTAATTTAAGTTAAAAAATGTATAAAGTAGATCCGTTATTGGCTGTAAGTTTATTTCTTAAGTTCATTTACATTGTAATTAGGGCTGTGGATCTTGTAATAAATAAATAAAATAAATAAAATAAATAAAATAAAATAAAGCATAACACTACATTTTCTCCCCGACCCTGGAAAATTTTTGACTCAGCAAAAATTTTGACATGTACATTCTAAAATAAACCATAAAAACACAGCTTTGCAGAAACAGACATCAACAGGCAAAATCAGATATACTATCTCTTACATTCATCATCTGCATTCAGGTAAGGGTGGAGTTCACATTCAATGACTACCACTCTAAAAGTGTGTTTTCGAAACGACATTAAGGCTTATTTAAGGAGTAGTCAACCGCTCCTGCGTGGAAAAAAAAATTAGTCGAAGAGACACCACTCTAAAAGTGTGTTTTCGAAAGGACATTCAGGCTTATTTAAGGAGTTGTCAACCGCTCCTAAGTGAAGATAAAAAAAATTAAGGGAGTAGTCAGCTGCTCCCAAGTGAAGATAAAGGTAAAAAATTAAGGGAGTAGTTAGCCGTTCCCAAGTGAAGATAAAGATAAAGATAAAGAACTTACTCTTAAGCAAGCATTAGTCACTATGAAGTTGAAGAACACTGGAACACCAAACAAACAAACATATTAAAAGAAATTAAAATAATAAGGTGAAAATGATGGTGATATTTATACATATATACAAATTAACAGTTATATTTATACATATATACAAATTAACAGTTAATAAATGTTTAGAAAATTTATGATTCGTTTCGCTTCAGCTTTCAAAAACAATTTTATATAAAGTGCAAAGTACAAAGTTATGTTTAAGAAATAAAGATTTTATTAAAAATTGTACCTCTTTAAGTTATCTAATATAAAAATATTAGAGTGATGAATGTAAGTGAAGTGTTATATGTAGGCCTAAATATAATCCAGAAAAGTTGAAAAACTAGGAGAAGTTTTGTTTTAGAATTTTGAAGGTATGAAAAGGATGAATAAATGAATGATGAATAATGAGTTAAGAACGAAAGGGAAAGCAATTAAATCAAAAGGGAATAGACAAGGCGCAGTAAAGGTGAAGAATTAAAAATTAATTTAAGCAAGCTTTAGTCGAAGAGACCGAAGCCCATAACTTCATCGTCAGACTCAGATTCTTCCTTCTTGGACTCTCTCTTCCTTCTTCTCAGCTGCCGGCGCTGCAGCGGCGACCGCGGCCACGGGCACTGCTCCACCGACGGGCATGGTCGACAACTTCTCACGACCCTGCGCGATCAGTTCTTCACTCTTGCCATTGAGTTCCGAGATGACCTTCTTCAGTTTCTCGGAGTCTGCCTCAATACCCACAGATCTGAGGATCTTCTCAACGTCAGCAGCGCCTGGCCTGCAGGATGCGCCGACAGCGTCCGGAGCTGGCGCACGTAGCGCCTGGGGTAGGTGCGCTCAGCACTTGGAGAAGTAGTCGCCGCGCCCAGAGGTAGAGCGGGCAGTAGGTGCACTCGGCGCCTGAAGCAAGCAGTCGTAGCGCGCCTGAAGGTAGCGCGGGCAGTAGGTGCACTCGGCACCTGGAGCAAGCAGTCGTAGCGCGCCCGAAGGTAGCGCGGCAGTAGGTGCACTCAGCGCCTGGAGCAAGCAGTCGTAGCGCGCCCGAAGGTAGTGTGGCCCCGTGCTTGAAGCAGACTGCCGACGAATTCGGATGTAGATGGAGGCTTGCAGGATCCCGGGGCAATGCGGCCCCGGGATAAGGCCTTTAGTAGATGTTTCTCGTTTGAGAACTGAAGCAAGACTTTTTTCTTATTCTCCAATTGTTCGGCTTTTATACCTTTTTAGAGAGAACGAGAAATAGTGTACAATGAAATGTAAGTAGCATAACACTACACCCCTTTGGTAACGTTCATTCACTGGTACGTAGACACTTCACTAATCAACACGCTCCGCTTTGGAAAAGTCTAGTAGACTGTAGTGTAGACAAGCTAGGGAAACCCTGCCTGAAATAAACAGTCTTTTAACCAAGGTTCTAGTGAGACGGAACAGGCCGCAGATCAGGATATTAACAAGTGCTATCACAAGACATGGCACTTTTAACAAACATTTATTTACCATAGGTGTTACAGATAGTTGCCTGTGCATGTATGGGGGAGCAAGAAATGGTGGCCCACGTGTTGATGACATGTCCGGAGGTTGCTGTATACAGGGCTAAACATCTCGGCACGCCGGGATCACACCCCAAAGTTGCTCGCAACATTAAAGGACCGTTAAACTTCTTCGGGAAGATCTCATGGCTGGAATAATTACATTATTCCTATCCACACGCAAAATACGCGCTTAGACGTGGAGTTGCGGAAAACATCCCGTCGTAAATTAAACTAACTAAAACTAGAAGATGTTGTTTGACCTCTGTCGTCTACGACTGCTGCGAGATATTATTATGGGTTAGTGGATTCTCTTACGCCGCCACAATATGGCATTTGATCATCGATATATATGTACTACGCACTAGATTTCGCATTCTGAACATTGACTATGTTCAACTGAACTGTACTACAATCCGTACACTAAACTAAAAATTGCGTAAATTGAAGATTTGTGAATTCCATAAGATAATTATTATTACATTTTATTTAGAAATATGCTTGTTTAGATTAAAATAAGAATACTCTTATTTTAAAAGGATACATTAAGATTTCTTATTTTAAAATAAATATAAGAATTTAATATAAAATACTTTATATTAAATTCTTATATTTATTTTATATTAATATCTCATTTTATATTAAATTAAAGTGTTCGCGCATACGCAACTCTACTATCTACCGCGCATGCGCAAAGACATAGAGTAACGCACAATTTTTGTTTGGAATAGCTTCGTTAGTACGTAGTACATATAACTCAATGCATTTGATAATAACCTTTAGACCGATTTCGACCTGCTATGCTTATTTCCCTATAACCTCGAGAGCAAAGCCACAGGAAATGCTACTTTACTTAAATGTAAACCTTTTTTAACTTTCATTTTGTGACAATAATAAAAAGTTTTTGATTTTAAAAACATTCTTGTAAAATATAAAACGACAGGAGTAGGAAAGTCAAAAATGCTTCTTCGTTAAAACAAACGGAACACTTAAGACTTTCAAGAGCTTTGCTTTTATCGTGAGTTTACAAATAAAATCTTCAATAAAGTTCTATGTGCTCGTAACATGACATGATATGAAGATTCAAATGACTGCTTTAAAAGAAAGATAAAAGTTTGAATGCATTGTGCAACGCGATAAAAATAAGTAAAGTTTTACTGAAAATAAACTAAACTCCACCGCTGTAATCCAACATATTATAATAATACGGCGTCTCAAAGCTTTGCTCGACACAGGATTTTTTTTCGCAGATATTAATGACAACGAACCTTGAAAGTAGAACATTATCTAGATACAAAATTTCAACCGGTAAAAATTAAGAATCGTGTCATTGGAGAGGGGAGAGGGGAGGGATTGCCCCCTATACCTCCCTCCCCTATACCCCGACACCGCTCCCATGAAAAGGTAATACACCGTTCTTGAGAAAAATTAAAAGGGAAATCCTATAGACCTAACCTCTCAATTATAATATTTATCTCTCTCCAGCAGGAGGGAGGAGGGGGAGCGGAATATACTCTATCACAACTGTAATGATTTCTGAGGAACGTTTTGAGTCATTAGTAAAACATCGGTGTGAGTGTCAGCGCTCATTACCGGTTACTTCAGGGACAGTATGTGTTAATAATATGGAGAAAAAGAATCCCTCTCCTACTTATAAACTCCATGACAGTTCCAGAACAAATTTGAATAATTTAAATGTTAGCAAAAATAATATTGTTGTGTACAGTGATGATACAGGTAAAAACTTAGGTTTAGTATTAAATAACTGTCTAAAGGAACACCAAATTACTAATTATTGTATGCCTGGAGCAACATTTAGTCAAATTATAAATAAAATTCTAATAAGTAGCCATAGTTCTAATAGTATATTGATACTTCTTATTGGGAGAAGGGGCAATGTGAATAAAAAACAATTATTGGATTATATTGAAATTCTAAATAATTTAAACGTTCACAAGATTGTTTTGTTTACATTGCCTTACTTATGGGGTCTGCCACAAGAAAATAAATTAAGACATGACTTAAATATCCAAATGACTAATTTAATATGCAATAATAATGTAAAACTGACATATAATTGTAATAATTATTAATTAATTGATTTAATTGATTTAAATAATTTAATTAAGAAGTTTTTGACAAGAGATAGCTATTAACTATCAAAGTATAGTTTAAGACTGGTAGCAAATACGCTATCTTATTATTTATATTTTAACTCAGCCAATGATTCGCTACCTTGACACCTGCTTCTTTTGAGCAACAAAATAATTTTACATTTGATTTGGAACCAGTTCCAAGTAATTTAAATTAGATAATAAGACAATAGAGGTAATCTCTAGCAAAGATAATTTAAATAGCTTAGAATGCAACTTACCATTACATAATTATGTAATTTCACAAATTAACAATAATAAAAACTGTATCATCCTGGTGCATCAAAATATACAAGGTAAAGGTAAATAGGCAAAGAATTAAAAATTGAATCGGTTGGTCGATGTTATGACTGAATATAAGGTTGTGAACTCAAGACTTCTCTGGGTTCGCTTTAAATTGGGACTGACGAAGTTATTCCTTTTGGCTGTTTATGCGCCGGTAGCTTCGTCGTCCAGGGCTGAGCTGGAGGAGTTTTGGGAGAATGTAAGAGAAGTTCTAGATTTGGCTAGGGGAAACGAAAGAATTGTTGTATGTGGTGATTTGAATGGATGGGTTGGTACCGCTCGACCAGGGTACGAGTCGGTGCTTGGAAAGTTTGGCGATAAAAGGGTTAATGATGCTGGCAAGCTTATACTGGCGGTATGCAAGGAAAAGGGTCTTCTTGTGACAAACACTATGTTTAATCACAAGAAGATCCATATGTATACTAGAGAAAGTAAGAATGAGAGAAGTATGATCGATTTGTTCCTGGTGGATGACCGACTGCGAAAACAGGTGATGGATACGCGAGTGTTCAGGGGTGCTGACCTGGGAACGGATCACTATCTAGTGATTACTAGATTTAGGGGTCTGTTCGCGGGTTGGCGCTACCGGACGGCAGTAACAGAACCACAGTCGGTCTGTCGCATCCGAAGCTGGAAGCTTCAGGAAGCGGATACTAGGGACAAATATCATGCGAGGGTAGCCGAAAAGCTTGACAACATCGATGGCAGAAAAGAATGTGTTGAAAGAACATGGCAGAACCTTAGGGATGGAATGGTAAGTGCAGCGGAAGAAGTGTGTGGAACGATTAAAAGAGGCAGTAGTAAAAGAAGAGATGCATGGTGGAATGATGAAGTGAAAGAAGCTGTAAAGAAGAAGAAGAAAGCATGGTTAGACTACTTGGCCTCTAGTAATGATAAGGATATGAGAGAGAAGATGAAAGAAAGATATAAGCTGCAGAAAGTTCACACGAAAGCATTGATTGAGGAAGTGCGTGAAAGGTGTAGAATGGAAGCGGACGAAAGGTTGTCGCACAACTTTAAGGAGAACTCCAAACTCTTCTGGAAAGAGGTTGGAAGGACCCGAAGTGGTGCGACGGCCTTAAGAATGAACAAAGTGCTTTCGAGAACTAATGACGTCCTCTCAGAAAAATCGGACGTCATGCAGCGATGGAGCGAATTTTATAGAGAAATGTATGCGTGTGATGATCTTAGTGAGGGATCCGGGGATGACGTCGAGACTGGTACGCCAGACCCGGACCTCAATGACACTGAGGTCATCAGTATGAAAGAGATTGAACGTGCGATTCGAAGTTTGAAATGTGGTAAGGCTGCGGGACTAGACAGAGTTACTGCTGAAATGGTCAAGTATGGTGGGCCTCGCGTCTGGGACAGCTTTCATCTGCTGTGCAATTTGTGCTGGCGGACGGGGGATGTCCCGGATGATTGGCGATCCGCAGTCATTGTGCCTTTATATAAAGGTAAAGGTTCACATTTTGACTGCGGGTGCTATCGGGCGATCAGCTTGACCAGTTTAGCAAGTAAAGTTTATTCGAAGGTTTTGACACGTAGGATGCAAGAGAAATCGGAAAGATTTCTATGGGAGGCACAATGCGGATTTAGACCTGGAAGAGGATGCACGGATCAAATGTTTTCTCTCCGCATGATCACGGAAAAGCTTCTGGCTGCTAACCAGAAGATTTTCTGTGCTTTTGTGGATCTTGAGAAAGCATTTGATAAGGTTGTAAGGAAGAAAATGTGGGAACTGTTGCCGGGGTATGGTGTGGATGGTCGATTGCTAAGGGCTGTGCAGTCACTTTACTGTGACTGTAAAGCCTGTGTGCGGGTAGGGCATGACCTGTCACCCATGTTTAGCGTCCAAACGGGCGTAAAACAGGGTTGTGTCATGTCTTCCTGGCTGTTCATACTGTATCTCGACAGCTGTTTACAGAAACTGAAAGATAGCTGTTTGGGTGTGAAATTGGGTGACATTAAAGTAAATTGTCTGCTGTATGCTGATGATGCAGTGCTTATTGCACCATCAGAGGCAGAACTGCAGGCATTAGTCACGTGTATGAAAGAGGAATGTGAAATTAAAGGTCTCCGCTTGAATGCTAATAAAACTAAGGTTCTGGTATTTGAAAGGGACGAAGAGAGAACGAAGTGTGAAATATGGGTAAATCAGGAATGTCTAGAACAGGTAAATGAAATTGTATACTTGGGGAGTGCTTTAAGCCGGGATGGAAGATGTGATTTAGATGTGGACAGGCGTGTCGCTGCCGGGAACAAAGTCAATGGTGCCCTGACTGCGTTAGTCAAAAGGCAAGGCGTAGTGAAGAGTGCACGCCTTGCAATACATAACGCAGTGTTGGTACCGACTTTGTTATATGGCAGCGAAACCTGGGTATGCCAGAAGAAGCATAAAAGCAAGTTGAATGCAGTGGAGATGCGATCTCTTCGTAAAATGTGCGGCGTCACCATGGCTGACCGAAAGCGAAACGAAGAGATTCGCAATATGGCAGGTTTGAAAGATGACCTTATCACAAAAATTGATAAGGGCGTGCTTCGATGGTTTGGGCACGTTGAGCGAATGAGTGAAGACCGAATGGTGAAGAAAATATATAGCGCGAAAGTTAATATTAAAAGGTGTCGAGGTAGACCGAGACTAACTTTCGAAGACCATGTGAGCAAATTGCTCGAAGAGGGGAGGGTCAAGAGTACTCGGATACCTAGACGTGCATGTATGAAGAAGATGATGAATCTGAAAGAAGCGAAAGAGGTATGTAAGGATCGTGACACTTGGCGATCTGTTCTCTCTGGCTACCCCGTCAGGGATTGTGCGTGACGATAAGTAAGTAAGTAAGTAATTAAAAATTGAATTATTTTTAAATAGTAACAATATACATATTTTATGTATTACTGAACATTGGTTGAAAGATTACAACTCCATATTTAATTTCAGTAATCACCAGGTGGTCAGTTCGTTCAATAGAGATACTAAATTACGTGGTGGCTCCTTAATTTTAGCTAATAAATCCTTATCGAGTAAAGAACGTAAAGACATTGTGAGCCTCTCTGTTGAGCGTACTGTAGAAATGGCATGTGTTGAGCTTGAGCACCTTATTGTTGTCAGTGTTTACAGACCCCCATGTTCAAATTATGATACCTTTGAAAAGGTTATGGAAGAAGTTTTAGTTAAGCTTAGTAAACAGAATAAATCTCTTGTAGTGTGTGGAGACTTTAATATCAATCTCCTGGAAACTTCTTCCATCAGTATTAAATTTTGCTCTTTGTTCAAATCCTATAATCTTGATAATTTATTCTTTGAAGCTACACGTATTGCAGGGTGTAGTGCAACTTGTATTGATAATATTTTTACAGGTGTTATACCTATCAACAAATCAATAATTCAAAAACTTAGTTCAGATCACTGTGAAGAACTGGTTTCATTACCTTATATGCACAAAAAATAGGTATTTGAGAAAAGTGTGTTTGTTCCTATTAATACAAAACGCGAGAGATTTAGAAGTAATATGGTGGGCGACAGTAGGAATTCATAAAAACAGACGAAGGTTATGTGACCTTTACCATGAAAGATCTTTCCGATGCTTTTAAAGAATATGTTAAAAATTATTCTAAAATGTTTAAAAGAGTTTGCTCCACAGCCAAATCGTTACATATTAGCAACAAAATAAAGATGACAAAAAATTAACAACAATTAAATCAATTAAAAATTAACAATGAATTGACTAAATCAAATCTAGAAGTCGCAGCGGTGTTTGAGAAATATTTCACTGATATTCCTATCTTGATAACCGAGTCATTGAATACTTCTCCAAATGTCGCCGAGTCATTACTCAAACAGAACGTTAACACCTGTTTAAAAGAATTTAGATTTGAAAAAGTATTATCGCAAGATGTTGTAAAATACTTCAAAACCATTGATGTAAAGAAGACCGCAGATTTGTGGGGGATTTCCGTTACAGTTATTGCGTCCATCTTATAAACCACAAGTTGATCGTTAATGATTAAACAATATCCAGTTGTCTTCTCTGGTACTGCCGTTGTACATTCAATCTCCAAACGAACATCTACGGGTCCCGTTTTTAGACTATCGTTTTGTCTTGAACAATCTATCACAGTTAGCGGAGCCTTCTCCTTAAAGCTACTTAAATCAAGCAATGGGTCTGCGGGACAGTTGTAGTACGACTGGCGAAATTTTACATATATTTCGTATAATATATTAAATTTGTTTTCGGGAAACTTTAAACTTAAGAGCTCGTATGGGTAATATTATCAATTTAAAAATAATGTCACATTTCTCACTCCACAATGATCAAATTTCAATTTCAATTTCAATTTCAATTTCAATTTAGTTTATTTATCTCTTCACAACTTAGTGCCTGGTTAACAATATCAATGTACACAGTAAGGGCCTAGCGTTGTGAGAGACTGGTGCCTATTATAGGTTTTATATTCAAAACCTGAGTTACAGGTCACCAGCCCCCCCTCGCGGATAGGCTACATATAATACAAAGAAATAATACAGAGAGGAATATATCATAAAAGAGATTATAAAAAGTTAATATTATAAGGCAAATTGCTGGATCCAATGGATATGGACATGTATGTATGTGTATGTGTGTGTGTGTGTGTGTGTGTGTGTGTGTGTGTTTGTATGTGTGTTTTAATGGTTGTGCAGAACAATCCTGGAGTAACATTATTGGAGGTATTGAGATTGTGATAAGAGTGATTTACGTTTCTGAGTAAAATAAAAGTATTAGTATTGGATTAAAAGGAGATTCTCAGTTTCTTGGTAGTTAAGGGTTTTTAGGAATTTTCTTAGTGTTATTTTACAACTAGATTTAGTTTTGGGATATATGTCTAAAATTTTATTTAGTTTGTTATAAAGAAAAGGTCCCAAGAAGCAGAAAAACTTATGTGAAAGAGCTGTGTTGAAAGTTAGAGTTTTGCATATTATATCTTTGCGGCGTTTATTTTTAAAAAGATCTGGGTTATAACGTAGATGAGAGTGTTGTTTAAGCATGATATGCAGAATGAAAGTTTGTCTAACCGTTAGTACATCCCATTTTTTATACAGCTCGTATGTAGGAAAACGGAAAGGGAGACCAGCACCTGCTTTAAGAATTGCACGTTGTGCTCTCTCTACTTCAATGAGGTATGTTTTAGCTCCTCCTCCCCATGATGTAATGCAATATTCAATTATGGATTGACATAAAGCGAAGTAAACTACCATTATAACACGGCGTTCAGCTATATGTTTTAAGGTTCTGAATATATACTGAACAGTCTTTAATTTTTTGATTTTTTTCTGTTTGTTTGTAAAAAAAAATTACATATCGAGGTTTCTCTAATTGTGACGCAGTCTTAATAGACCAAGAATGCTTAGTTGCTGTAGGAAGTAAAGTGTTTTCATATAAATCCCAATTTCTAAATGCCATCTGTATAGGTCTAACTCTTTCTAAATGTTTAAGAAGTTTCAGTCGTTCACGATCTGATACTTTCACGTGTGGCACTCGCCATTGTATTCTTTGTATGTCTATTTGAAAATGTGCAACATCTTCAGTTCCTATAACACTATTTATGTTAGAATGTTTTCTGTTAGAACAGAAGTACTGTTCAGTAAAGGTTCATGTTTACAATTTATTACAATTTTAGCATAATCTTCTGCAAACCCTAAAATCTTATTTAAAGGTACAGTAGCACTAAAATCACCGTTTTCACTTTTAAATCCATCTATATCCCAACCCCACAATGCTGCTACTTTATTTTCATTCATTGAAATGTATGATTTAATTGTTGTCGTTATGCCAGCATTTTTAATACGTTCTTTTTCGATTCCATTTATCTCATACCTTATGTCTTGAAACAAGAACATAATAGGATTATTACTGAACGTAACAGGTTTTGTAATCGGGTTTCCATTTTTGCTGAGGAGCTTTGCTTGACCTTCGATGTAAACTGAACTGGCTGATGGTAGTACATATATGTCTTGCTGGTGTATGGGAATTCTTATTTCATCGTTCTCTAAAGCTATTATTATATAGGTTATAAGAATGGACTTCATAACTTTCAACAGAAGTATCGAAGTTTGATAAGTCATTAATCTGTAGTATATTCATACTTTAAATCATGAGCACTTTAGAAAATTGATGAATTATATTTTATTTTATTTATTTGATGATTTAGAAAATGAAATTATTTCTGTAGCCTAAGTTTAGTTAAGTTTAAACTGTAACCCATTTCCGATACAAAGAGCTTCCATTTTTTCATTGTGTCTCTTCAATTCAGCAAATTGTTTTTTAGCCATTTTGATTTCATTTATAGTTTTAAGTATACCAGCTGCACCACCTGTTAAGGCTTCCGTAGCCGATAATCTAGCAAAAATCAGAATCAAAGGTAATACCCCACCAGTTTTTGGTATAGGAATAATGCGAGTAAATTTTATAACTTATTTTTAAATTCATTCCCCAACTTTCTCGGAGACATTTTATTACTATTGCCATTATTAAGGGCAGCCCCAGTTTTAATTTTTGATTGCATAGCTTTGCTTACAATCTTTGCTTCTAACTTTTCACAAATTTTTAACAAAACTAAATCCGCCTTATGTCGATATTTAAGTTTGAAGATTTGTGATACGCAATGTCGTGTTCTTTACAATATTCGTCTAATTTGTTTATACCTTTGACTCCGCGTGATAGTTTTTTGATTAAATTTGTACCAGGACCAAAATTTGTATCCTGGTAAATGTAATTCAAATGGTAAATTATTAATCAACCAATTGAGAAGACTACTCTCACCAGTGCACATCATAAGACTGTTTAATCACGCTTGGGATATTTATTAAATATACCATTTTTCTTATTTGTTCTTAATGTTAAACACAATGGTCTGTAAGTCTATTACAATGTATTTGACTGTTTTCAGTAGAAGACAAACCTAGCCATTTTACTAAAACTTTATTTCCTTTCTTTCTTAAAACTTTTTCGACTAAATATATGTTTGGGTTTTTGGTCTTTTGTAGCTCTTGCTCATAAAATCGTCCTAAAATTGGTTGACCGCTAATTGTATCTTCATTTAAGTAAGTGGTTGGAATTGTGTTCTGTAATTTTCGAATTTTAAATATTTCTTTCGACCAATTTGAAGTATATCCTTTTTCGAATGTACCTTTGTATTTACTTATACGCATATAATCACCTACTTTAAACTTACGTTTTACATTACCATTCTTTACCAATCTAAGTTATCTCTGTTGTATTCGTTTTTTACTTTTATTATTAACATTGGCTGGAATTTTACCAATAGTTCGACGATAAGTGTGATTGTATTCGTAAATATCATTATTAAGAGTATCGTCTATCCAGTTATAATTACCCTTTAAACTAAATGCTTTATACAATATAGATAACAAAGTTCGAATAAATCGTTCAACTATGGAAACCTTCTTTGTTGAAAATATTGAGTAGTATTATATATATAATCATCTAAATATATATATATATATATATATATATATATATATATATATATATATATATATATAATATTATTATATATATATTTAGATGATTAGTATTATAGGAACTCATATTTTTTTTTAAACTTATCATTATAAAATTCTGTTCCATTGTCGGTTTGCAGATTTTTGGGTACACGTATTTTAGGAGCTTCATAAAATTATAGCATACCTCCTCTTTACTTTTAGTCTTAATTGGAAAAGTCCACGCGTATTTCGAAAATGTATCAATAACGGTAAGAATAAATCTGAAGTTTTTGTTTTCCTTAGAAACTGATTGTATATCAATTAAGTCTGCTTGCCATAAATCATCTATATCTTTCGTAATAACATTTCAACGTGGGAAATTCACCCTAGCATTTCTATGAATTTCATTTACTACATCGGCTTTACTCATGTTAAAAAAATAATGTATTTTATTTTATTATTATGTTGGTAGTTATTAAAATGATTCGTTTATGCTGCTTATTACTTAAATAAATACAGACATTTTTTTAGTAATTTGCAACATGAGCAACTTCGCCAATACTGAGTAAAAGCTAGTAATAATTAGTATTTTATTCCTTTATAATGTTAGGTTCTTTTAATTCTTCATTGATCGATAAAATTTCATTATCATGATTTGTATTGCCCGCATCTCTTAAAGCTATTAAAAGTTTTAATCTTTCAACTAATTCCTTTGGATCGTCCCAATATACAATATCAGTATTGATGTTATATTTCTTAAGCTTAGGTAAATTATCTCAAAGCTTTTCTTTGATTTTTTTATATTTGATTATGGTCTCGGAAAATAATGATTTAATTATTTTTCGATATTTAATTCCCTTATCACGTTTTATTTCACCTCTAGGGTTAAAATCTCTCTTATGAGCGTTAGTAAGGTGTAGAGTATCTTTGTATACGAGTTTCTCAGCACTTGATACTAAATTCAAATCAGGTTTTTTTTCTAAGTAGAAGTTCTCTTAACCCGATAGTTAAATTGTAAGATTTGTCTCCAATTTTTACTAAAAATACAGTTTCGTTATCCAAACTGTCAATTTTAGAAAATGTAATTTCTGAATTTCCCATTGTGGCGGGTGGAAGGAAAAGGAGAGATCTCCCGCCGGGCAAGGTGTTCTGTCCGGGGAGCGGTGAATGCTCCGAGTGGTAGTTCGGAGCTATTCTATATATGCTGCTTTAACTTCGGAACTTTGTTAGTGCGATTTAGGCTTCGATATGTTTCGCTTGTGGCGCGACGACAGCGCCGCCACATCACCTCCCTGCCCGCTGACTCGGCCAAAGAAATGTAATAGTGGCGAATGGGGTCCACTATTAACAGACTCCGTGTGGTCTAGTGGCGGAGAAATGAAACTATTTCTTGATATGCCTTACTATGTGCAGGCGAATGGTGTGTTTTATTCAGCTAACCCTGCCTATATTTATACGCCCGGCTACATCCTTAATTTACCAATAGAAAAATATTTTATTTACTTAGCCAATTATAATACATACATTTTGACCAATAAACATTAATCAATAAAATATTATGTATAACTATTATACATATGTCGCGCTCCGTTTGCCGGCGTAAGACTCGTCGATAGCTTCTCGTAGCTGCGTTGCTGTACAGGGCTATAAAAGAGGTGCAGACCGGCGCGCGCGCGTAATTGGCGAGCGACGGCGGCGAGGGACACAACTCCGGAACAGCAGGAAGAAGCTAGCTGCGGCGTTAAAGAAACGGCTCGAAAATGGTCGACGGATGCTTGAAGATAGCCGGCGTGTGAAGACGGTGCGGCGCTGATGATATTTGTGACTGCTTCTTGTTTCTATACAGAACGTTAAATATATACGTCAAATCATCTCGCATTGACATGCAGCCCGCATTTTTTTTTTATAGGATGAGGGTGACAAGCGAGCACACAGTCCATCTGATGGTAAGTGGTTGCTGCGGCCCATAGACATCTACATCTATCCTCGTTTGCGAATCAAAATGCAGATGCGTTGTCACCCGTGAGGACTAAGATGGAATGCCTCATTTCCAGTAAAAAGGGCCTCCGGCCACCTGCACTCACCAAGCAAAATGCAGAGGTAAACCTCTACTTCACGCTGGTATTCTGTGAGGTCGTAGTACCACCCCGGTTCGAGCCGGCCCATCCGTGCGACAGTAAAAGCTGCCGCGTGGCTCTACCACTGTTAAAAAGTATCTCGGTAGCCGGGGGTAATTAGGAAATACATTTTTTCTTCAGACCTTCACCCTTTGCGTTATGGTAGCAGCAGGGTAACGTTATTAATTTATTTATTAAACGGTTTAGGGTTGATTAGCCTGGCTGCTACACCATCATGTAAGTTTTCTTTTCTTTTCTTATACCAAGTGGTATATTTAAATTATCATCGTAAATATCATAGATATCATTCCGATCTAATGAAGCCTCTAAATGGTTTTTGATTTCATTTTTGGGGATTCGGAAGAACTCAAGTCAGCATCGTAATAGTTCTGAAATTCTGATTCAAATGATCCAGCAGAACTTGCGCATGATTGCATCGATAAGTTATGGTCTTGATTTGGTTTTTGCTTATTTACTATGATTTTAAGGGGCTCTTGTAACAGGTTTTAGCATTTTATCTAGGGATAAGTTCAGTTTATGCTCATCATGTTTTTAATTTTTTTATTTTATTCTTTATGGAGTCTACAGACTTCATTAATTCTATTTTAATTTGCTTTTCCATAATGCTTTACAATACTTTATTCTATTGCGGCTACTATAAAACTAATTAATTTTTATCAAAAAAAAAAAACATTTATAATAGTTTACTCGAGGTTAAAAAAAATATCAAAATTCTTTCTATACCTGTCATTGTTTAACGATGAGTGTTTGTTAATACAAACAAAATTATACGGCTTACTCCAAACTACATTACAAATATTTTTAAATTGATTCCATAACATATCAGAACTAACATGTTCTTCATAAATATGTTTTAAGTTCACATCATCTTGTTTAAATATTATAATGAAATTGGCATTGTCTCGTAGGAATTGTTTCGGAATTTTCGAGTAGGTTTGAGATAAATAAAAGTAATCGATTTGCTTATGCGTGCTCATAGAAAAATAATTACGAATATTGATTTGATTTTCACAAGCAACATCATCAAAAATAAATACAGAATTGTTTAAAGCTTCACTTGGACCTATAACGTCTTTGTTATCATTGAATTCATAAAATTAAATATTAGGTACTCTCTTAATTACTTCTCGTAAAAAACGATATTTTGCTTGATAGTTAATTTTTGAATACAAAAGAAAATAAAGTTTGAAAATAAAGATTTTGAAATTTAAGCCCATTTTCATGCAACAATAAACTTATTACAACGTTTGTTTTACCGCAATTAGAGGGACCGCATATTATACAGCGAATGGGATTTGGTAAGAGAATGCTATGTCTGATCTTGTGAGCAGAGTGATCAATATTAATATTGCTAACGCTTAGCGATATGGGTTGTTTGATCAACTTCATCGTGGTTATTGAATGAGTTACTAACCTACAAACATAGGTAGATATTTAAATTTTGCATGAACACACACATTTTAACGGTGGTAGAGCCACGCAGCAGTTTTTGCTGTTGCACGGGTTGCCGGTGAGCCGGGTTGGTACCACGACCTCACAGAATACCGGCGTGAAGTAAAAGCTCTGATTCTCCGTTTCGTCTGGTGAGTGCAGGTGGCCGGAGGCCCAATCCCCCCCCCCCCCCATCAACATGGTAGCGGAATTACACGAAAGACTACCCCAGGTGGTTACCAGCACCCCTGGAGAATCCCTCGCTGAGCATCCACGACCATGTTATTCCACTCCTGAGCGTGGGTGCTCAGGCTGCCCCGCGTATTCTGGGGGGAGGGGGGGGTGACAAAATTCCGCTCAAAAACATAACTGTTCGGGGCAAACTGAGCAAAGCAAAGAAGGTTTCCGTCGATGCCCCTCTCGGCTCTTCAGACCATTGTCTGATCCGGAGTGTGGTGCCACTCACGCTCCCCTCGCGGTTGCGTTCTGCAGGTTGCCGCCGTATTTGGCATTACAGCTCGGCGGATTGGGACGGAATACGGTCTTTCTTTGCATCCTACGCATGGGGGCGGGCTTGCTTCTCGCCGGATAATCCCAACGCTGTTGCTGACTCTGTCACTGATGTGGTGCTACAGAGAATGGAACTATTTATTCCATCATCTGTGGTACCCATCGGAGGCAGATCTCAGCCTTGGTTTGGTCGCTCCTGTAAGACTGCATTACGCAGTAAGCAGGAGTGTTATCAAGCCTGGGCTGCGGCTTCGGCGACTCGGGATGTAAACACCAGCACACTTAAAAAGAAGTATAACTTCGCCTCCAGGTCCTTCAAAAGAGTTATTGCCAAGGCAAAGTCTGAGCACATAGGCAGAATTGGCGAGAAACTAGTTCGCCTTCCTTCGGGAACCTGTGCATTTTGGTCTTTCGCCAAGGCTGTCCAAGGGAATTTCTGTAAGCCATCACCACCATCTCCGCACAGGGAGGACAACTCACTGGCCCAAGCCGCAAAAGACAAAACCGACCTTTTAGGCTTCCTTTTTGCGTCCAACTCGACCCTTGATGACGGGGGGAAAACACCACCGACCATCCCGCGGTGTGAGTGCTCCATGCCGGATGTGCTGTTCTCACAGCGCTCGGTTTGCAAAGCACTCCTCTCCCTGGACATCCAGAAGTCGAGTGGGCCTGACGGAATCCTCCAATTGTGCTGAGGACGTGTGCTCCGGAGTTGGCACCGGTCCTAACGCGTATTTTCCGGTACTCCTACTCCCAAGGCGTAGTACCGAATTCATGGAAGACAGCTTTTGTCCACCCGATCCCTTAAAAAGGCGATCGCTCAGACCCGTCCAACTATAGGCCTATCGCGATCACCTCCTTGTTCTCCAAAATAATGAAATCCATTATTAACTACCAGCTCATGCAGTACCTTGAGGATCACCAGCTGATTAGTGACCGCCAATACGGTTTTCGTCGGGGTCGATCATTAGTTTACGGTCGCACGATTTTCGTGATAATTTTAATTTTAATAGGTAGGTAACAGGTCATTGAAGTAAATGCTAGAAGGATTTTCTGCGGAAACTTATAGTTTTCGAGAAATTATTTTTTTAAGTTTTATAGGTTAACTACTAGGAATCGTATAGAACAGTATTGTTTTGGCTTTCGGCCCTTGACATTTACATAATGACATTCTAAAGCATTAGAAAGAGACAACATAATGGTTGCATCTCCTTTTACCGCGTGTTATTTCAGACCTAAAAATTTTTTTGGCTGTATATGGTAAATCTTTGCTTTAAAAAAAAAGGAAACACTGGCTGTCAATGTTATATGTAATGGCGGCTGTACACGCTCGTCTCGTCGCGTCGCGTGCCTCTCGTCGCGTAAAGGCTCGACACGAGTGCACACCATGTACACACTCGTTGTATCACTTGAACTCCGGATGACCACTGCGATGGACGTAGAAGAAACTGTTGCTGTGTTTTGCTTTTGCTATTTTTTATTATAATTTTTTACATATTTCCAATAAAAGAAAATTAATAAGCCATGGTGAATGGTTTCTATTCACTGTAATAGAACCATGTAAGTTCCTATATTGTATTTAACAATATTGAACCTTTTTTATGATAATTTTTATAATTATCAAAAAACGAACGAGTGTGTACAGGCGAGCTCTCGTTTTCATCGCGAGACTCACGAGACCCTTTGACTCGAGCGCAAAAAACCGACACGCTTCCGAGAGCGAACGAGGGCCGCGAGACGCGAAGCGACGCGACGAGGGCACCATGTACACACTCGTACTCGGCCTGTCTCGTGGTGTCTCGACGAGCGTGTACAGCCGCCATTAGAATTGTTCATTCCATTGCCTTTGTGCTCTTGGCGTCGTTGTTTTTTGTGCGTGTGATTTGTTTCGTTATTTGCTCCCAACCTGACCCTTGCATTGTACCTTGTGACTTGTACCTGTTTTGACGATTTTACCTGGCATTGTATTTGGACTACGAACCTTTCAAGAACGACGACCCTTGCTTTCATATACGGACCTTTTTTTATTTGAGATGGCAGACAACAACCCTCAGCCGTCAACTAGTGCCGTTTGTGACGCGCGCGCTTCATCATCAACCGAGACTGAGGCTGTTTATACCGACGGAGTATATGAGCATAGGAGGTTGCACGCGGAAGAATTAATAAAAATGCCGAATCGGACCATGCTTTTCAAAAAGCTACAAACTCGGGAGCAATGTGTGGAGTTCGCAGAGGAACATGGCCTGATCTCTAAAAATAAAATGTGCCGCCATCATCGCATCCCGATGCGAATTTCATATGGGAATTGTAAGAATGTTGGCCAATTTATATGCACTAAAGGCAACTCTGTCGGGCACGCTCGAAAGTTTCTCGAGCTAAGGACACGTGGTTCGAAAACGTGAAGTTGTCGATGCTGCGTGTCTACTTCTTAATGTACGCCTTTGCCCACCGATGGTCATATGACAATGTAATATTTGAGGATCCGGAGAGAGATACGGAAGGCTGCCTCTCAATGGCAACAATAGCCGACTGGTATAGCTACTGTCGTGAGACAGTAGTTATATACCAGATAAATGTACAAAAAAATATAGGTAAAATTGGTGGCCCTGGCAAGGTGGTCCAAATCGATGAAAGCAAATTTGGAAAGAGAAAATATAACAAAGGTATTTATATTTTTTAATGGTCTTTTAAGTTGGTTAAGTCTTTTGATATCATGTTTGACAGCCCGATTCAGAGCAATCCGACTCGGACAGATTAGATTAGAAGGTTAAGGCGGGAGCGAAGCTCCGGCCTTAGCCTTCGTGGTTATTTTTTTTATAACCACCCAGAAATACTGGCCCTACATAGCAGAACTCAATTGACCTAGCTTGGTAGGTAAACAATATATATTGATATACAAAATGTTTAAGGCGAAATCGAGTTCATGGAGATATTATTTATATTTGAATTGTTTTTTAAATAATATTTTTGTGATTTGTTCTAGGACGACACATTGAAGGCCATTGGGTCCTTGGACTTATTGAAGATGGGAGTGAAGACCTTCGGCTAGAAGTTTGACCGGAAAATGTGCGCTCAACAGAAGTGTTGGTGCCCCTGATCCAGAAGCATGTGATTGAGGGGTCAATTATACATACGGACTGCTGGCGTGCATATGATTGTCTGGGTTCTTATGGATACATCCATAAAAAGGTGAATCACTCGGACCCAGACAATCCTTTTGTTGCTCCAGATGGAACTCATACACAAAGGATTGAGGCACAGTGGCGTGTCGTTAAAAAGTATTATAAACATAAGATAAATAACCCTAAAGATTTTTCCGATAGTATTGTAGAATATGTGTGGAGACGAAGAATACAAAGAAATAAAAAAGATTTATTTTTATCACTTATAGAGGCCATAAACTTTGTTTATAAATTTAAATAAAGAATTTATTTTTACTCCTTTGTTTTATTTGTGCCTACATAGTTCTCTATATAATATATATATATATATATATATATATATATATATATATATATATATATATATGAGTTCAGGCCAGAACAAAACTGGCGACACCTCAGGTTTGGTAAGAATTGTGTCCGTTGAACGTAGATCAGCCCCAGAATCGAACCCCTGTAAGTAAGAAGGGCGAATGTAAAGCGTCAGACGGGGTAGAGAGAAGATTAGAGCCTCCTCCCCACTTGATTTAAACAAATACCATATTAAATTAATCAATATCAATATTTTATAGGTTAGGATAGGTTTTTTAATATATTTCAGAAACTATACGTTTCCGCATCCCCCCCTTTTAGGGGGGGGGGGGGTTCACCACTACCCAACCACATCCCCCCCCCCCCCCTCCGCGTGCGACCGTAAACTAAAGCACGACCTTTAAGTTATAGTCGTTAATTAGGAACATATTGTATTGTGTAATAAATAAAAGTGGTAAATATCTAAATAAATAAATTTTTAGTGCCTCTCAATTTAAAGTGACAGCAGGTAACGAACATCGTTTAAAAGTTACTGTAATTCTTGTTATCCCTTTTAATATTTACGATATATCTTAAGTTTTGTTGTTTTCGGTTTCGATTTCAGTTGTGAATTGTTTTCTTGATAATTTAATTTGAGATCTGTTATTAGAGTCCTACAATTGGATATTTGCTTACTCTGTTCCCTTGATTTTCCATCTTTGTTTTCTTTTACTATTTAAAATATATAGTAAAATGAATACTCGCAACGCCAAAATGTGCCAGATGGAGAACCAACTTCATCTAGCGCTCCAAGAACTGAGGGCGTCCAGGGAGCAGTGTGAGCTGTTACTTAAAGAAAGGGATGACAACGAAAAGGAAATAATAAGTATAATTTCGAAAAATACACAGTTGAAAACTGATATGGTTAAGATACATAGAGACTATACAGATATTTTAAAGGAAAGGGATCAGCTCCAGGGGACAGTCGATGAGTTTGACCGATGCAGCAAAGAATATGAGGAAGCCCTCAGACTAATTGCTGCATTGAAATTACATTTAACTGAAGCTAATGAGCAAATTTCACAATTTAAACAATACATTGATAGCGTGCAAGCATTTCAAACTCAGAGTCTGTTCGATGAGCTCGTAGAATGTAAATCTCATGAAACATTGCAACCCTCCACAACAATAGATTTGACTAAAGATTCGACCTCATCAAGAACAGCAGAAAGGATTACATGCAGCAGAAGGAAATTAAGAAAATATATAAAAATCAATAAATATATTAGGAAAGTTCAAAAATTAGTTAAAACTAAAATTAATATTAAAAATTATACAAATGTATGTAAGGAAAGGCAAGAGTTAATTAGTATAATTAAATTATATTCAATTGGGGTGGAAAACATGAAAAATTGTTATGAGACTGAAATAGAGTGTCTTAATTCAGAAATTTTATCACTTCAAACTTCATTACAAATTATGTCAAATAAGTATAAATCAGCAGGGAATGAGATAAAAGAACACATACTGGCCATGGATAATCTGGTAAAGTCATGTAAATATAACGAGGAACGTTTTGATTCCTTATTAAAATATCAAAATGAATATAAGCGCTCAATGCCAGGTTCCTTAGGGACAGTGTGTGTTAATAATATGACAAGCAGTAAGACTTTAAAAAGTAATGAAAAAAATAATGTAATTGTGTATAGTGATGACATAGGCAAAAATTTGGGTATATCATTGAATAACTGTTTAAAAAGGCAACAGATAAGTAATTACTGCGTGCCTGCAGCATCATTCAGTGATATTATGAATAAAATTTTAACTAGTAAATTTAACCCTTATAGTATATTAATAATTTTTATTGTGAGAAGAGGCAATATGAACAAGAATCAATTATTAAAATATATTGAATATCTCAATAACATAAATGTGGTTAAAGTTATCTTGTTTACATTGCCTTACATAGAGGGGTGGCCACAGGAAAATAAACTAAGATATAATTTAAATTTAATGATGCATAATTCGACATGTAATAATAACTTAAATTTGACATTTAATTGTAAGAATAATAGTGATAAATTTCATTTAGTTGATATTTAATAATTAAATTAAGAAGTTTTTGACAAGAGATAGGTATTACCTATCAAAGTTTAGTTTAAGACTGGTAGCAAATACGCTATCTCATTATTTATATTAAAACCCAGTCAAATTATTGGCTACCTTAACGCCTGCTTTTATTGAGCAGAAAAATAATTTCACAAATGATTTGGAATTAGTTCCAAGTAATTTAAATTAGATAATAAGACAATAGAGGTCATCTCTAGCAAAGATAACTTAAATACCTTAGAATACAATTCAACAATACTTCCTTGTGTAATTTCACAAAATAGCAATAATAAAAACTGTATTTACCAGGTGCATCAAAATATACAAGGTATGTTAGGCAAAGAACTAGAAATTGAATTATTTTTAAACAGTAACCTTATTCATATTTTATGTATTACTGAACATTGGTTAAAATATTACAACTCCATATTTAATTTCAGTAATCACCAGGTGGTCAGTTCTTTCAATAGAGATACTAAACTACGTGGTGGCTCCTTAATATTAGCTAATAAATCCTTATCGAGTAAATAACGTAAAGACATTGTGAGCCTCTCTGTTGAGCGTACTGTAGAAATGGCATGTGTTGAGCTTGAGCACCTTATTGTTGTCAGTGTTTACAGACTCCCATGTTCAAATTATGATACCTTTGAAAAAATTATGGAAGAAGTTTTAGTTAAGCTTAATAAACAGAATAAATCTCTTGTAGTGTGTGGAGACTTTAATATCAATCTCCTGGAAACTTCTTCCATCAGCATTAAATTTTGCTCTTTGTTCAAATCCTATAATCTTGATAATTTATTCTTTGAAGCTACACGTATTGCAGGGTGTAGTGCAACTTGTATTGATAATATTTTTACAGGTGTTGTACCAATCAACAAGTCAATAATTCAAAAACTTAGTTCAGATCACTGTGGACAACTAGTTTCATTACCTTATATGCACAAAAAACAGGAAATTGAGAAAATTATGTTTGTTCCTATTAATGCAAAACGCCTGGAGAGATTTAGAAGTAATATGGTAAAAAACCTTCCATCGCTTTCTTATAAGAACAATGCAGACTTTTTATATGGAGAATTATTAACCCTTATAAGCAATGAATTTAAAAAACATTTACTTCTAAAACATCCTCCAGAAACAGTCGCAAGGCATTTAATGAGTGGGCGACAGTGGGAATTCATAAAAGCAGACGAAGGTTATATGACCTTTACCATGAAAGATCATATAATCCTTCTGATGCTTTTAAAGAATATGTCAAAAATTATTCTAAAATGTTTAAAAAAGTTTGCTCCACAGCCAAATCGTTACATATTAGCAACAAAATTAAGACGGCTAAGAATAAAATTAAAATAACGTGGAGTATAATTAACAGCGAAACCGGTAAAGAAAAACCTCGTAACTCAAACTATCGATTAAAAATTAACAATGAATTGACTAAACCAAATCAAGAAGTCGCAGCGGTGTTTGAGAAGTATTTCACTGATATTCCTATTTTGACAACAGAGTCTTTGAATACTTCTCCAACTGTCGCCGAGTCATTACTCAAACAGAATGTTAATATCTGTTTAAAAGAATTTAGATTTGAAAAAGTATTACCGCGAGATATTGTAAAATACCTCAAAACCATTGATGTAAAGAAAATCGCAGATTTGTGGGGGGTTTCGGTGACAGTTATTGCGTCCATAATAGATTTAATTGCACCTCATCTTGCTATTATTTTTAATAATTGTATCGATTCTGGTGTGTTTCCTGATTTAATGAAGTATAGTAAAGTAATACCTTTATTTAAATCCGGTACTACATTGGACCCCGCTAATCTTAGACCTATTTCTGTACTACCAACTCAGTAAAATTTTTGAAAAAATAATTTTGGATCAATTGTTAATTTTTTTTAATACAAATAAATTACTTCGTAAAAATCAATTTGGTTTCACAAGGGGTCGCTCGACGTCTGACGCTGGTGTTGAGCTTATGAAATATATTTTTAATGCCTGGGAGAATTCACAGGATGCCTTAGGTGTTTTCTGTGATCTTTCCAAGGCTTTTGATTGTGTTCATCATGAAATAATGTTTACATATAAAATAATGTTAAACTACAACATTACGGTGTAAAAAATTTGGCGCTTAGACTTATTACTTCATATTTAAGTAACAGAACTCAAAAAGTTGTGATCAATGGTAAAGGTTACTCCGGATCGGTAATATCAATGGGCGTTCCTCAGGGCTCGATTCTTGGCCCATTCCTGTTTTTAATCTATATTAATGACTTACCTTATCTTGTAGGGGACAATCACGATATGGTATTATTTGCCGACAATACCTCTTCAATTTTCAAACTCAAACGGCAGTTAATTAATTCATCATTATCATTACAACCCTTCACAAGTCCACTGCTGAACATAGGCCTCCCCCAAAGAATGCCACAAAGCACGGTCCTGAGCCACCTGCATCCATCGACTTCCTGCATGTCTTACCAGGTCGTCACTCCATCTCGTGGGGAGACGCTCTACACTTCGCCTACCGGTACGAGGCTGCCACTCGAGAACCTTTCTTCCCCATCGGTTGTCGGTTCTTCGAGCTATATGGCCGGCTCACTGCCACTTCAGGTTACTAATACGTTGGGCTATGTCGGTTACTCTGGTTCTACTGCGGATAACCTCATTCCTAAGTTTATCACGCAGAGTAACTCCGAGCATAGCCCTCTCCATAGCTCGCTGAGCGACCTTGAGCTTCCTCATACGGCCAGCAGTGAAGGACCACGTCTCAGTTCCGTAAGTCATCACTGGCAACACGCACTGGTTGTACAATTTCGTTTTAAGGTTTTGAGGTATGTCTAACGAGAAGATGTGTCGTAGCTTCCCGAACGCTGCCCAGCCGAATTGAATCCGTCGATTGACCTCTCGGTCGAAGTTGGACTTACTTAGTCGGACTATTTGTCCCAGGTAAACATACTCGTCAACAACTTCGAGCTTAGTGCTCCCAACAACTACCGGCATAGGTGTGACATGGACATTACACATAATCTTTGTTTTGTCCATGTTCATCTTAAGACCTATCCGTTGGGAGACACTATTGAGGTCATTGAGCATAGTGCTTACGTCCTCCAGCGATTCTGCCATAAGGACTATATCGTCGGCAAATCGAAGGTGAGTGATGTACTCGCCATTGATGTTAATACCGTATCCTTTCCAGTCCAGAAGCTTGAAAACGTCTTCCAATGCAGCGGTGAAGAGTTTCGGGGATATAACATCACCCTGTCTTACACCTCTCTGCAATTGGATAGGTTTCGTACTCTGGTTCTGTACTCGGATAGCCATCGTAGCTCTACTGTACAAACACTTCAGCACTTCGATATACCGACAGTCAACTTGGCACCGCTGAAGGGACTGCAGCACCGCCCAAATTTCGACGGAATCAAAGGCTTTCTCATAGTCCACATACGCCAGACATAGTGGCAAATTTTACTCTTCGGACTTCTGTAGTAATTAATTATGACGATGTAAATAATGCTCTATCGAAATTAGTACATTGATTTAACGCCAACAATATGCTCTTAAACGGCAATAAGACAAAGTGTGTTAAATTTACAATACCTAATGTAAAACATTCGAATACCAATGTGCTATTAAATGGAGAGGAGTTGAGTCTTGTGGATACCACTGTTTTTCTCGGTATAACTATTGACGCGAAACTTCAATGGGGCCCCCATATATCTAAATTAGCAAGCAGACTTAGTTCTGCAGCATATGCTGTAAGAAAGATTAGAAGTCTCACAGATGTTGAGACAGCTAGATTAGTGTATTTTGGTTACTTTCATAGCGTAATGTCTTATGGAATTTTCCTATGGGGTAATGCGCTTGATATTGAAGCTATATTTGTTTTGCAAAAGAGAGCCGTTCGGGCGATTTATAACCTAAATTGTAAAGAGTCCCTCAGAGAAAAATTTTAAGAAATAAACATAGTAACTTTGGCATCGCAATATATTTATGAAAATGTAATGTATGTACATAAAAACATAAATAGCTTTAATAAGAATAAGGATATGCATACTTTAAACACTAGGAACAAACATAAGCTTGTAATACCAGTTACTAGACTCAACAGAATCAGTAATTCATTTATGGGGCAATGTATACGCTTTTACAACAAAATCCCAGAACATATTCAAAGTTTATCAATAAACAAGTTTAAAGGTTTTATTAAAGAAAAACTGTACAAAAAGAGTTATTACAATATCAAGGAATACATGAATGAAAATAACCCCTGGGAATACGGTGATCGCCACCATACTGGTTTCTATTAAAAATCATTAAAAATTGTATAAATGAAATTATTGTTAAGTGAAATATGTTTGAAAAAAAAGTCCCGCTGGGTTTCTTGCTGGTTCTTCCCAGGACAGAGGTATTTTCCGAACCAGTGGTAAATAAGAAATGACTTTCAATAAGAATTATGTAATAATCAATATTGAATATAAAATTATTCTATTCTATTCTATTCTATTCTTCTGCATATTGTGACGCCTCATAATTATTATTAATAAATAATAATTAAATTCATTATAAAGATATTTAAAAATGTCATAGAAATGATATTTTAATCAATTAAAATGCAAATAATAAGCATAAAGTTCAAATATATTCATTTGGAATATTGAATATTATAGTATTAGTAAACGCATAAATTGTCTCTAAAACTCTCTAAATTTATTAAAACTCTGCTTAAAATATTCAAAATGTATTAAATCATGTAAATACAAGTCGATTATATTGCAATAATAAAGATAAATAACATTTGTAATATAATAGAAAAAATGGATCAAAATTTTCTTAAGTTGATGAAAGTGTTCTTGTAATAATCGGAAAAATCTAAGTTGATGAAGGTGTTCTTGTAATGTTCCCTTATATTAGGGCGTTGCCGGAGACACATACCCAAGGTTGTACATATATATGGGGTGGTCGGCTGATCGACTGCTAGTACTAAGGTTGCACAATGACTAGTCCTATATTAGGGACTTATGAAAGTAAGGTCTAACGAATCAAAGCATTAATATAGAAGGTCTCTATGTTGCATAAGCATTATGATAGCAGAGTTATGACTTGAAGTCCCATATGAATAAGACATACAATAGTATGGTCTATGAAATAAAGCAAATATGTGGAAGGTCTCAAATATGTAAAAGCATTATATTGAAAGAAATGGGACTTGAAACGGATTATTATAGTGGCGTGTAGGTTGCTTCGCAGCCTCTGAGACTGAGGTAAACTTGGACTCGCTAACCAATGTGTCCTAGACATATCATCTTAGTGCCGGTGGTACGTGGGTTTGTTGTAGCAATACGACTTGCCAGTGGACATCGCACACCCCTACCGTTTGTGGGCGGCGTCTTAGCGCATAGCGTTATGATACGTCGGTTATCTTTCGGATTAGGGTGAATGTGTATGATATTACATTTAAGTGCAGCAAGCATACTCAACTTCATGTCTTATTGCAATAGCGCTATGATACGTGGAGTTTTGGCTACTGACATCTTAGTACCGTGCTACTATGATACGTTGGTGGTATTTTTAGTTAACAATATTATCAATTTTGTTACCAAAGTCGATAGGGATCATGTGGGTGTGTTGTGAGGGGGCGCCATCCGTATGATAGTTGCATTGATGCTTACTGCTACTTGCAGTATTGTGTCTTGTGATGGATCTGCGGGTGTTCTGCACCTGATTCGACGCATCTTGTGGTTCTGGTCGATGGAGGTATGCGGGTGGTGATGTCTGCTGGGACTGTATGGGGGACCTTGGGATGGTGTAAGCCCGACGATAGTCGTATTGATGCTTGTTGCATTCTGCAGCATTGCGTCTCTGCGATGGTTGTTTGGCGGGTCGCTATTCTCAATGGCGCTCCCTGCGTCTTGGTTTGACTCACAACCTAAGTAGCTTTGCCCAAGTCGGGTCCCTTCATTGCGGGGCTGCAGATTGTCTGCCCTCCATGATGTTTTATATAACAACTTAAAAATATATCTCTTTAAAGTTCCCACCTTTGAAAGATTGAAGGCAACTTGTTGGTGGGTGAGACAAACATGATCGAAAAATGCATATACTCAACGTCAGTGACACAAACCCTTTCTGATGGCGAATTATTACTATTATCTTATAACTGCCTATTGGCTACACGCGCTCTGCGGCCAATTGGCCGTGCTGACCACGCAATTTGTGGTGATGCCTTACACTTACATCACGTCTGCAGGAACGACGGTCTGGCAGGTGGTGGCGTTCACGGAGGGCTTTTTATGGCCAGTGTGCCTATTGTTGCCTAACCCGTGTGACGTACATTCACTGTGGCTGGATTTGATCGTATTCTGTATGGCGTTTACACGCACTGACATGCGCGACTTCGGTCGATGTTTGTGCTTACGCACTATCAAGGGGCCAAGTCGTCTTTTACTGGTTCGCCAGTTATTTTGCTGTGGACTACGGTACAATTCCCAACTTAGCGTACCCTTCGGGGAGGAGCGCATTAAAATGGTTGGTGCTCACCGTGCACGGCGTGTGTGGAGCCGTGTACCTCCTCCACATTTTTTTTTAAATGTGGGTGAGCAAAGCTCTTGTATCTGGTATTTGATATAAATATTGTGAGCCTTTTCCAAGCGGAAAGGGATTAATTAATAAGGAATTGATTGTTGTGAACCTGATACAAGTGGAATAGGGACAATTTATTGTTCTTAACCTTTTTGAGCTCTGTCTTCGTGAACGGGGTTATTTAGCTTATAAGACGCTACTAACAGCTTTCGATTGCTCTCGTGAATATTCACTCTTCCAAGATACACCTAAAAAAACTAAGTTACTATGCAAACACAACGTAAATATGGGCCCTAACTAAGACGATCACGCCATAAATTTATTATACGGCCTATATTTAAGCCTTTAGAAAGATCAAAATATACTGGTCACGTAAATTAGATATATTTATATATCTTATAGATATAGATTCTAAAGAAATACAAGTATATAGTTATTGAGATGGAAGAGAAGAGGGGGGGGGGGGAGTCGTTACAATGTCAATGATATGCTGCTAACTTTACAACCCCTTTGTCGTGTCTCCTCAGTTTCAAGGCACTCCCCTTTTGCCTCAGCCAGTATCGGAATCCTCGGAGTCGACATATCGAGTGACGTGCAGTTTCGTGGTCACTTGGAAGAGAAGGCCAAATTGGCCTCTAAAAACCTTGGCGTGCTCAGCAGAGCGGGACAGTATTTCATGCCGGCACACCGCCTGCAAGCTGCAACTTTACAAGGCGCAGGTTAGGCCTCACATGGAATACCGTTCCCATCTCTGGGTAGGGGCTCCCCAGTGCCAGCTCCTTCCACTTGACCGTATCCAGCGCAGAGCGGCTCGAATCGTCGACGACCGGGTCCTTTTCGATTGGCTCGATTCATTGGCACTGCGAAGAGATGTTGCATCACTTTGCATTTTCTTCTTTCGCATCTACCACGGGGAGTGCTCTGAGGAATTGTTCAGATTAATCCCAGCCGCCAAATTTCACGGACGCAGAGACAGAACAGAGAGAACTCCCGATACCATTCACATCATCTGAATGATTGGCGGTCCACCACTGTGCGATTTAGAAGATTTTTTCTTCCTCGAACGACGTCCTTGTGGAATCGATTACCATCAGCGATTTTCCGGACCGATACGACTTAGGGACCTTCAAGAAAAGAGCGTACTCCTTTTTAAAAGGCCGGCAACGCATCTGCAATTCCCTCCCTGGTGTTGCAGTTGTTCATGGGCGGCGTTAGTCACTTACCATCAGGTGAGCCGCATGCTCGTTTTCTCCCCTCTCCTATAAAAAAAGAACAATATTAGAGAGAAATGCATGTCACATCATGTCTATTCTGCTAAATGTTCTCCTATTCTCGTGTTACAAATTTCTTAGTAGATCTATGCTTACTTTGCAAAATAATGCTATTCTGATCTTACAAATCCTGAGTACATTATGCTTATTCTGTAAATTATATATATCACATAATATCTCATCTTACACCACGCGATCGCGTCATTTCGCTACAGTACTTTCTATAAAGAGTACGTTTGTTTTCTTTAGCTGAAATTTGAAGTAAGTACTTTAAATGAAATATTTAAATAATAAAGTAACTTATTCTATTTCTATTGTTATTCTAACTCTTATAAATGTAATAAAATATGTAACTTATACTCATTTTTTGTTTTCAGAAACATGTCACATACACCATCTTACAGTCCTGTTTTGGATAGCTTAGAAAATATACGTGAGGTAAGTTCCTATTTAGTTTTTATTATTTTTAACTGATTTTAAATTCATGGGTAGTAATTAATTAATGTTTGAATGGCTTTCAGAATTTGATAGAAGACTCGGACCCAATTACTAATCCATTTTACTATGCTCAAGATAGGCAAGGCTGGCACGATGAAGTAGCGACAAAGACGTGCGAGCAGAGCCATCGTCAAAAATTGGAGGAAAAAATAAAAAAAAATCTAATCAAATTCTTTGAAAAATACATCATTTATCATGCGAAAGGAAACGGGTGATGTACGTCATTTAATAAAAATTATAATACATGATTTAGATGGTCGTAATATCGATGAAATAAATACTGAATCTGGAAATGCAGCTGGGAACGTGCAATATCTAGTGACATGTGCATATGATGACATTATGGATGAGACAGAACATTTAGTTTGTAAAGTGGTAAAAAAACTAAGCAAATCTAGTATTTAAGTTTGAAATCAATTAATAAAATTTATGTTAATAAAATGTCTATAAATAAATGATTAATTTTTTCGACATGTATAGCTCTGTTTTAAAAGTTAAGTATATTTTAATCTATTGTTTTGTTGTAATATTTAGTATTTAAGGATCTAATGGGATAATAAATAAAACAAGATATGATTATGATAATACTGTATTTTTATTTCAACTTACATATAAATATTTTAATTTATATTTTAGTTAGCGTTATAATTACGATATAGTAGTTACAATATAGAACATATTTGCAGTAAAGAATATTCAAAATAAAGTAATTAGTTTTCATTTGCATATTATGTATATGTTTATAATTTTTTATAAATTAATATTACTTTATTTCATTATAAATGTAAAATCAACAAAGAAGTTAAACAGCAGCGATTAGAAAACCAATGTAAATAGTAAATTAGTTAAAATATAATGCTATTTAAAATAAATTGCTATAATGTCCCCTAGGCAAAGTTTTATAAATATCTTCACATATTTGTCGCTTATCATCATTGCCACTAAGAATGACCTTATTCATTTTTTGCGTGTAAAGTATATGATTCTTAGATCATATTACGTACATAGTGTATTTATGGGTTTTCTTACAATTTAAAATATCTCTGTACTTTTCAATAGTAAATTTTTCTGTAATATGCTTTTTCATTCATACCTTTTGCTTTTTTAATTGCAGACTTTAAAGTAACACAGTATAATTTTGATTTCAAGCCAATAGACTCTGTTATAATATCACCACCTAATTCATCTTTTAAATACCCTGGTATTTGTTTATTCGCTTTTGGAATATAGTAGATATTATTTTCAGGAAAATTACTTGTATCAAAGTACTTAATATTATCTTTCATATCTTTATAGAAGTCTTCAGTGTAAATTAAATACAAAAGACGATCTGTATCAGTGTAACAAAGTTTGATATTATTATCTAATATATATTTTTTTATTACAGAATAATGAAAATTATATAAATGACTTTTTGCACGTTCCAAAATAGTAAAGCCTACATATATTGGACGATCCAATACCACTTTTTTTGGTCGGAGTTGAATGGCTACGAGGCTATCAGATATAATTGCAAAATTTTTAAAATTAGTGCACTAACATATTTTTCGGCACCACAGACTTTATTTGTGTTATTAAAATTATCTTTCCATACATTTACTTGCCGTGTAGTGGCGGTTAAGAATAACCACTACCTCATATCTCCCCGTGGGTGTCGTAAAAAGCGACAAAAGGAAACAGGCAGGAGATGGGCAGCAGCATCTTCCTGATAACAGAACATTATAACTAAAAAAACTGCGGTTGCCAACCCGCTCGCCAAGCGTGGCAACTATGGCAAATACCCCCCAATGATGAGAGTAACAAAGAGACGGTCCCCAGTCCCCGGCGGCACCGCTATTTCTGGCTACGGTGGCGACCATGGTAACGTCGGGACGGGGGGTGCTAAGAATCTCCAGTGGAGGTTCGGTTGCCACCTAAGACGACACGACCTGGCAACATACAACGAATGCACCCAGAGGATTGACGAAAAGATCGTGGAGCTGGAAAAAGAGATAGACAAGTTACGCTGGCATATTATAGGATTATCGGAGGTCTGAAGAGAGGGGGAGGACACGGTAATCCTCGAATCCAGCAACTTGCTCTATCACCGGGAGGGCGACCATCTGTCCCAATGAGGTGTCGGATTTATCGTCCACAAGTCTCTCGTTAACAACGTTGTAAAGTTCGAGAGTGTGTCGACGAGGGTTGCGTACCTTATACTCAAAATCACTAAACGGTATTCGCTGAAGGTTATACAGGTTTACGCACCAACCTCAGCACATCCCGATGAGGAGGTGGAGGAAATGTATGAGGATATCTCTAGAGCCATGCATTCCTCCAAAACCCACTATACGGTGTTAATGGGAGATTTCAATACAAAAATAGGCACAAGAGAGAACGGTGAGCTGAAAGTAGGGAAATTTGGAATAGGGCAACGGAACCCAAGAGGCCAGCAGCTGGCCGACTTTATGGAGAAAGAGAGACGCTTTATGATGAACTCTTTCTTCCAAAAGCGGCCCCACAGGAAGTGGACCTGGTCGAGCCCTGACGGTTCGGCAAAAAATGAGATTGACTTCATTATGACGACCAGACGACAACTGTTCAGTGATGTGTCCGTGATCGCGAGGGTGAAAACTGGTAGCGATCACCGAATGGTTAGAGGTACACTGAACCTAAACGTTTAGTTGGAGAGATCTCGTCTAATGAAGTCAACGCTCCGTCCCCCTCGTGCTCTGTTCCAAGGTCCCGAAACCTTTCAGCTCGAGTTACAAAGCCGTTTTCAGTGCCTAGAAGACTGCAATGAAGTGGACGATATGAATGACAAGCTCGTAAAAACTGTACATGCGGTCGGAGCTAAGTTCTGCAAGACCCGCCGCAAAAGAACACAAAAACTCTCCGATCACACTCTTAATCTCATGGCTGTTAGACGGGAGATGAAGCTACATTCTTCAACAGATTTGACAGCATACAGGCAACTGAACAGACAGATCTCCAAATGCATGCGGCGGGACTTACGCAACTTCAATACAGCTCGTATTGAAGAAGCGATCGAGCGGAATCAAGGCTCCAAAGTCTTTGCCAGGGATATGTCTGCCAGAAAAAGCCAACTGTCAAAGCTGAAGACCGAATGTGGCAGCATCGTTTCCGGGACACCTGATATTTTGAATGAGATTGAGAGGTTCTATGGGCAGCTGTACACATCATCGTTGGAGCCACACGCAAGTGTGAGTAATGATCCAAGAGCGAGTCTTATCCGACACTATTCCGAAGATATCCCGAACGTCAGTCTGAGCGAGATTAGAATGGCTCTCCAGCACCTAAAAACGGCAAGTCCCCGGGCGAGGATGGAATTACAGCGGAGCTTCTGAAAGCGGATGGAAAACCGGTACTTGAAGTCCTTCAGGAGCTCTTTAATTCCGTCCTCCATGGTGGCACTACTCCTGAGGCATGGAGCAGAAGTGCAGTGGTCTTGTTCTTCAAGAAAGGTGACAACACTCTCTTGAAGAACTACAGACCGATTTCCTTTCCTACGTGCTGTTTTTGAGAGTTATTACGAATCGTCTCGCACGCAGACTTGACAACTTGCAGCCTCCCGAACAAGCCGGTTTCCGAAAAGGCTTTAGTACCATGGACCACATCCACACCCTTCGGCAAATTGTACAGAAGACAGAGGAGTACAATCTGCCTTTTTGCCTTGCGTATGTGGACTATGAGAAAGCCTTTGATTCCGTCGAAATTTGGGCGGTGCTGCTCCCTTCAGCGGTGCCAAGTTGACTTTCGGTATATCGAAGCGCTGAAGTGTTTGTACAGTAGAGCTACGATGGCTATCCGAGTACAGAATCAGAGTACGAAACCTATCCAACTGCAGAGAAGTGTAAGACAAGGTGATGTTGTATCCCCGAAACTCTTTACCGCTGCATTGGTAGACGTTTTCAAGCTACTGGAATGGAAAGGATGCGGTATTAACATCAATGGCGAGTACATCACTAACCTTCGATTTGCCGACGATATAGTCCTTATGGCAGATTCGCTGGAGAATCTAAGCACTATGTTCAACCCTCCCAACGGATAGGTCTTAAGATGAACATGGACAAAACAAAAATCATGTTTAACGTCCATGTCACATCTATGCCGGTAGTTGTTGGGAACACTAAGGTCAAAGTTGTTGACGAGTATATTTACCTGGGACAAATAGTCCGACTAGGTAAGTTCAACTACGACCGAGAGGTCAATCAACGGATTCAACTCGACTGGGCAGCATTCGGGAAATTACGACACATCTTCTCGTTAGACATACCTCAAAACCTGAAAACGAAACTGTACATCCAGTGCGTTTTGCTAGTGATGACTTACGGATCTGAGATCGTGGTCCTTCACTGCTGGCCGTATGAGGAAACTCAAGGTCGCTCAGCGAGCTGTGGAGAGGGCTATGCTCGGGGTTTCTCTGCGTGATAAACTTAGAAATGAGGATATCCGCAGTAAAACCAGAGTAACCGACATAGCCCAACGGATTGGTAAGCTGAAGTGGCAGTGGGCCGGCCATATACCTCGAAGAGCCGACAACCGATGGGGAAGAAAGGTTCTCGAGTGGTAGCCTCGTACCGGTAGGCGAAGTGTAGGGTGACCCCCCACTAGATGGAGTGACGACCTGGTAAGACATGCAGGAACTCGATGAATGCAGGTGGCTCAGGACCGTGTTTTGTGGCATTCCTTGGGGGAGGCCTATGTTCGGCAGTGGACTTATGAAAGGCTGTAATGATGATGATGATGACATTTACTAGCTTAACATCGACTTGTTTTCTTTTGTTCTCTATTATTTTTCCAAAAATTGAATTGTTTTGTTTTTTAAAAAAGTCTCTTTCAAAATCAGATGTAGCATTTTGTCTTAAAGATATATGGAAATATATGGCTCTAAAAATGCTTTTTTGATTGAATGCTAATATCCTATGAATCTTCAATAAAACAAGCCCGTTTCTTAGGCATTCTTGTAAATGACTGTAATGTTGAAAATTCAAGCCCCACTGTCCTGACAGAAAATTTTTAAGTTTCGATTAAAATTATTGTATCTTCGGTGAATGTTATGAAGCTAATTATTTTATGCATAATACTCGTAGGGCAACTCATAAGGATTATGCTACAAAAAAAAACTCTACAGCAGTAATAGCAGTAGCTATTAACTGAACATTATGAAACTCAGTTCTAAGTAAACAATTAATTTTATATAAATTACTCTTCTTATGTGACGAATGATTTGATGTAAATGCATTACAGTCCTGGCAGAATTTCCCTATATAGATAAGGTAAGTTTAAAAAATAATTATGTTATTTAATAACTTAATTAATAGCATGCAAAAGTACTTGCTTTAAAAAACCCCTCGGAAAGTTTCTTATTCATTCATAATTAATTCAAAATCAAGAAGACTGAATACAATGCTGTTTTCATATGGGAGAAATATGTTATTTGCTAGGTATGTATAAATAAAAATATCTGCGCAGGCGAGCCCTAGGGTGGAGTCTCCCTGAATCATATGAAAAATCCAACATCGTTATATTAGTCTACCTGTTAAAGTATTGGTCTACTAAAAACTCATCAATCAAACATGCGCAACGATTGCAAAAATATGTGATGCAGCCTTTAATAATATGTTACGACCGATACGTAGATCAGAAATATAATTTTGTAGTAACTATAATAGCGGACAGTTACGCTGATATCAGCCTCAACATGTGCTAAGTGAAATGAGTTCAAACAATTACACAGTGGAGATAAAATACAATAACATGACCGCTACGTCCATACGTGTTTTAGATTAACCAACTATCTCAGCGAGAATCAGATTATTGTATCCCACACCGTCGCGCATCGTGTCTGGAAATGTAGAGCTGTTTAGTGTAATATTGCGGCGAACTGCATTGCGAGCGGACGAGTGATGCAGAAACCCCAATAATATTGGGGCGAACTGCAGCGCGAACGGACGTGAGTGATGCAGCAGCCCCAATATTACCCTACTACTATACTATAGGCTTTCCTCACGTTATGCCACAAAGCACGTTCCTAAGCCACCTGCGTCCATCAACTGCCTGTATGTCTTACCAGGTCATCACTCCATCTAGTGGGGATCGCCCTACACTTCTCCTACCGGTAGGAGTCTGCTACACGAGAACCTTTTCATCCATCGGTTGTCGGTTCTTCGAGGTATATGGCCGGGCCACTGCCACTTCAGCTTACTAATCTGTTGGGCTATGTCGGTCACTCTTATTCTACTGCGGATATCCTCATTCCTAAGTTTATCACGCAAAGAAACCTCAACACTTTTATTGTGTGGTAATTTAAAAATTTTATTATGGTAACTTTAGCATTTTCCTTATGTTATAGCAACTGCACTAGGTCGACAGCTGTCAGTGTCACTGATGGTTATTGTTAGGTTGGTACTTTGATTACACAACAACACTCACGCCTGTCACTCAGAGGGGTAGGCACAGACTACGGACTTCCATTTGGTACGATTCTGACACACCTCTCTCGCCTATTATATCCATATATCTACGCATACACGCTCGTCGGTTAAGGGTACTAATCTGGCGCATTTTCAATATATCGCCAATTTACTCGATAAAAGTTCCTCTAAGGCGCCCCTTCCCCACTCTAGCGTTCACTCATTTTGTACATTAATTTGACAAGGTACATAATAAGATAGCTATAATAATCTCACCTTCTGTCTTTTACAAGGTTGTTGCTAAAATAATTTAAATAAATTAATTTAGTTTATGACTTAGTAATTAGATTTTTATTATTCCGACTCGTAATAATTATATTTAAATCAATAAAAGTTTATAGAACCTTCTTCTGACATCTTACAACAAAAACGTAGTCAAGTAATGCGGAATTTCGTACTATCGTTGTATAATTTAAATATATCATAAAAAGAACACTATAAAATCTACTTACATTCAGCCGGTATATTTTCGCTAGATTATCCTCAGACTTATTGTGGCTTTCACAGGGAATAATAACCGTGTTTGTTTAATCGACACTGGGTTTACTTCACGAAACGTATACAGAGGACACTGCTATGATAGCACAGAATAAATAATAAACGATAGTGCAATAACAGCGGCACAAGCTCTTTTGTCGCTAGATCACAACTACCAATAAATCGATCACGAACGTATTACCCGTTTTCCTCTCTGCTACCTCAGGATATTATCCATTAATAATTCATTAATTCCAGCTTAGCAAAACCTCCACTGCTGAACTTAGGGAGAATATTTGTCTTAGTTCCCTCCCTGAGCAAGTGGCTTGGCAACCGATTTTTTTTTATTATTTTGAGTTGTTATCGGGAAGATACTGTTGCCTATCTCCTGTTTCATTTCCCTATGTCGTTTTTGACCATACTTTATGGGATGGTATGGGGTCTTAGAGCTTCTAAGTAATAAGATATATTATTTGGTAGGAGGTAGTGATTTATTTTACACCGCCGCTACACGGCATTATCAAGATCTTGCCTTAATATTATGATTTCAAAATATTTTCATCCAAGCAGATAAAGCTTTGTTGAATATGATGGTTTTCCGCTTAGCAAGTGGTAAATCTATATAAATTAAAATCATTTGCCGTATGTACGAAAGATCATCACTTGAGAACGGCTGGACCGATTTTGATAAACAGTCACACTCACAATTGGATCCGGTAAGTAGCGCTGCTTTTGAGATCTAGAAAACAGTCGTGCGAAGCCGGGGCTGATCATTAACCAGCATATAAAATTGGGATAACAAATGGGATTCAACTCGCTTATATACCGTGTGTCTGTCAAGATTTAGTACTCCTAACTCCTCCTTAACAAATAGTTTTCAAAATTTGCGAAACGAATATTTGCAACGTATATTATATAATCATCACTTGATTTAGAAAACATCATACTTGATACTTCTAATAATAATAAGTCTAATCCTATTTTATTTATATTTTCAGACATATAATAAAGTAATAAAAATAAATAACTAAACAAAAACAAGTATATCGATTTCTTGTAAAGTAACGTCACATATAATACTACTACAATATTGATGTCATTTTGGTAGTAAAACAGAAGATGCGAGTGAACTTACTCTCATATTTGGCATAGTATAAAGCATAGACTTAGAATATACTAGCGTATAGATGGACATAGTGTGCAAGTGAGAAGAAAATTCCTTATGGCAAAAATGCAAGATAGAAAAAGATACCAAATTTCATGACTCTGTAACCGATTTGGAATGACAGGTCGACACAAGTCGGCGCGCAAGAAATAAGCTCCTAGATATTTTGTGGCTTAGCTTACCATTGACGTCCGTCGAGTTGGAGGTTGATATTTCTTTTTACAGAAAGGTTACATTATGATAAGCACACAGGCAAAGGCACTTTCTTGTTGTTCATGAAATGGATACATTATAAATGCAAACATAAAAAATATAGATATTTAGAAATCGATTTTTTGTGAATACATCAGCTTACAATTCGAATCGATTTAAAAAGTCGAACTTTTTCGGAAAGAATCGACATCCCTACTGACAATGACAATACAAAATGGCGTCAGTTTTACGGTAGCAATTGACATAAATATTGCCAAAATAGTTGCTTTTCAATTTTTTTTTTCTCAAAAAGTACGTGTCTCCGAATGTTAAAACTTTGCGTGTATGCTTCTAAAAATGTAACATTTCTATAAAAAAAATATCAACCTCCAACTCGATGGATGTCAGTGAGGATTGGCATAAATATTGCAAAAATAATTGATTTTCAATAATTTTTTTTCTCAAAAAGTACGCATTTCCGCATGTTAAAACTTTGTGTGTGTACTAATAATAATGTAACCTTTCTGTAAAAAAAATATCAACCCCCAACTCGACGGACGTCAATGGAAAGTCGTACCTATTTTGTAATTATTTTAGATTATAATAATGTTAATGTTTATAATTCATAGTTTTCCAAAATGGCTAAATGCGTCAGTGAATGTGGTGTCAATAATAGAAATAATCCTGATGGTTGCAGATTTCACAGGTAAATTCGCAAGACGTCGTTACTGCTATCACGCCTCTATTTCTGGTTAAAATGTATGTTATATCATCATCATTATCATCATTACAGCCCTTCACAAGTCCACTGCTGAACATAGGCCTCCCCCAAGGAATGCCACAAAGCACGGTCCTGAGCCACCTGCATCCATCGACTTCCTGCATGTCTTACCAGGTCGTCACTCCATCTCGTGGGGGGACGCCCTACACTTCGCCTACCGGTACGAGGCTGCCACTCGAGAACCTTTCTTCCCCATCGGTTGTCGGTTCTTCGAGCTATATGGCCGGCCCACTGCCACTTCAGCTTACTAATCCGTTGGGCTATGTCGGTTACTCTGGTTCTACTGCGGATATCCTTATTCCTAAGTTTATCACGCAGAGAAACCCCGAGCATAGCCCTCTCCATAGCTCGCTGAGCGACCTTGAGCTTCCTCATACGGCCAGCAGTGAAGGACCACGTCTCAGTTCCGTAAGTCATCACTGGCAACACGCACTGGTTGTACAATTTCGTTTTAAGGTTTTGAGGTATGTCTGACGAGAAGATGTGTCGTAGCTTCCCGAACGCTGCCTGTATGTTATATACTGTTTAAAATATAGAATATTTTCAATAATTTTATTAATTTTGATATTTTGCAAAGAAAATAGTCACGTTGTTGATAATTTGTATGATTTTGGTTAATTGATTTTCAAACAAAATATTTTACATGTACGCTAGGGATTGACTCAAATATATCAAAATTATTGTCGATATTTATAATATTTATAATGAATCGATAGACTTGCCCACGCAACAAGCAGAGGAATGAAATATACAATTTGCGTTCTAAAAACGTAGTTATATTTTGCAGTTTGTCAAACAGATAGATAGAATAAAAAAAAATGGATAAGGTTAATTGGGCGGATAAGTTGGAATCACCGATATGGTTTTGATTTATGGAGAATGCCACCAAAACGCGTCCCTGGCATTACGAACATACCGAGAGAGGTATAATACCACACGTGTATGTCCTACAGACTCACGGATTTTTATACGGGCAGTCCAAAGATTACGTGACGGCGAACATTTGATCCCGCGTCAGGTTGAACAGGTCAGGTTGGTTGTGTTGTTGCAGCTAATGGTGACCTACTTCGAAAAGTCCGAAATAATATTATGCGACGATGTCAATTATGCATTCGGGTACACGGCGGACATTTTGAAAATTTGATTTGTTTAATAAACTTGAGTGAATTCAAGATTAAAGTGATTATTTGGATTAAAAAAATACCATGAAATTTGTGATTTGTTGATAACATCGGATTAGCATCGCCTTACGCGTGCCTAATTACCTATGTATGGGCAAGTCCTAGGTATTATAATATAATTACCTATGTCAATATCGCATGAGCAATGAACCGCTGGCCGCGACGTTGCTTCTACAAGTCACTTCAGGTCAGTTAACTAATGTTATCAAGAATGATTTATTTCATGTAGTTTTTTACGCTATTTATTTCGTTTGAAAGATGCATTTTTTATTAGTTTTTATTATTGTTTATTTTATTATTTTAACAGACATATATCAACTTGTATTAACTGCTGTGCTATTTAACGTGATAAGCTGGGCGCCACCCAGTATATTGCACTATTTACAAGCGGCGTTAGTTAACTAGTTATGTACAGATGGGAGTCTTCAATGGAGTATTTTTCTCTCTTGAGGTTTTTTTCTCTTGAGGTCTTCTTTCTTGATGTAGTATCTCGTAGTGCCGCTTCCGAAATGAACAGGTCACAGCCCAAAACGCCCTTCTTTTATTTCCAAAAAGAGTGTCTCGGCACGTGAGTGGTATTATAAGATGTGCCGCGCGCTGATTGGTCGGCGGCATAACGTGATTTTCGGGCGATGTGCGGGGTGCGCGGGGCACAACGGGGTATGAAGGGGCGACGGGGCGGCGGCTCCACTCGCCGTCCGTAACAATATTGTTACAGTAAGACTTCAAAAACTTTAGGTAAAAATAGAGATAGATTTTTATACGTTATAACTGGGAATTATTATGATCTATAAGTATCTATTTATCAACCAAAAAAAAAATATATATATATATATATATATATAACCTTACTTAACCACCCGCACCTCACGGTCACACTAGTATTTATCAAATTTTTTTATTGGATAAGGGTGACAAAAGAGCACACAGTTCACCTGATGGTAAGTGGTTGCTGTGGCCCATAGATATCTACATTTATCCTCGATTAGGAATCAAAATGCAGATGCGTTGTCAACCGTGAGGACTAAGATAGAATGCCTCGGTTTCCAGTAAAAAGGGTCTCCGGTTCTCTACACTCACCATACGAAACACAGCAGCATTAAGCTGCTATTTTACCCTGGTATTCTGTGAGAGCGCGGTCCTTCCCCGGTCGAGCCGAGCCATTCATGTTACAACTATACCATAAATATAGCTGCAGCATGGCTCTACCACGTTCAAAAACAATATTTATAGCATCTCGCTATTTTTACCAAGGGGTTGAGCGGAACTTCGGATTTATTCTCAAGTCATTATGATAAAACGTTTAGTGTAGTTAGGTATATATATATATATATATATATATTAATAGCCGCTAGATGATGAGACGTGCAGTTTAGTATGCCAAGATAGTATAAATTCCGTAGTATTTGATACTCACAACGCCCGATGCCCGATTTATGCTTTAGTGTGGTTTATCGCCCCTTCAGCGTTAGTCGTAGAGAAGAGGAACTCTTGGTAAATTAACAGCTGCGCGGATCAATAGAATTTCGCAGGAAAATTTATGCAGCTAAAATTATAATAAATTTATTATTTTTCAGGAACAGATGAATAAGACAGTAGCCTCATAAACATATTGGCCTTTAAACAGAGCAATCTTATTTAACTGATTCCTACAAGTTTCCTTACTTAAATTATTAAGTTCAAATTCATATTTAAGCACATGTTACAACAAACTTCTATAATTTATTTAATTATTAATTATTAAATGTTTGTCAAAGGTAATACTGTACTCCATGTCCCCGTTTTTTATTTCTCCATCAAAACATTTTATGAAATATAAATAAGTATATGCTTAGTTAAGTATCTACCTATTTATAGTTGATTAACGTTATGTTAAAAAAGGAATTCCGGGGAAACTGTCCATGGCAGTAAATATTTTTCCCCAAAGATCATAAGTCGAAAATACAACTTTTCGATCTGATTCTTGGGAAGTTTTTTTTTTTAAGTTTATCCATAGTGTCACCTGGGATATTTTACATTTGAATTAAAATCCAAAGAAAGGCAGGTAGGTTCAGCTTATTCGCAGGAACATGTTTTATGAATATTTATTACAGAAAAATAAAGTGCACCAAGTGTCTGAGGATACAGATGCACTCTCTATTCTCTCAATCTCGGTATGTTAAGAAAATGGTAATTCATTCATGGATTAATGGCGGCAAGTGCAACTCAATCTCGCAGATCTATTAATCCGCGCAGCTATTACTTAACCACAAGTTCCCGTCCTCTACGACTAACGCTGTAGGCAATGAACCACGCTGTTTAAGCATTCGGCACAATGTCGTCGGTCATCAAGCATGAATCGGGCATCAATTTGAAAAAAAGGAAAAAGAAGAGTAAGTTTGTACAGCGGTTGCACTCCCTCTCCATTAAAGTGCACCTCACAAACATCCGAGGTCTGCACTGTAATCTCAATGCAGTCCATTACCACCTTGAGACTGACAAGCCGCACTTACTCTTCTTGACTGAGACGCAGATCAGATGTCCTCTAGATGCAGCGTACCTTGGCTACCCTGGGTACACATTGGAGCATAATTTCCATCAGCGCGCCGGAGTCTGTGTTTACGTCCGCAACGACATCTGCTGTAAGCGTCTCCGTCACCTTGAAGACCCCACTTTCTCTACGATCTGGGTATTGATAGACACTGTAATGGATAAAATTATTTATTCTTGTGTCTACCGATCGCACAGTGGCGACCAGGAGACAACTAGGCTGTTTGAACACCTCAGTGAAGCCTCTGATGTGGCTCTAAATCGGTACCCTAATGCACAGTTGGTTTTTCTGGGGGACTTTAATGCCTGTCATCAGGACTGGCTGTTCCCATACCAGAAGACCGACCACGCTGGGAGAGAGGCGTGGAATTTTGCCTTGTCGCTGGGGCTCTCCCAGCTAGTGCAACAAGCGACTAGGGTACCTGATGTGGATGGGCACACAGCCAACTGCCTCGACCTTCTGCTGACGACTGATCCAGACAGGTACGATGTTCAGGTTACCTCACCCTTGGGAACTTCTGACCACTGTCTGGTGAAATCTGTGTCGTTATATTCCCCACCTAACTACGATTTCCACGGAGTGCGACGAATGTGGCGATACAAGTCAGCAGATTGGGATGAGATGCGGCATTTCTTTGCATCTTATCCTTGGCGGCAGGTCTGCTTCTCCTCTAGAGACCCATCGAGCTGCGCGGATGCCATAACCAATGTGATACGTCAAGCAATGGAGTATTTCATCCCCTTTGCTGACGTGCCCATTGGTGGTAAAGCTCGCCCTTGGTTTAACGCCGAGTGCGCTCGTGCTGAAAAGCACAAGCATATGGCGTACTTATCCTGGGTCGATGCTCGAGACCGCAAAGCTCCGGATGTTAGCCTTAAGAAGAGAGCCTTTAACCAAGCCGCCAAGTCGTGCAAAAAGGCATTACGCCAAGCTAGTTTCGACCGCATTAAACGCATCGGCACAAAGCTCTCTGTCAAACCATCTGGCAGTAGAGCTTTTTGGTCTCTCGCCAAAGCGGTCGAGACAAACTTCTGTCGGTCTACACTGCCTCCGCTGGTAAAACCAGATGGCTCACTAGCGCATGCGCCTAAGGAGAAAGCGGACTTATTTGCTTCTCTTTTTGCTTGCAATTCGCGTCTGGACAGTAGCAACAGCGTACCATCACATTTACCACACTGCGGTACCTTTATGACTGAGGTCCGTATCACCAACAAGGAGGTTCTTAAAACCTTGCGAAGTCTAGAGGTGAATAAAGCTAGTGGACCTGCTGGTATACCAGCTATAGTTCTAAAGGTCTGTGCACCTGAGTTGTCTCCTGTGTTGACACGCTTGTTCCGCCTCTCATTCAAGACTGGAATAGTGCCTAAATCTTGGAAGCTGGCCAATGTGCAGCCTGTGCCTAAAAAAGGTAGCCGTACCGACCCTGCCAACTATCGGCCAATATCAATTACCTCCATACTCTGCAAGATTATGGAGCGTATATTGAACGCCCACCTTATGGCATACCTAGAGCAAAATGATCTTCTCAGTGATCGCCAGTACGGGTTTCGCCGAAATCGATCAACTGGGGACCTTCTAGCGTATGCCACTCACATATGGGGCGAAGCCCTCGAGAACAGTGGTGAAGCACTTGCTGTTTCCCTCGATGTCTCGAAGGCTTTTGACAGGGTTTGGCACGCTAGTCTATTGGGCAAGCTTTCAGCGTACGGCTTATCCCCTGGCCTAATTGTCTGGGTGAAGGACTTTCTGAGTGAACGGTCTCTCCGGGTCGTCGTTGATGGCTGCTCATCTAATACTGTGGCGACTAACGCCGGTGTTCCTCAGGGGTCCGTTCTCTCCGCAACTCTCTTCCTGCTGCATATAAATGATCTGCTCATTCCCGGTGTCTATGGGTATGCAGACGACAGCACAGTTGTGGAGAGATACCAACCAAGCGCCCGGGCCAGCCGGGATCAAATCCAGTCAGAAAGAGAGGCTATGGTTGAGCGTGTGAGTCTCACACTACAGGCAGTCTCCGAATGGGGCGATGCCAATCTCGTGGGATTTAACGCCTCCAAAACACAAGCGTGTCTTTTTACCGCTAAATGGAGCCCGCTCACCTTGGCTCCTACTTTCCGGAATGTATCCTTGGAGTACACTGACCACCTTCAGTTGTTAGGGATTGAATTTTCTCCGAACCTAAACTATGGGCGGTTCATTGAGTCCAGAGCCAAAGCAGCCGCAAGGAAACTTGGTGTCCTTGCAAGGGTGCGGCGGTACTTCACGCCGGGGCAGCTTCTTACCTTATATAAAGCGCAAGTCCGGTCGTGCATGGAGTACTGCTGTCACATATGGGCTGGTGCTGCAAAATGCCACCTGGCAGCATTGGACTCAGTGGAGAGACGTGCTAAGAGGCTCATTGGTGACCTTGATTTGGTTGAAACCAATCTTGTCAGCCTTGAGCACAGGCGCAGAGTAGCCAGTCTCTCGGTATTCTATAGGATGCATTTCGGTGAGTGTGCGCAGGAATTACACGCCTTAATTCCTCCCTCTCCTTTCCACCATCGGACAACCAGACGGTCGGCGGGTCTTCATCCCTTTGTTGTCGATATTCCACGCATTAGAACCAAACGGTTTGCTTCGTCTTTTGTAATGCGTACAGCAAAGGAGTGGAATAATTTGCCGGCGTCTATCTTTCCGTCCGAATACAATCTAGGCGTCTTCAAGGCAAGAGTGAATAGGCTTTTGTTACGATAAGACGATTGTTGTGTGTGCGATTTACCATCTAAGGCTGCATCACCACTTACCACCAGGTGGGATTGTGGTCAAGCACTGGCTTATAATAAGTAAAAAAAAAATCAAGCGTTGCGAGTGTCAAATACTATTGAATTTATACTATCCTGGCATATAACTAAATATATTATATCTAACTACGCTAAAATGTTTACCATTATGGCTGGGGAATATAATCCGAAGCTCCGCGTAACCCCTTGTGGAAAATAGCGTGATGGTATAAATATTGCACTAGTGTGACCGTGGGGTGCGGGTTGATAAATAGATACTGTTACGGCGTGCAGCTGCTTATCTAACAGTAGAATCCTCCGGGCCCATAGCGGAAGACCTTACAAGCAGATGCAGGTCGGGCCTCTTAAGGCCAAAGTGGAAAATCTCTAATAACAATAAACAATAAGGGGGAGCGTTCTATCCTACTGCAATTCAACAGGGAGAATATTAAAACCGAGCTTACTTACCTATATCCAAGGCGACTGGTCCCTCAAGGTTCGGTCAGGTCGCATGTGGTTGTATGGTGCAAGGGAAGAAAGGTGCAGTGATGTGTATCTGTGTGTGACTGAGTGTGATAGACCTTATTAGACGGTTGCCGTCGGCAACAGTTTGGACTTCAGCACCGCTCCAAATTGTGGGTAAACTTCCGCGGAGTCGTCCACAGTGACTTTCTTCGTTCATCACGAGGACAGTCCATTAACTTTATCGTACAATTAACTAACTTCCAGAAGCCACTAACTCTAATTTGTTATAAGGCGTAACACCCAACACGAATACAGAATGTCGGTCTATACGAAATCCCGTTACTATAAGCAAAAACATAACACACCGTACGGACACGAATGGCCGGATAAAAGTTCATTACCGTTTCGCGTGGCAACAATTATTGCTAGAATATCAAATGACGCATTAGTAGCTAATATTGTCGAATACACTTATATACGGATTCAGAGTTAAACACAAATAAGTCCCGGGAGAAGCTCTCTGGCAAGGAATGCGCGTTACGTTCCTAGACAGTACATTTACTAGACGCGCTTACACTTTTCCGCTTTCCCGCACAAAAAATGACAGCGTGCCGTCGATAGCACCGCCTACAAAAGACTCTCTTGCACTCACGTTCTGACCTCGCGTCCTTTACGCCCGGAAGGGGGGCCAAGGTGACCTTCACAGGTCGGCGAGCGTACGCGCGTGTGAATGCAAATTTCAAAGTTAATTGTTTGGCTTAATCAAAACCCCGTCCCGGACAGAAGGATTTATGCCCACGAGAAAACCGGTCAGCGGGACACGGTCGCGACGGCAAGTTGCAAGACCGAATCTACAACCAACTAGGCCACCTTAGGCACCCCATCAGATCTTGCAACACTAACCAACACCTCAAAATTACAGCCCCAACTTGGGCAAGCCGGATGGTTGAACTAGATGCTCTTCCTGGACATCGCAGCACATAAATAAGTCCTATTCCTAGACAGAAGTCCGACGACCTCCTTCAAACACCTATCTGTGTCCCTATGATTAGTTCCGCAATCCGACCGGATCAGGTCTGCAAACAGCGACGCGGCACGAAGCGGCCCAGAGTAGCCTCCTAAGCTTCAGTGCAGAGAGCACCCCCAAATTCTCCATGAACGTCGTCTGTGGAGAGCCGAACGAAACGCACAGATAGTCCCTAGTATGAATTTTCAACAAGTAGGCCTAACCAAGCCATCCAACATATAACCATTTACTAAATAGTGCAGCAGCCGACTTCAGTCTGATAATCCCCAAAACCAGCCAGCCTGTTAGGCAAGTAGTCCTATGCTCATATTTCAACTAATTTTTCAAAAGCATCAATGTTCAACTACAGAATTAATTCAAACAAATTAATCACCGATGCACATAGATCAGCTGGCAAATTAAACAAAACAATAAACGTGGGGGCCAGCCCTACTTCTCATTTAAATGTCTTAGACAGTGCCAACAAAATGTAAACCAAAAGAGAATTGACTCTTATTCCCTTCGGCACAAATAGGGTTATCCAATTTCAGCCTTCTTTTTCACAAATCAAAATGATTAAACACAATCACAAAACATATACACAAATATCCAAACAGCGCGTCATTCAATTTCAAATGAATTAAAATTTTCCTTTCAGCAAAACAGACGCAACAATCAAATACAATTACAAAACATATGCACAAGCATTAAAAAGGGCACACAATTGAATTTCAATTTTCCGTGCAACAAACAAACACAGTGATCAAATATATTTACAAAACATAGGCAGTAGCATTTAAAGGAGTATATTAAATTCAACCTTTTAATCAAAACCGCTACAAATATGAAAATTTCCCGGAAAACCCAAAAGCATTTTTAATTTTAATTTAAAGCGTCGTTAATTAAGTACTCGACCAAACCCAAATCTACTACCCCTTGACAGCGTGATTCAACGCTACAGGGGAGCCCCAATCTTCCCACCACCAAGTGGAGGCCACACGGCGTGAACCCGAGACTAATAGAGCGCAAACCGCTAACAGTCGCCACTCGGGTTGTACGCCTTCACTGAGGCCGTCGGCAACAGAACAGTTTGACAAGTGGACTGTTGACGGCTCAAGGCTCAGTGGGGGCGGCCGTGGTGGGAGCTAAGGCGGCAGCTAGCTAGGGCTGCCTCCATCAAATGGGGAACGGTGGTACACCAGTCGCGGCCACTCAGCTAACGGGAGTGAGTAGGGTCTAGAGGACTGATGAGCGGCCGTGAAGCCCCTCTCTACATGCTGAGGGGGTGTGACGACACCCCTGCCCCTGGGGGAATTACCCCCCGACTGGTCGGGGGAGGGACCCCTTTCAAACCTAGGGGCCTGGTGCCTGGCCGGCGGGCGCCGAGCGTCGCCCGTCAGAGGGCGTGGCTGAGCGCCCCCGCCCGTGGGGGTCGAGGGCCTGGCAAAACCCCGAGAGGAGACGCCGTTCGCACCCAGGCACAAAACTGCATGGTGATTGCCCTGGCAATGCAGACAGGGCCGCCGGTGCGGACAGTCTCGCTGGAGGTGCCCTTCCAAACATGAGTAGCACTAGCGGCGCTCCTTGGCGATAGTTCGCCTCGCCGGAACCGGCTTACTTAATAATTTCGGGCACGACGTTACCCGGTGATCAGATGCTCGACAATATGAGCAGGGGGGCGCCTCTCTGGCCGCTAGGCCACTGTATGATGGTAGGGAGCGACGCCTTCCCGCGAGGACTCCGAAAGGCCTGGGGGGGGTTGACGACGACTTGCCCGGCGGATTCCACCTCTCACTGGGCACGACTCGTAAGTCGTCAACGGTGCCCGCCGCGTTCTCAATCTGCCGGCACTGCTCCTCCAAAAACCGCAGCAGGTCATCGAAGGGCGGAATATAGGAGGCTCCGTCCCCGCCGTACCTCTCCTCAAAATGTATTCGAAGGTCGAGAGGTAGACGGGACAGCACGATGCGGAGCAACAAAAAGGCCCATTCGCCCACTGGTAAATCCAGCCGCCTCAACGTATTACAGGCCACCAAGACTGGATTCAACAGGTTCGGACGTAGTGGGGCCCGGTCACTAAGCAGCGGGAGGCTTCGTAGCTGCTTAACATGTTCGTCCGCAATTCGGCGGACGTTGGCGTATCTTCCGGCTAGGAGGCCCCGAGCAGTCTGGTAGGCATCGTCCGACAATCTTAAGTGGCCGACGACGCCCAGAGCCTCCCCCTCCAATGAGGCCAGGAGGTACGCCATCTTCTGGCTCGAGGTCAAGTCACTCCGGGCGTCCACTAGGCTGTCGAAAAGACCAACGAAGGTCAGCCATTCGGAAAGGACCCCGGAGAACCTTGGCAGGTCCAGAGTTGGGAGTCGTCCCAACAGCTCCGGCTGAGGCTGCTTCCGAAAGGACTCGGGCAGGCCACTCATCAGAGCTTCACGCATCTCCTCGGCATACCTGTCTTCAGCCTCGATCAACTCGTCCGTGAGCGAAAAGAACTGCTCGTAGTCCGCGAAGCAGGAGTCCTGGACTCCCTTTTCCACATCCGAATCCTCGAGCTCAGCGTAAGCCTCCTCCACTGCGGCCCTTCGAGCATCGACCTGCTCGAACCGCTTCATCAACTTATGGACCCTATCCGGTCGACCTATCAAAGCATGGGCGCTAGTGACCCAGCGTTACTCAGTCCGCAGGCAACGGATTAGTAGCTTGGGCGATGACATCACTACTAAATACAAATTACAAATTACAAAAATAACAAATACAAAAAAAATTAACAGTTAACAAATGCAGTTCCTATCGAGTTGAGTAGAGCCAAAAAGTTTAGTTACACCAATACGAATTACTACTTATTAAATTAAATACAAGTTAGCACAAAAGAAAAGACACAAATCAAATTAACAAATAACAAATACTAGTGCGATGAAATCAAGTTAAATTCAAATTGCGCAAATACAAATTACTACTCTTTAGTTCAAATACAAATTACAATACGGATAAAGATACACATCACGGTCGATCAACAAAAAATGCCTCGCTCGGAAATCGACCCTTCGATAAGTAATCCACTACAACTATCCGACAACGATAATTAACCGATTACGTGATAATAACCATCTACCTACATGACGCATACCCAGCCCCAGCAAACTCCCGCTTGCGCACTAAACGGGCGCGGCTTTTCAAATTCACCCGCTAACAAAAAGACAAGCCAGAAAAGGAAAATAATTTTATTATTACGTATAAAAAAAATATTTTTACGTATTACGGACAGGCTTGATTGTAGGTACAAAATTAAACCAATCAAACCAACGCTCCCTGCCACCAAAATTGTTTAATTTTTATCAGACACTATGGTCGGGATCGACCGGGGAATCGAACCCGGAACGACGCTCTGCTACCAGAATGTTACGGCGTGCAGCTGCTTATCTAACAATAGAATCCTCCGGGCCCATAGCGGAACACCTTACAAGCAGATGCAGGTCGGGCCTCCTAAGGCCAAAGTGGAAAATCTCTAATAACAATAAACAATAAGGGGGAGCGTTCTATCCTACTGCAATTCAACAGGGAGAATATTAAAACCGAGCTTACTTACCTATATCCAAGGCGACTGGTCCCTCAAGGTTCGGTCAGGTCGCATGTGGTTGTATGGTGCAAGGGAAGTAAGGGGCAGTGATGTGTATCTGTGTGTAACTGAGTGTGATAGACCTTATTAGACGGTTGCCGTCGGCAGCAGCTCGGACTTCAGCACCGCTCCAAATTGTGGGTAAACTTCCGCGGAGTCGTCCACAGTGACTTTCTTCGTTCGTCACGAGGACAGTCCATTAACTTTATCGTACAATTAACTAACTTCCAGAAGCCACTAACTCTAATTTGTTATAAGGCGTAACACCCAACACGAATACAGAATGTCGGTCTATACGAAATCCCGTTACTATATGCAACATCTTTCATTAAATTTGTCTCCTTTTTGCCTTATTTGAAAATAAAATTTGAAAAAGCGAGACAAGTTGGTATATTGACTCAATTTATGTAAAATTGTAGATTCTGCCTATGCATAAGTATGTATGTATGTATGTAATTGTTACTAAGTTACGAATTTATCAAATATGGTGAATGAATTGCAATTTTAGTTTAGATGTCATAGTAATGTGTAACTTTTTATTGATATGGGAAAAAGATTATCCGACAGAGTAAAAACTACAACTATAAAGAAACATACAAGAACAAAAGATGTGACAATCACAATAAATCAACTTAAATGGAAATGGACCGGACATACAGTTAGGGGAACAGACAAATGGAGCAAAATAATAATTACACAGGTTAAAGTTACAAGAAAAGGAAAAGAGGTAGACCGTTCAAGAGATGAGTTGATGACATCAAAGCTGTGGTCGGCAACATATGAACCAGAACAACTGGTAATAGAGAGTTGAGGAGACAATGAGGGCTAATAATTTTCTACTCACCAGATGTCGCTAGTTGATACTGAGATAAAGTTTTTTGTTACACAAATGTGATTTAATTGAAAAGTAAGTTTTTAATAAAAGTTTATCAGTTTCTATAGTATTATATTAATATACAAAACAATGCCTCAGTGGCTTGCTCTTTAATTTTTTTGCATGTCTGTTGTTTGATTTATTTACTTTTAACCTTATTAATATAAAATATAGCTAATAGTGCAGATATAAACAATAGCCTTTACATTTTACAAACAAATTAACTTCCCCGCTATGAAATCTGTCAAACATTATACCTCACTTTTAACTGGCGCCGCCCTGGTGGCAGGAAAAGTCGTGGATGCCCTCATTGGAGGAGACCTTTGCCAATATAGGCAAACAGACAGAGTTATAAATAAACAGAAGTTAAATAGAAAAAAGAATTAAAAATCATAATTATTGATGTAACTTTAACCTGTAATATTAAAATTTCTCTTTTGTATCAATGTCTGAATATTATTATTATTATTATTTAATTGATTTTATATTCTCGGTAAGCCGGGAAGAGCTGATAACACGGGACTAAGCCAAGTGATTATCAGTTGGATTAAATACGGTCACGTGTAGAAGATTGCACAAAAAATGGTGGCGTCTTTGTGTTTTGATCTGGGTTTTCTGGTTCACATTGCAGAAACTTTCTAACAAGTCTACATGTGTTTAGTAACGCGGCCTTCTGCAGCAGATGATAGGTATTTGTAGGTAAGTTGAGCGAATTAAGGGACTGATGAAGTTGTTTCGGTATTACTCCTGTTGTAGACAATGTTATATATATAGTACCTATTGTAACTTTATGCAGATGCCAGAGTCGGGCTACTTCATCTTTTAATTCAGTGTATTTGCTCAGTTTTTCTGCTATTGTTGTCTGCAAGTTATGGGTATTTGGTATGGCAATATCTATTAAATACCCAATTTTGTTTATCTTGTTTATAAGTGTAATATCTGGTCTATTGAAATGGATTGTCCGATCGGTAAGATTGGCGCGGTCAAAATATAGTTTTGTTGAGGGGTCTCTAATACACTTTCTGGATTATATTTGTAGTATGGTGTAACGGAATCTAAAAGTTTGTACTGGTGTGCTAATTTTTAGTGTATAATGTTGGCTACTTGATCGTGTCTATGTTTGTAGTTTGTTTGTGTTATTGACTTGCACGCGCCTATTATATGGTGAATCGTTTCTGGAGAGCTATGGTATTTCCTACATGTGTCATTATTTAAATTCTTTATAATAAACTTTCTGTAATTTTTGGTTTCAACTACCTGGTCCTGTATAACACGCATGAACCCTTCAGTCTCCGGGAAGAGTTCGCCTCGATTTAACCACGCGTTCGACGACTCTTTGTCGACATTTATCTGGCATAAGTTGTGTTTCTACTCACTCAGAAACAAATTTATAAAAATTACATGAATTACTGTGCCACCCAGGTTTCACTGGGTGGCACAGTAATTCATACCTTCATATTCACTCGGATAGACGATCCGCATTTATGTCGCACAATTTAAAGAAACTTTTACTTGATAAAGGCATAGCAACAAGTCGTACGACAGCATAAAATTCATAAGGAAATTGGCAAATTGAGATGAACAAGAATGGAATATTATGTAAAATAATTCAGTTAGCATTAAAAGTTCCTCGAGCGAGAGCTCGATCAATCATAACATTTAATCTGATCGTTAATTTCACCAGTATCAATGTCAAACCACATGAAAGAATGTTTAGATCACAACACTACACAATCCGAAATCTGTAAGCACTTTTTGTTTAACCATTCGAATGAAGATCAAGAGATCAAAAAAATACTTAAGTACCTATGTTGTTTTACTTTGGCATACAGAATATTTAACAAAAAGTACTTTAATTATTGATATCACTACGTACTATCATAGATTTAAGAATCTAATATGTGGTTAATATTTTTCGTTTTAGTTTTTGAAGTGTGTGTTTAATTTTTATTTAAAGTGATTTTTTTGTCACTTTTCACTTCACTTTTGAGTGTACTTACTAAGCAATATCACAAGCTCAATGCAAAGGACCTAATAATACGTCACTTAAATAGTTAAAACAAAAATTCATTCATTATTTTATCATCCCTAAGGATCCTTCTTTCTTTATTTTTTCAAACAATTTATATACCAGTGACCTTGTGGTAGTCTATTTAATAAAAAAGAATCGTTTAAACGGGTTTAGTTGAACTTTTTTTAAATCGCTTCATAAAATTTTAAAGTAAAATGTTATGAACCGAAGCGATTAAAAATCTGGATGATTATATCACCATCAAAGCAATTCTTACATCGTTTCTACCATTTAGTTCACATACTCAGTCATTTAATACACATAATGACACCCAATTTACGTATGAATATCAAGTTTTCAAACTATTATCGATAATGCAAATGCAGCAATCTACCGCCGACAGAATCTTCAATCACACCGTAATTACGATAAACCTACCGTATTTATAAAGATCTACCCACCATGAACATATTATTACAGTAACATATTCCATCGAAATTTTGTCTCTTTTAAATGGGCCTTAACATAATCATTATTAAAATGATTTCTTATGTTTACGCCAACACTTTTTTTCACATTTAAATGTAACTAGTTTTTACTGATTTTATCGCGTATATTAACTTATTTTACTTATAATTCGTTTTAGAGTACTTTACAGCATTCATGGTCACTCCAATCATATCATATCAATAATTTTTTCCTTATATAACTACCACCACTACTAACAAAATAAAAAATCTAATAATATAATTTTATCTAATAATATCTAAAGTCGTAACGCGGCTACACCGGGTACACACCGCTATCCACCGCGCATGCGCGGTTCGTTTTATCCAGCCAATGACAGGTGCCGATTCGCCTCGCGACGATCCCACTCGAGCTCTTCAAGTTTCCGTTTCCGCCACGTGTGCGACGTTTACCTAAGAAATTTTGTTCATAACTTGTAATTCTGTTCTTCTGTTTTTTTAAATTGATTTTTTGTTATTGTTTTAGTTAAGTTTACGGTATTGTGCAGAGGTAATATTAAAATACTTGTGAAATTCCCTGTGTACTAATTTGTGCGTTAGAACTACTAAGCCCCATTAAAAAGTATCTAATAATATAATTTTTCATTCTGACAACACTGTAATATTCATGGGGAGTATCCCGGAATTTTCTCGTGTTCATAGACAACATGACAAAGCTTATGAGAACAAATCATGAAGTTCATAAATATACAGGATGTCCCGGTAATGGAGGATAATCTGGTACGTATGTTTTCGGGCGGGGGGGAGGTGGGCTCGGTACCTAAAATAAATTCTATCCCGAACGGTTCGCGGTCTACGCCATGTTTTATAAAATTCCGAAAATTTCGCACTTCTGCTTACATTTGTGGTCATCACGTTCGCAATTTAATGCCTAGATCGGATTTTTTTCTTTTAATGTGTTCCCTAATAATGATGTTTCTAAATTACCCTTAAAAGTTTTTAACTTCTATGGGTAGTATTTTACAAATCTGCACTAAACATAAGTTTATTTTTTTTTTACTTTATTTAACTGCTAAGTTTGAGCACCTGTGGTGAAAAAAAAACGTATAGGATCTGTGTGGCCAACCATTTAAAAATTTGCCTATATCATAAGGATTCTAAAACATTAGCATACCATGTACTTTATGTTATTACTTACTGAGCTATAGCCGTTAATGTGTAAAAGTAGGCATTTCATTACAAAATTACAAAATTATTGGCAGATAGTTTATTTTTAAACATTGCATGTCTTTATTAGGTAAGTACATTTGTCGCCCTTGAAAATTTTACTTTACTACCTGCTCGCCTTGTTTGGACGAATTCTAAGCTGTGCACACAGATCCTATACGTTTTTTTTTTCACCACAGGTGCTCTTAGCACTTAAACTTAAAAAAAACTTAGCAGTTAAATAAAGTAAAAAAATAAACTTATGTTTAGTGCCGTCTTGTAAAATACTACCCATAGTACTTAAAATCTTTTAAGGGTAATTTAGGAACATCATTATTAGGGAACACATAAAAGAAAAAAATCCGATCTAGGCATTAAACTGCGGACGTGATGACCACAAATGTGAGTAGAAGTACGAATTTTCGGAATTTTATAAAACATGGCGTAGTCGTGGTCTACGACATGTTTTATAAAATTTCGGGGGTAAAATTACCGTCCGGGATAGAATTTTTTTTTAGAGAACCGAGACCACCTCCCCCCCGCCGGAACACGTACGTACCAGATTATCCACCATTACTGGGACATTCCTGTATATAAATAATATCTTTATTAATTATACTTCTGCATAGTAATAGCCTGCGTTTGGCGTTTTAATCACTTCGTTAACGTTCAGCACAATTTCTTTTCTTTATAATATCCATTGAACAAGTAATATCTACTAAATATCAGTTATTCTTATCATTCGACTAACGGCAGTGGTGGAGGGTTATCAAAACGAAGTTAGCTCACTAAAAAAACAAAAATTTAGACGAATTAATTTTATAAGTGGTAGAACCACGCTGCAGCTAAATAATTATGGTTGTAGCACGAATGGATCGGTTCGACTGCGGTAAGACAACGCTCGCACAAAATACCAGCATAAAAAGACAGCTTGATGATGATGTGTGTATGATTTTTTTTATTACTTTTAATTAAATGCCCTTAGTATTTTTAATATTGTAAAAAAGATCCAAAGATATTATTACTGAAAGAAAGTATATTTATATATATACCTACATGAAAAATTTTAAAACAAACAACGGTTTTGTTATTTTGATATATCAATTTTACTAAAACCCTAAAAGTAAATTTTTGTGACTGGATCCATTTTGAATAACTACATCAAGTTGAGGATACATGTTGATGTAGTATAAGAGCTACAGCATGCATTTACCATCAGGTAGACTGTATGCAGTTTTATCACTTTTATTCTTTAAAAAATAAAAAGTAAAGACTTTTCAATAAAGCAAATGTGTGTTAGACGTGTACGAGTCCCGAGATGTATTCTAGCATCAGATATCTCAGATGAAAACCAAAGAAGAGTCACCGCCATTCTACAATTTAGCGCGTTGTATTTTAGAAATGCTATACCTGCCGCATCAAATTCAAAAGCCGTCTTAGAGCATATTTACATTTATCACTGACTTGATTGAAGACGTAAAAAACAAATCAATTGTCCATAAAATTATGAACCCTGTTCAGTGTTCAGTATAAACTCTGTGTAAATAAAACCTGCTCACGCAGCAAGTAATCAGGGAGAAATGACAAGAATTGCGTTAACTTCCATTCCTCGTATGAAATTATTAAAAACATTAATTTGTCAATATACAAAAAACAGATAACTAAGTAAAATATTTAACTTGATTTAAGTCATGTTTAACTTAAATGTCGATATAAGTAGTGTAACACACAGTTTGATTAACTCAATTTTACTTTAATAAAAGTTTTCCATGTTTTAAAATTTTAGTCTGCCGTTTTATTCAATTATTATTCGTAATTTTAGACTAAAAACACCTTTATAGACACTGACCGTAGATCAAGTTCCTGTTACATCTCATTTACATTTTCAATGTAGGTACTCTGGGTTTACATTGTTGTTCAAGTACCTGAACCTAGCCCCACTTGGTTCTTTTTTTTTTTGAGTTTTTTATTTCTAAGTAATTGTTCGTGGTTTATTCGTTACTGTTCGTTTGTTCGATCGCTATTGATGATTGTTCGATTATAAATACAACATAATAGGGTATTACACATATTTTCAAAAAGTGTTTTAAATGAATCCTAGAGTGATAATGAACCACTATAATCTTTATTTAATTTTTTTAAAACCGAATAGTGACATAAAAATCACTTTTAATCTATCATTTTCAATTTTCGTGTGAAAACGCTAGCCGCCATACTGTTCAACTCGTGACGTCACTGTCGTAGAATTTGGACAATTTTGCAAAGGAATAATATACTTTTGAATGTTTAATAATGAGTTATCATTTATATCAAGAACACAACACAAGAACGCCGGGGAAGTTATGGATTAAAGTGCCAACTGATTTAAATATGAGAAATACTTGGTTAAAACTGGCAAGAAGAGACCCGAATGCATTGTCTACAAAATCTAAACTATACTTCTGTGAAGATCACTTTGATTTAATTATATTTAACTATCGATTAAACAAAACAAAACATCATGACATGATAGGTACCTATTGCAAGTCAAATTTTTGTAATAGATTAGGTTTATCGCTCGTCTGTCCCATTTTGATAGCCCTTGCAAGTGCAGTGCAGTATTTTACTTAATTCCTGTTTTCTTCTATTATATGGGACTAAAAACATGGTTTGTACTCAGACCAAATAAAAAAGTGACTTTTTATTTCGTCTGAGAGTGTACAAAAAAATATAACAAAAAGTTTTTCCCACCTAAGCTTATATTATAATATCTATAACATTAGTGCTAAAAGCGAAGTAATAAACTCGCTTTTACGAATCCGTCTTCCAAGATTCCTTTTGAATAAAATTCGGAATAAAAGTCAACAATCGTAATAATAACTTGAAAAATTTCGAAATTAGCTAGTTAGTACACAGCACATAACTTAGTTCTTTGACCTAGTGACGTCATGACGCTATCTAATATGGCGGACATTGTTTTGCAGATTTAAGGCACAGGTAAAAAAATATTCTTTAAATTGAAATATAAAATTTTTATAATGCATTTTTATAAATAGAAATCAATATTTCTCGTTTACTTTTTACAAAATCTATCATAAATATTTATTCTTTGACTTTTTTTACATGGTGTAAAATACCCTATTGTTAATCATTCAATATTTTTAATTAAAATTGTTTGTTCGTTTTTAAAAATCGAAATGGGACTTGGTTCAGGTACCTTTGTTGTTCATATGCTTAAAAGACAAGCATCCAAGCCAAAATCTTAATAGAAAAGTCATAAACAGGGAAAGGTCTTACAATATACAGCCTAGTCTGATATTATTATTTATTCACAAAATTCTTTAAAATATGCTGATGCGTCACATTCCGAAGTTTTTGTAGACAGCTCAATCCAGCGGACAGTGTATAACGATTGTATCTCAAGCCACGTAAGCGGATAAATAAACTTAATACTTAAATTAATATCGCAGCCTCTGTGCCATCGCTTCCAGTAGTAGTTTATGCGCTATCACTTAGAACATAAAATCGCATTACATTTACCCATCAAAATCCAATACAAGCCATTATTAACTTTAAAACAGGAGCAACAACCCGCACGTGGCCAATTTCCCGCCAAAAGTATTTCTAAATCACTTATTTCCCGCCAAAACTCCCCATAGAGTACCTATACGGCCCGGAAGTCATTTCGTGTTCTGTTTTATTGACTTAGCAACATTGGCCCAATCTTTGTCTTTGCTCTATTTCGTTTTCATTTCAGGCCCGTGACAGCTTAGTTCCATTCTACGCCATTTGGCGCTACCGTCGCAATTTGTTATCTGCCTACGGACGCCATTTTGAGCATTTTGAGACGCCAATGTCAAATCATTTGTCAAAAGTCAAAGCTATCGATATAGATTGATTGCCGCCAATATTAATGCGAATTTTCCTCAGTTATTAAAATATTCTGTTTTTGTGCTGCTCGTGTGAATATTGCATATACCAACATAATGGTATACGAAAAGTGTTGTGTTGGTGGTTGCAATACAACACATGAAACGCACCGTCTTTTCAGATTCCCTAAGAACGATAATTTAAGAAACTTATGGATATCTTTCGTAGTGCCGACAAATCCCCAGCTCATTGTACTTTCCAAAGAACAGTTACTTAACAAACGTGTCTGTGAAAAACATTTTGATATGTTTCAGTTCGACAATGAAGGCAGAAGACTTCGATACTCTTACCCGTGCTTGCTTACTGACAATGAAATAGCTCATGGTGTGCCTCTGACTGCAACAGGTGAGTCATTTTATTACTTTCAATCATGGTACTTAAAGGAAAAAAAGACATCTCTATACATTCTCGGGCCCAAGTGTTAACAAGATGAAAGTACGTATTATAAAGCGTGTATATAAACAATTCCTAGCTAAAAATCTGCAAGATTTGTCAATCTAGGAACTAAGTTATTGTAGAATAAGTAAAAGTGAGATTATCTATTGGCTACACTGTAACAGGTGATTTTTCACTATTATTACACAGTAACAGGCTATTTTTCACTATAATTACTTCAATATATAAAAGCAGGATCAGTAAAAAATCACCAAAAAAGCTGTGGTTAATAATTAAACGAAATGGTGAAACGATTAATGAAAGTTAAAACAACAACAACTAAGTGGAGTGAATATTCAAATTCAAATTCAAATTTATTTATTGCCAGAATGTAGTACATAATATTATGATGTTGTTATTTATTAATGAGACCTTACATTCTACCAAGATAATGGCGTGCAATATCTACAATATACAAAAATATTATTATTAGAATTTAACGAGGTAAATTATTTAAGAAAATAATTATGTAGTTACTAAAAATATTTTAGCGTCAAGTATTTAAATTACAATAAATATATGTCAAAAATGGAATTAATTAGGTAGTTGATTATATATAAATGTATAGTATCTAAAAAAAAAATCAGAAAATATAATAAAATAAAATCAATAAGTTTTTCTATATTTCACCATTGTTTTACATTTCTTTATATTTCATATATTCGTCTAACCTATAAAAACATTTTGTTGCCAGCCATTCTGTGAGTTTCCTTTTAAAAATTACGATAGGGAGTTCTTTAAAAGGTTAGGTTAGTTAAAGTGTTATTAGGAATTCTGATCTTATAGATGTGCCAACTTAGAAAATTATGACTTGATTTAACCCAAGTTGAAATCCACGCAACTTGAGTTAGCAGTACAAATCAGAGTAAATGATTTGTTACAAACTACTTTTTTATAAATTTGTTTTTCTATCTCTTTGGTGGGTTGAGATAATTATATTTCCTTTTTTATACCTATTAAAACTTATTATGTAGGATTGATATAAAAAGGTATATTTAGTATGTATCATATACTTATGTATTAGTCTAGCTTTAAGATGTATAATATTAGTCTAGCTTTAAGATGTAGGTACATAAGCTATTACTAGTTTAATTACAAAAGGTTGAAGTTTATAGTCAAAATATTCTTAAATAAATTCAATATATTTATTGTGAGTTGTGTTACATTTGGCGTTAATTTAAAGTATGGTGACACTATATTGATCATAGTAAAGTTGGAGCCTATTTACGTCCCACTGCTGGGCACAGGCCTCCTCTCATTTCTGAGAGGGTTTTAGGGCAAGGAAATGTCCGCCGCGCTGCCCCAATGCGTCTTGGCGAACTTCACATGTCTTCGAAATATCTTTTTTTATTTTTCAGACATGTAGGTTTCCTCACGATGTTTTCCTTCACCGCCGAGCACGTGGTAAATCAGCACTTAAAATTGCAATTAACAATTTCAGTGGTGCCGGCGGGGATCGAACCCGGGTTGCTCGAGTACTGTGAAGCTTACAGCGAGCGCTAACCATCTGAGCCACCACGGCTCAGATGGGTAGCGCTCGCTGTTCATATTGATATTGATCATAATTAATCAAATTTATAAAGGGAATTAAATTACACAACTAGCTATAATAAAATTCTAAATAACAAATTGTTTTGGTTGTAGCTAAATACTCTTTGAAATGCAAAGCTCTCACACAACGAATGAATTACACTTTTACTCTTTTGCTAGCTTACTTGATCCGTTCATGTACCACAACCCAAACTCAAGTTAGGAAGATTCAACTCGAGTTAACTCATTACTAATCGATCTGAGATCTATTACTTGAATTATTGTTTTAGCTGTTACTTGTTGGAATGTTGATATTTTGTATTTTTTATTATTATTTTCTAGACAAGTATGCAATTATTTTTTATCTCCCTAGTTAACACAGAAAAATAATCAAAAATAGATATTAAAATGATCAATTTAAACGAGAATTGATTATTATATTATAGATATTATGTAATAAACAATATTGAATAAAAATCATTCTATTCTATAAAAATATCTCAATATCGAAAAAGCAGCAATTTATTACAAATTTCCAAAGATTGCATGTGGGTAAATTTTTTTCCAGAATAAGCATTTTGTGGGTTGGCTAACTAAGGATTCTCTTTTTACTCTTTGACTCTATGCTTAGTAAAGTACAAATGTCATTGACTCTACATCGTTATTTGCTATGATTATGTAATGTTTTCAGGATGGGATGTCACAACTGAACATAATTATTGTAAAGTGCAAGATGACGATGATTTCACAGAAGCTGTGGTATTGATTAGAAAGCCTGGTATGTACAAATATCTTAATTGATGTTAATTGTAAATTATAGTAAACATATTATGATGAAAACCATGATTTCTAAAAATATTTTATTTAAATTTCAGTCAGTGGCAAATTTTTCAACATTTTGAATAATGTTTTCAGGAAGTGATGTTACGATTGAACACAATTACTGCAAAGAGCAAAATGATTGTTCCAAATCATCGGTAGAGATTGGATCATCAGGTGTGTACTAATATTCATATAGTACTAGTTACGAAGTAGCAAAAAAAGCTTTCTATGCCATCAAAAACATAACTTGTAAAAAAAGCCAAATCTCGCAACTCAGTTCTTCTACCGTAAAAATTTGTGAGATCCATGTAATACCAAGTCGGTTAATTTATTCAGTCCATAGATTGATACATAGATTAACTTGGCAATCGCATGAAAACACAATATATCTCACAAGTAATACATATTATATTAAATTAGATTGTTTAGTGCGATTGCCAAGTCAATCTATGGACTGAATAAATTAACCGACTTGGTATTACATGGATCTCACAAATTTTTACGGTAGAAGAACTGAGTTGCGAGACTTGGCTTTTTTTACAAGTTATATTTTTGATGGCATCTCATTTCTTTTTGTAGATAGTTATATCTAGGTAGCTATTTACACCTATTATTCCATTATATGTACATATATAGGTACACTGATTCATTAACTGCAACTGTAACTTTGTAATACTATATGTTTATATGGGATTACAAAGCTATTTATGCAGTTGGTGTATCTCGAAAACTAGACCGAAATTGTAAAATATTTTAATTTTTCCTTGATTTATATACTAAACAATAATTAAATTCCAAATTTGAAGTTTCTATGTCTGCTAGAAGTGCCTTAGAGTTTTGATGATCGGTCAGTCAGTGAGTGACAAAATTAAGAAACTTTGACTAGTTATAATTCTTAAACTACTGGTTCCAATTTAATGAAATTTCAAATATACCGAGTTCATACAATTCCTACTTGGTTAGTAAAAATGCAGGCTTCTAGTTTTATCCATAACGAAGTTATGGATAAAACTAGATAACGCCAGTCTGGGCTAACACCGCACGAGGTTCGCGCGTTACGGCTTTTTTACATACAATTACATATTTTTGTTGTATTAGTTGTCTATCAGAGGAAGAATAGTAACTAAGTAACTACTTACGGTTATAAAATCGTAATTAATTATAATTGCAAAAGTTATTTATAAGGATGCGGATATATTACACATTAAAGTTTAATAATAAGTCGTTTCGTAATAGTCAAAACCGAAGAAAGTATTTTTCTGTAGCTAATTTGTAATTTTGTAATAAATGTGTGATTCAATATATATATGCTTGTATTAATTAAAAATAAAAATTAATATGGTCCTTTATGTGTGCAAATACTATATTATGCCTATTAAAAATAAAAAATAACTAGAATATACTAAGTAAATAATTTAAACACGAGCTCACACACCGCCCCGCCGGTTTATTTTATCCCTTTTTTTATAAATAATACTGCTCTGAATCTTAATACATTTCTGTATTTGTTAGGAAAACCATTGTTGAACTTTATCGACTAATGATCACTGAATTAGTTATACAGAGATGTATTATTTTTGGCAAAGGCCGGGCTTTAAACTAATGATTTGGTGACAATGACAACCCTGAGACAGTAGGCAATTATATCGCGGATTGGGCCGGAGACAGCCTACTTCCCTGTCTTTATACTATGACAAATGTTTGTGTGATGAGCACGATCATTTGTTCTGTGTCTGGGTGTAATTTATCTATAATATTTATGTATTTAGAAATATATAAGTATGTTTATCAGTTGTCTAGTACCCATAACACAAGCTCTGCTTAGCTTGGGACTAGATGGCGTTGTGTGATAGTTGTGGAATATTATTATTATTATGGGGTATCTATATAGTTTTCTCATCTGGTTGGGCTGTATAAATATATAATTGTAAATGAAAATGATAAACATACATAAATATCAACAAAATAAAATAAATACATAAAAAATACATAAATAAATAAAAACCCAACCAGATGGAAGCCCTCGGCAGGGGAGACCAAACGGCCGAGGGTTAGGGGGAGAGGGAAAGAAACCGGCGGACGATGCGGGCGGTATCGAGGAGCACCGCCTTCTGCATTTGAGCTTGGAGCGGTCCGTCACGGAGTCCCAGTCGCCTCAGATGACCCGAGAGGCTGACTGGGATTAACCCGTTCGCAGAGACGACTACAGGTATAATTTCGGCCGGCAATCCACCCCACATGTCGGTCACCTCGTGAGCCAGGTCCAGATATTTAGTCAGTTTATCTGTTTCGGCTTTCACGAGGTTCTCGTCATAAGGAATGGTAATGTCGACCAAAAATATCCTTGACTGTGCCCGGTCCATCAGCACAATATCAGGCTTATTCGCAAGAATAGTCCTGTCTGTGATGATGGCCCGGTCCCAGTAGAGCCTGGCGCGGTCATTTTCGAGCACGGCTTCCGGCAAGTACTTATAATACGGCAATTTCCGATCCACGAGACCGTATTTCAGAGCGAGCTCCTGGTGTAGAATCCTGGCTACTAAGTTGTGCCTGTGCAAATACTCAGAGTTAGAAAGCGCCGAACAACCGGAGATGACATGCCTAAGTGACTCACCGGGATGGCGACAAGCTCGACAGACGTCAACGGTGCCATCCTTTAGGATGTATCTCCGATAATTGTTGGTCTTAATAACCTGATCCTGTATCGCACAGACAAAACCCTCGGTTTCCCCAAAGAGGTCACCGAAACGTAGCCAGTGGAGGGAGGCGACTGTGTCTACGAAAGGCTCATGTAGAGCCTTGTAGAACCTCCCGTGGAGCTCTTTCTCCTTCCATACGGTCTCCCGGTCGGAAATGCTCTGTACTGCCGGGTATTGCCATTGCTCGTTGGCTAAGGATAGAGGGGTAAGTCCTTTATCACAACAAATAACGTCCCTATAGTATGGATCATCCGCTCTCGTCAGAAAGTAATTACGGAGGCTGCACACTTCGCGATTATGCATGGTAAGCGCGCTTAAAAAGCCGCGTCCACCATGCTTCCGCGGCAAGTACAGCCTCATTACTGACGATCTCGGATGATGCATCCTGTGGGATGTCATTATAGTGCGGACTTTTCTGTCCAGAGCGTTTAGTTCGGTTTGAGTCCACCTGAGTATGCCAAAGGTATACATGAGAACAGGCATGACCCAACCGTTATATGCGTGCGTCTTATTCACACCGGACAAAAGGCTGTTAAGCACTTTGGTCAAGCGTGCATAAAACACATCGCAAACTGACTGTTTCATACCCGCCTCATCTACACCGATGTTCTGTGACATACCCAGGTATCGGTATGTTTCAGCCTCGGAAAGGGTCCTTATGTTGATGGGCATAGATAAGTCTATGCCCTCCGAGTTAGCAACCCTTCCCCTTTCAACATGGAGGACCGCACACTTATCCGTCCCCAGCTCCATTCTAATAGAATTGCTAAAATCACAAGTGATGTTTAGCAATTCCATAAGATGAGAGCGACTGGAGGCGAATAACTTGAGATCATCCATATAGAAAAGGTGGGTCACTTTTGTACCTCCTCTCCGAAGCTGAAATCCCCTCCCGGAACCCTCCAGTAATGTACTAAGAGGGTTCAGAGAGTTATTATTATTATTATTAACAGTAGCTAGATTTAATGTAGACATACAGAGAAGCATACATTGTAAATTTATTATTTAATATTGAGTTTATGTTTAAGACCATAACATTCATAACTATTGCTTCTTTTCAGGAATTGATTCTAATGTTAATGTGGTGAATGAAATGTTGCCAAAAGGTAGTACATGTACAAAAAAGCAAAAAGGTATGATAAATTCAGTTTATTCATAGACATAATTAGAAAAAGTTTCAATATCTACCAAATCACAATAAGAGTTCTTTGTTCTTCGTCTAATCCCAAGATTACAATTCCACTACACTTCAATGGTTTTATCAACAACTCCTTTACTGTTAAGGTTACATTTCTCTGGAACTCTACCCCTGATGACATCCACTTTATTTGTTATCTTTTCAAAGTAAATACATTAAAAGTTTAAAATAAAAATATATAAATAATAAATTAATATTTTTAAGTGTATCATTCAGTTATGAAATATGAATATAGAACTTAATTATTTTATTTATTTCACTTCAGGTTACATGGTGAAGAAAATAGTATCAAGGAAAAGAAAATTGGTTAAAATTTTGACTAATATTGCAACTGAAACTTTAAGTGACTCAGTATCACAAAGACTTGATCAAGCACAATCCCTGTCAAGAAATAAAGACCTTTTGGAAAACTTTTATTTGTTAAACAAACAAGCGCAGACTTTCTTGTTTATGCAATTAAAACAAATTCATAAAAGCAAAATGGCCAGAAGGTTTACCTTAGATGAAAAATTAATGGCGTTGCTCATAATGAAACAAAGCCCCAAAAGTTATAAACTATTAGAAAAAATGTTTGCCTTGCCTAGTAAACGGACATTAAATAGACTTTCTGAGAAGGTTTCAATACAACCAGGACTCAATCCATTAATATTTGAACATATATCAAATACAACCAAAAAATGGGACACTAAACAAAAGCTATGTACAATCGTTTTTGACGAAGTCTCTCTGACACCACATTTAACTTTTAATGAAAAAGATGATATAATTAATGGGTTTGTAGATATAGCTGGAGAGAGAAAACTGAAATATTGTGATCATGCTTTAGTTTTTATGCTAAGAGGAATATGCTCTCCATGGAGACAGAGTGTAGCATTTTATTTCTGTGAAGGCACAGTATCAGCAGCAGAGCTGCAATGCATTTTAAAACAGATTGTGTCCCAAGTAATACGAACTGGGTTAATACCTTTAGGACTTGTTTGTGACCAAGGGTCCACATTTCGAACAGCAATAAGAAGACTTAGGGAAGATACAATTCGTAGGCGGAATATTCAAGGTGTTCATGATGGTGTGTACCATTCTTAATTACTTAAAAACTAGTTCTACTTCATGACAAATAGTATTTATTTTAATTATTTTACAGATGGGTCGGTTAATATTGCTGATCACGATTTAAGCATATTTTTTGACCCACCTCATCTCTTAAAGGGTTTAAGGAATAATTTTTTAAATAAAGATTTTTTGGGAAGAAAAAACTGCCTCTTGGAAAGATATTGAGTTCATTTTTGATTTGGATAGCAAATTGGGACACACAAGGGCACTACCAAAGTTAACGGCTCATCATGTTGATCGCCAAAAGATTAAAAAAATGAAGGTCAGCGTAGCTGCTCAAGTATTTAGTGCTCGAACTGCTGCTATGCTCAAATATACAAATGCACTCAGTAAGTAACGATTGCTATATTGATTTGTAGACTTATTCAATTTATGTATATACTATTGTAAAATTTGACCATAAGTCTCAATTTGTAAAAAAATGGTTAAAAAAGTATGTTGTTGTAACCAAATACGAAGTGTCTTTTGGCGAAAGATTTGCAGTTACAACTGTAAAAGAAATTAAATTAAAAATACTTTTTTTCAGATTATTTTCATACTGCAAACTCTGACGCAACAATGGCCACAACAGCGGAAGTTGTTGAATTCTTCGACACACTGTTTGACAGCGTCAATGGCTACCCGGGTGGTGTGCAAAGAGGAAAGTTAAGACGAGCGGTTAAACAAAATTCACAACATCACAATTTTTGGATTGAGGCCATTAATAAAATAAAAAAAATTGTTTTTGTAGACACCAGTAGCAAACATGCTACAAAAGCAGGAAAACCTCGACTTGTGCGAGTGCCATCCCAACAAGGATGGGTTACAACTCTTGAAAGTTTTATAAGGGTCTCCAAATTATTATTTGAACAGTATAATGTAGAATATTATTATCCGAGGAATATTAATCAAGACCCATTAGAAAATTTTTTTGGCCGTATAAGAGCTATAAATTATAGAAATGTTAACCCAGATGCAAACACATTTATATATGCCTTTAAATCTTTGATATTATCTAACATGCTTAGTCCACATTCCAAATTCTCTAACTGTGAAGAGGATAATGGAGAAACATTATTAAATGTTAGTGTTCTTTTTAAAAACCTTCATAATAATAAAGAAAATGATTCGGAAAACACTATCAGTGTTTCGCGAGATCTCCCATCTTCTTCACAAGCAAGTTCAAGTGAAAAGTTGCTGGTGAATGATGTTGTCATGGAAAAAATCAAAGTCCACTGCTCAGCTTACACTGCTGGATACATTTGTCGGAAAATAACGAGAGCGATTCGTTGTAAGAATTGCATCAAAACATATATTAGCAGTACGGAGACAAACATTCACTCTTACATTAAATTTAGAGAGTATAAATTGTTAAAAAATAATAATTTGGCATACCCTAACGAAAAATTCCTTATCTTGTACAGGGATGGTACTCACTTTATTCATAACTATTTGAATTATAGTTGTATTGGAAGTAATATAAAAAGTAATTTGAAAAGAAAAATATTGAGCACTTTGAGTTTTTCCTGCCTAGGGTGTGATAAGCATGCCTTTATTGTAAAAAACTATTTCACCAATATTTTAATTAGATTACATGGACACAATTGGTGCAACATAAATAATAAAATATTGAAGGGTGATATTGATGAAAAATATGTATCTAAAATGGGTGAACCCCAGAAATTGGCCTTAAAGAAGTATAAAAGTCTTAGGTTAAGAAAAAATTTTTTAAGTAAATAAAATGTTGATGAAGTGACGACCTGGAAATGCAGGTGGCTTAGGACCGTGCTTTGTGGCATTTCTTGGGGGAGGCCTACGTTCAGCAGTGGACTTGTGAAGCGCTGTAATGATGACGGTGGTTAAATAGAATGTTCGGATTCCTGAAACGTAAACGCTGTTTCAGGTCCCCGCAAACCAAGTATATAACGAGGCGATATTGCGAATGGCTATGTTGTGTGTGCCGGACAGGTACGTGTGGTGCCGGAAGCGGCCCCCACCATTCGAGACACCGCGCGCACGTACCTTCTAAACGAGGCCCACTGACCAGAGTGCTGCACATTAAATAAAGTAGCTCAGGATGTAGATTTATTCTCCTGTTTCTTTGGTGAATTTACCTAAGTGACATTATATTACGTATTATGTTATAATAGTAGACTTCTAAACGAGGCCCACTGACCAGAGTGCTGCACACTAAATAAAGTAGCTCAGGATGTAGATTTATTCTGCTGTTTCTTTGGTGAATTTACCTAAGTGACATTATATTACGTATTATGTTATAATAGTAGATAAGTTGTGTTCTGTCCTTATTAAATTAGATAGTTTAATGTGCCTACACTGTCGTATTAGGTACGCCTGTAAAGACAAAGGTAGAAATAAATAAAGTTACTCCCTAAAAATCTCTGGTCTGTAGCAACCTATAATATGCTTCTATAGCGCGGAGTCGATTTTATGCTATATTACGCTATTAGCATCTTGAGCATACTTGTTATTTTTAATGTTGATGTCGATATTTGTTTATTTTTCAGATGCTTATCATGGAACAACCTCCAAGTGAAAGTACCAACACCAAGGAGATAAATGTTCTTTTTAAAAGTAATTTATGTTACCATATAACTGAGTTATATGATAATATAGATTACTTTTTAATTAAGATTATACTAAACTGTCGTTAACAGTTAATATATACAATATAGACGTATACATTATATATTTATTCTTTAATTTTGGGTTCAAGTATAAGAGCATAAAATTCACAAATATTGTTTGTTTTCAGGAATAGAAATCTAATGCTGATGTGGTGAGACAAATGTAGCCAGATGATACAAAATGTACACATTGGCAAAATGGTATGATAAATTCACTTTATTCTAAGACATAATTAGGCAAAATTTCAACATATCTATTATATCTATATTCAGCATATCATCTATCCTCAAATCACAGTAAGATTTCTTTATTCTTCATCTAATCTAAATATTACAGTTCCACTACACTTCAATGGTTTTATCAACTACTCCTTTAGTATTAAGGTTACACTTATTTGGAAGTGCCTGAAGACATTGAGAAAGCTCCTGATAATGGATGTATACAATGTTAATATTTATATATTTTTTATTTCTTATTTACTGCATCTACCACTTTATTTTCACCACACCATGGCTGACCGAAAGAAAATGCCAACTGCCATGAAGCTGCCCTTTGTTAATTTAATATGAATAATATATGATTTATGATTATCGTTCAGTCATAAAATATGAATATTAGACTTTATTTTTATTTATTTCTTTTCAGGTTACGTAGTGAAGAAAATGAAATAAAAGAAGAGATGTTAAAATTTAAAAAAAGATTGTAACTTGTAGGTGAACAATCCTCACAAAGACTTGCTTAATGTCCAATCTATTTTAAAACTATAGAGAATTATTTGAAAACCTTTATATGTTAAACAAATAACTTTCTTAGTAATACAATTAAAACAATTTTGTAAAAAAATGGCCAGGTTTACCCTACATGAAAAGTAAATAGCATTGCTTCTAATAAAAAGTAACTTGAAAAGTAAAATATTAAGCACTTAAATATGATTCATGTGGTTTAATTTGCTTTATTTAATGAACTATAAATATTGCTCTGTTTCTCGTCAAATTGTACTTATTTATGTTCAATGTTATGTACAATTTTCTAATTTGTTTATATAACTTAGTGTGCCTTTAATTTAATCCTAAGATTACGTATGTATATGATGTTGGTGTGCTTGAATAAAAAATAAATGTTAATGTATTATAAGTGTTTCATCATTAAGTAATATTAGTATTCCTGTATAATGCACTTCTGTAGATATCGACAAAATAAGAACACCACTAAACATCGATATCGATGATTTGAAGGATGTGTGCTTGCAATCTCTAAGCTATATTTTTTTTTATTACACATCTGTCAAAATGGGCGACTGCAGCGCCAAAACGCGTAGTTTGGAAACTTGACTAAAAGTCACTGTCGTATCTGTAGCTTGCTACATATATATTTATCTATGTTTCATTTCATCACAATTTTGTGACGATATTCGTTTGCTGTTGGTTTTTAACGAATTTTCATTAGCCAAAGAAAGCCACTAAGATGAAGAAAGTCATATTTATATGTTTATTATCGTTATCGCTTTGTCTAAGTAAGCCAGCCGACGAACAAGGTAAGATTATATGTTAAAGCAATCTTGTGCGTATAAAATTGCGTCCGAATAGAATTTCTTCATGGTGAACTTGTTTTTACTATGACGCTCTTATTAAGAGATATTTTTAACAATTTTCAGCATACTACATGCTTAAGTACGCTTATCGTATTTTCATTTTGTGGGTAATAAATAGCCCTTTTATTGGTGTTAGTATACAATCTTTATACGTAACTAACATCCGCTTTCGGATTCGTAAGATAATTCAGAACGATTGATACTTACATTACTCGCTCTATTATAGGCTGCACCAAAAATTGATTTCTTCGTATCCTATTTTTTGTGTTTCCGACTTTAAATTCAGACTTGAAATAATAATAAAATTTCCGAAGCCATAGATTTCGTTATTATCATTAATCACATAACAATAACACAAAAATAAATTGATTTGTTAATGTTTGGAATGTTATAATTTCTTTTAGTCTATATCATAAATTTACCTGGTTATGATAGGTAATTCTTATTTAAGTATATCAATATGAACATCGGAATCGGCATTAATTAAACTAAGGCTTTTTACTACACCCAAATAATAAAGTTCTGGAAGCAATAACAAAACATACAATCAATTTCGCTTGGGCGGGAGGGTGACGGATGTGTGTTGGTATAAAACCCCTTATGAAAGGCTGGTTGCAGTACACCATAGTTTCGGATAAAAATAAAATATTAAATTTATTACACACTTGTAACAAGCATTTCTAAATACTCTACTGTGTGTAAACTGAGGTAACCCAAGGGCTATATATGGTAGAGCTACGCTGGAGCTATATTATGACTGCAGCATGAATGGGTTGGCTCAGCCCAGTGTCTCCATATGTAAATCGAGAGTTACCGTGTTGCAAGGGTAAAAATACCGTGTTTCTTGATAAAATTACGGTGGATTTACTAAAACTTTACCGTGTAACTTTTTTAAGAAAAATACAACATTATGAACCAAACTAAGTCCAAATATGTTTGCTTTTAATTAATTACTAATAAAATTTTAAAAAACATGCAAAATGAAGCAATTTTATTCTGAATCTGACTCTCCTAACATGACAATATCTTTTTCGTACATGGATTCATTCATTATAGTTAACATAACGTTAATGGGCCTGAAATCAACACAGTTTTTGCTATTTCTTTTGATTGATTCATCATCATCATCATCATCATCATCATTACAGCCCTTCACAAGTCCACTGCTGAACATAGGCCTCCCCCAAAGAATGCCACAAAGCACGGTCCTGAGCCACCTGCATCTGCATCATCATCATCACAATCATCCATTGATTGATTGCTGGGTGAAAAATATTTCTATTTATGGTTTTGGTTAAAAATTTGTTTCTTTTCTTCGTTTTTGTATCATTGACTTGGCTGAAAATGCACTTGCACTCGGCATTTGAGCACATTACGGTATACAATGGTATTACGGTGATATATGACACGGTAATGCCATTTTACCTTGACGGTAGATTAAGCCCAAATTACGGTGCATCTACAGTAATTACCGTGTACATGGAGACACTGGCTCAGCCGGAGAAGGACCACACTCACAGATTACTAGCATAAATTAGCAGCTAAATGCTGCAGTGTTTCTTATGGTCAGTGTAAATCTGAGACTATTTTTACTGACTTCGAGGTATTCTATCTTAGTCCTTAGGACTGATATTGCTTCTACTTTTTGATTTTTAATCGAAGATGTAGGTGTATACGGGCCACAGCAACCGCTTACCATCAGGTGGACTGTACTCCTTTGTCACCCTTATTATATAAAAAAAAAGTATTTTAGTTTTCCTTTATTTTATAAATCAAATATACTTAAACATAACAAATCTTGTAGCTGGCCAAACCTTAATAGCCAAAAATTAAAATGTAATTCATCTTATTACTGGACACACTTTAAATGAATATACATTAATTATATTGATTAACACTGTCTACATTTGAATGTTGATATATAGCTAACCTTTATGTTAAAGTCAACATTAAACACTTATTGCATCAATCTGATCTATTGTATCATTTTTTTGTTTCTTTGTGATATATATTTAAACAGAAAAAAGTCAGTTACTTGAATATTGAATAAAGTAATATATACATTTATATATTATTTGCAGAATTGTAAAAGTTCACCTTAAAATGTCTCGTACATTTTACGGTAGTAAATAATAATTTAAAAATTAACAATTTAAAAACTATGCCTTTCCACATTATAATATTTTGGACTATATTAACTACAAGAGCCATGGTAACTCAGATGCTATCCCCATGCACTCTCTCTAAATTTCACAGTACACAAGCAACCGCAGTTCCCTCACAACTGGCTCTAATAAAATTAATAATTGCAATTTTAAGTGCTTATTTATAACATGCTCAATAGTAAAGAAAAACATGAAGAAATGTTTGAGAAATTAAAGAATTATTTTGAAGACATGTTACGCAGCAGGTAACACAGAGGAGGCCCTAAAACCCTATCATAAATTAGAGGCCTGTGGTCAGGAATGGCATTTATATAGCCTGTATCTTTACTTCTACTTTTTTATACTAACAAAAATAAGATTTATCCCTCACAAACTCATGTTTGATTCTGCAGTCAGTAATTCATTATTGGGCAAATATTTACACTTTGACAATAAAACCCTAGGAAATATACTAAGTTCGTCCACTACCAAGTTCAAAAAGATTGAATAAAAAAGGTTATAGTCCAAAATCTCAGGGCCCCCAGGCCTTACTTATTTTCTGATGTACAAAATATATAGAGTAGTATTAGTGTGTACAGTAAACGCATACAGACCTGCTGGCTTAGGCCAATGGCCAATTCTCAGGCTCCAGGAGCAAAGGTGATTGATGACACAGGTAAGTTCAAATGACGAAGCGCCGACTGCTACACCTCTCCGCCCTACTCCACCATGCACTTTCTTTTGCTAATACTAGGCCTATTACTGTTTAGAAGGTCCAATTAAATTATTTATATTTTTGTATGAAAATAAAAAATTAAGAATTTTTTTTTTTCTTACAGATCTAGTTTTTATGATGTAAATAATAATATATTACCAAAAGATCTTTAGTAAATTAAAAATTACCCTGTATATTTACTACAGAACTTTTGTCCCTAAATCGACAACTATAGAACACGAAAATTCTTATAAATTTAGCATTATTCTGCAATGATTTTGATAATTAGATATTAAGAAATTATTTAATTGCTATTAAAGGCTTCCATTAGACTACTTACAATATAATTTTAATGAAGCTGTATTTAAAAGGCATTTGATTACAATGTGCACACTCATACTCACAGTAACACTTTAAATACGCTTAGGGGATGTTTGGCCCCTAAGATTGGTCTGGCAGCTTGCAAAATATATTAAAATAGCCTCCTAAATATCATAGATCAAAATCAACTCTCAGATTAGTTTTTTTTTATAGGATTAGAGTGACAAATGAGCCCACAGTCCACCTGATAGTAAGTGGTTGTTGTGGCCCACAGACATCTACCTTCTCTTATCATCTATCTTCGATTACGAATCAAAATGCAGATGCCTTGTCACTCGTGACGATTGCCTTGTTTCCAGTAAAAAGGGTCTCCAGTTCTCTACACTCACTATACGAAACACCGCAGTGTTAAGCTGCTATTTTACGCTAGTATTCTGTGAGAATGTGCCCCTTCCCTCGTCGAACCGACCCATTCTTGCTACAACTATACTACTAATATAGCTGCAGCATGGCTCTAACACATATAAATATCATAGTTCAAAATCAACTCTCAGATTGTAAGTAAGGTTGTGTTATTTTGCTTTCTATGGTTGCAAAGTGTCTGGCAATAAATACTGACGACAGAAGGTGTGTGGCAGTATTAATTTCAAATTGTTTTCAATATCTCCTACAACATATGTAAGAATCAGTCCTCAGACTATAAGTAAAGTGATTACAATTTTTACATACCTGTAGCACCTGGTATCTGAGAATTGGTCGTCCTCCTAAGCTAACAGTTATGGTATACATTTACTGTACACACTAATACCCTGGAGCCCTGGAATCTTGCTCTTTATTAGGGTTCCGTAGCCAAATGGCAAAAAACTGAACCCTTATAGATTCGTCATGTCTGTCTGTCTGTCCGTCCGTATGTCACAGCCAATTTTTTCCGAAACTATAAGAACTATGCTGTTGAAACTTGGAAAGTATATGTATTCTGTGAACCGCATTAAGATTTTCACACATAAATAGAAAAAAAAACAATAAATTTGGGGGATTCCCCATACTTAGAACTGAAACTCAAAAACATTTTTCCATCAAACTGTATGTGGGGTATCTATGGATAGGTCTTCAAAAATGATATTGAGGTTTCTTATATCATTTTTTTCTAAACTGAATAGTTTCCGGGAGAGACACTTCCAAAGTGGTAAAATGTGTCCCCCCCCCTGTAACTTCTAAAATAAGAGAATGATAAAACTAAAAAAAGAATATATGATGTACACTACCATGTAAACTTCCACCGAAAATCGGTTTGAACGGAACGGAACCCTTCATGTGCGAGTCCGACTCGCACTTGGCCGCTTTTTTACAATATTGAGAAATTGATAAATTATATAAATGGGAATGAGGTGAATTTTAATTTCTATGGTTAAATTGTGTATTTATATTGTAAACTATTCTTTTTTTTTTTTCTAAAAAAATCACAATGTGAAAATATTAATTAATAATATATTTTTCAAACCAGTGCTAAATTAGATAAAAATGTCTTCAATATTCAATAGAGCATTATTTATTAAATTAAAAATAATACTTAATGAAAACATAAATCACATCACAATCTTGAATAAAATTAGTTTTAGAAAAAACTTATTTCTATGTTTGCATAATAAAATTAACTCTGGTTATTTCAGTTTTATTGTATACATTACCTATAATAATAAATTCTCATATCAATGTATGTCACAGAAAGGTTATGATCTCGCTTATCAGGCTATTTGCATAGTTGTCTATAAATATAGCTGCCTATAATAATTTAATAATTGTACATAATAAGATGTGAATTTGGGAATTAGCCTTAGGCTTGTAAGACTATATATTTTCATCTTTGAAATTTATATTATCATGATGCTCTACTAGTGAGATGGCTGAAATCCATTTTTAATTAATACTTGCAACAGTTGCCTATTTTTTATGCTTAGGATAATAAGTGGTTCTAATAAAGCCACCTAGGCAGGACTGATAACATAAAATGTTTCAAAATAAAATTAAGTGCTCTAAAAATATACAAACAATTAGTTTTTTAAATATAAATAAAAATTATTGTGTTTCACAGAAAAACCAATAGTTAAAAATGTATAATTAAAGGTAAACATAATTAATACAGTTGAAAATTATATTAAATATCAAAGACTACCTACCTACTACCACAGAATAAATTATAGTACACTATTACACGCAATAAGTTCCATGCGGGGATTGCTTCTGTACTAGAGAAATACAAAATATAAACATATATTATTAAATATTTAAAACAGCAATACTTGAACTTCAAATCTCTAGTGCCATGTGTACTGCTCACTTCCAACTTGTCTATCCAGTGCTATAAAGTAAAAATAAATTGTTTATGATCCTTAGTATGTTGCACATCACTTTATATATGTAATAATTATTATCCTTATCATTAATATTGCAGCTGTAAAACTGTAAAAGAGCAAGAACAATGTTATATTAAATTAGTAATTCTTTTTTATCATTAGACTGCAGCAAACTACTAAAAGAGACTTAAAATACAATCTTAAATTAAAATATAAATAACTAGCTGATACTCGCGACATCGTCCGCGTTGCTTGATTATATATTAACAAAGTTTTCATATGTGCGAAGGAAAAAACATCAAAAAATCACAAGCAAAAAAATATACTTTGCTTACAACATTTTTTGTTGTTATTCGTTGCTCCGTTTGTAGGTAATATATAAATTATCTGGTTTAGTAACGCGAGAGCAAGCGACGTACAGTTGACCGTGTGACTAACCCCAAATAAAAATCGTTGTTTCTTAAAAGTTTAATAACTTTATATTAAATGAAGATATCGAAATATTTTTTTTAGATAAGGGCCAAGTGTCTAATCTAAGAAATAAAACTTGGAAAACCTAATTTAAATGTATCCAGTAGTATTTCCGTGATGCGCGCACAAGTGCAAACCTCTTATCATTTTATTTATATAGATTTTAGAAATGAGATAAAAATCAACCTATAAACAACTTCTCATGTTAAATATCACTTGATGATATTCTAATATATGTATAATATGCACATACATAATTAATTATTTATGATACAGTAATTTGCATACCCAGAATAGTTAAGAAATACAATTTTAATCTTTTAGATGATAAGATATTTTTCTTGTATTAAAATTTTTGTAATTCAAATAATTAGTTATTTTTCAAATATTTAACAAAATCAATTGCTTTATCTAAAAGTAATCAAATATTATATAATTAAAAGTGCTTGAGAACAGGCAACACACTAGTTTTGTGGAAATTTCTAGCTGCGATTGTATATATAGCTGTTAAGTTGCTGTCATATCGTGCAACATAGTGCAATGTTGCGTACCTTATAGCCTTAATGTTACTTCATATTTATTAACTCAATTGCTCAGTGATACAGTTGAAGCAACATTCCCGGAATAGACTCTGCAAGGTGTTGTACAATAAAATTGTAGCAAAAGTATCACTGGCAATATTGCTGAGCTATACTCCTCAGCAAGATTCAATTTTTACAGCCCCTTTAAATTCTAAAAATGTATTTAGTTTGGTACAAAAGTAATAGGAAAACTTTATTTACCTTTTTTACCCTTTTCTTCATTAGTATCTGTAACTGTGTGTTTGTGATAGAGATGAGAAATACTTGCAAAATTTAATACCAGGGCTTCTAAGTACGAGTATGGAATAATACCAGGGTCGAAAACCAGGTTTAAAAAATACTTGAAAGTATTTGTTAGTGTCAATATACCTATGAATGACTAATTTGATTCGGGCGAAAATTTTGACTGAATGTTTTTAATTGTTTTGTTAATGAAATTAAATCTTTCCTTTTTGGCTTACGGCTACTAATTAATAAAAGTTTTAAAACTGTCTCGAAATCCAATATAAACGTGAAATAACTATTTAAAAATTATGTCACGGTCAGTAGGTTACGTAATCAGTTCACAATAACAATAGAATTTATAAAAAATCGAAACAAAACTTTTACTTCCTCGAATATATAAACAATTCTTATTACTTACTACTTACGCAACGTGTCCAGCTGCGGTGTCAAAGTTTGAAAATACTTGCATAGGAATTCGACCCGTTTTCCATGTTAGGCTACTATGAATAAAGAGCAAAGTAGTATAAATAAAAAAATACTTTGAAGTTCAAAGTATTTTTCATTCACAAATACGATTGAGTTTCTTATTACTATTAAAATATGGATAATTTTCCTATGCAAGTATTTTCATACTTGCAAGTATTTGTTGCTCGTACCAGGGCGCTGTACTTTGAAGTGAATACCTGGTTTTAAAACCTGGTAGCGTAAATACGTCTCATCTTTAGTTTGTGATAATTAAGGCCTTATTACAAATTTTCATAATATATCTATATAATGTAAATTAACCGGTTCTGTGCAGATGGCATGCCAGGCGTGCCATCGATTACTTTTGCGTGTGGCGTATGACACACGACAGTCGTGTCTTTTTAAAAATCGTTATAACTCGCTCAAATTGCGTTTTTGGAAAATTTATCCAGAACATAATATTCATTATTTTGTAAGTAGTTCATGCCTGCGGCTTCTTTTCTGGATATTTTGAAAATTTGAAATTTTAGGTGTTGACAACGGTTTTTTAGCTTGTACATGGTACTCTTTTTACTTTGTGGGTTTTAAATCATGTTGTGGAAAAATAGTCTAATAAATAACAAATCATAGCACTAATTGCGATCGCTCACAAACTCAAGTTGTAAATAAATTTCTAGAAAACAAGTCTCCTATTTAAAAAAAAAACAATGCGTTTGTCTCATTGTTTAATTTTACTTAAAATGGTTGAACTGCCGTCTTATTACTATCATATGGCCGAATAGACCTACGAAGTACAATGTGCTCTTGTGATATGGCATAAGTTTTATTTTTGCTTGAAACAGTTCGAAACCGTTCATACATAAAAAAAGTTCGCTAATAAATAGTATTTTGTCAATCCGCCGCGCCGGCGTTTTTTTCCTTTTGAAAACACTTTTTTTGCTATTCTTACTAATTAGACGTTTTCAGATCGACTTTACTTTTACAATTGTATAACATTAAATAATATTTAACATTTGTAAATATCAATGAATCATAAACCTTATTTTTTTCGAAATTAAGGTTCTTGATTGTTTGATATTTACAAATATTATTAGGTGCAAATTTAATTTAATAAAAACCGAGGCTTTCCAGGGTGATTCAGCTGTACCTACTTATATAAATGATTTTTTTATAAAACAAAAAATAGTACAAAATGTTTGTAATCTCTGCATAAAAAAGTCACTTACTCTCAATTTCAAAGAAAACACGTAGTTACCCACTAAAAACAAGTATCCTTTCGTTTGTAACTGATATTTGGTGTCAACTAAACTTAATTAGGTCTAAACAAGTGAAAAAAGCATTTACACATGGCTGATGGCACAATAGGAGTGTCATCAGTATGTGGCGCTTGACACGCCAGGTGTGTCTTGAAATATTTGTTCGCCGCCACAGCTAAAAGTTGTCGAAAATCGGTGCCGCAACGAATCGGTTAAGCACACAATAATATTTAAACAAATTGGCAAAGAACATCGGTCACGACCCATACATGTTGTGACCTGGCTATAAAATATCGCGAACATGACTAGTGTATGGATTAATCCGTTCCCCCTGGGCACAATCTTAAACCTATATTTAAAAGCCGAGGATTATAGAACGTTACCCTTATGTATTTCGTCACTTTTGATATTATAATATTATATAAGTCTGCAGCAATGACTACAACCTCAGTTAAAACCATTGATAAGAAAACTATGCAGTAATATATACTGGCTAAAACCACTAAAAAGAATCAATAGTCTTTCTAATCTTTTTACTGTTTTATGTATCAAAGACACCTTTGACATTTTGTGGTTTTTATTACTACTGGCTAAGGTATCTCAGCCTATACAGTCTTTTTTTTTTTATAGGATAAGGGTGACAAACGAGCACACAGTCCACCTGATGGTAAGTGGTTGATGCGGCCCATAAACATCTCCAACTATCCTCGCTTGCGAATCAAAATGCAGATGCGTTGTCACCCGTGAGGACTAAGATGGAATGCCTCATTTCCAGTAAAAAGGGCCTCCGGCCACCTGCACTCACCAAGCGCAACGCAGAGGTAAACCTGTACTTCACGCTGGTATTCTGTGAGGTCGTGGTACCACCCCGGCTCGAGCCGGCCCATCCGTGCGACAGCAAAAGCTGCCGCGTGGCTCTACCACTGTTAAAACAACAGTCTAACTGTAGTAGAAGTAGCTTAATTTATAAAATTATTAACAATATATGTTGATGAGTCACATGCTAAGTTTTTAAGACAGCTTAAAAGACATAAGATATCTGAAAATGATGTTATTGATAATACACTATAAAAATTGATAAAAATCTACAATTAAATCTAGTATTAAAAAAAAAGGGAACACATAATCGTAGTCTTACGTTAGTGTTATGATGAAACCTGTACCACAGATAAAAACGGGACTAGTCTAGATGCATTCAAAACCTATAAAAAGTAGTAAGAAAATGAGGTTTTTATTACAATGCTAAATTATTTTACCGGCTCTAATAAAATAAGCTGGACCCCGTAATTTTATATACACCTAAGTCACCATTTTTTTACGTATCAATCTTTGGTAGTCATTTTATATTTTGGTCAGGTCATATTTGACCGATGTTCTTGAAAGAAAAGAGTTTGTCATAGCTGTTGCTTGAAACCAAACATTAGTAGGTATTGGGATTTTTCAAGATTTTTTTTATAGGATAAGTGTGACAAACGAGCACACAATCCACCTGATGATAAGTGGTTGCTGTGACCCATAGAATCTACATTACAGTGAGGACTGAAATGGAATGCCTTGTTTCCAGTAAAAGAGGTCTCCGGTTCTCTACACTCACCATACGAAACAGCAGCGTTAAGCTGCTATTTTACGATGATATTCTGTGAGAGCGTGGTCCTTCCCCAGTAGAGCTGACCCATTCATGCTACAATTATACCAGTAATATAGCTGCAGCATGGCTCTACCACATACAAATTTTATAATACTAACCAAGTTCCTAAATAGGAATATTAATTTTAATACAACTATGAACACATTGTATTAACTGCTGTAATATTATTTACAATTACAGAGAAATCTGTTCAAACTCAAAAGACAAATGAGACTGAACAAAAGATTATAATTACAACAGAAAAATCAAAAGTTTCTCCAGATGCTACTACAATGGAACAAAAACCAGATAAAGTTACAGATCTTAACAATAACACTACACACTTACAAGAGGCCACACCTGTTCCTAGTAAAATAACAAATGCAACTCAACTGGCTTCTGATGAAAATAAGACAACTCCTGATAAGAAGAGCACGGTACCACAAATAAATACTGATAAAAAGAAAGAAGAGTCCCCTAAAGTAACTGAAAGTTCCACTGAAGCGAAAGGTCCTGTAGACAATAAAGATAAAGCCAAAAATACAACAAAACCAGAAGAAAAGGCTGAAAAAGATACTGCTGCTACTACTACCACCACTGAGAAAAGTGCTGTGACAAACAAGCCAACTGAAGCTCCGAAAAAGGATGAAGATAAACCTACACTACAAGCTAGAGGGTATGTTATTGATTATTATTATAGATTTCAAATTCAAACTTATTTGTATCTTGTCATGGAGACTTGTAGTATCAATTCAGAGTGCCAATGTGGACTAATTACTAGAAACAAGGTAATGTTTTGAGTCATTAGTTAATATTGAATTAAATTCTATGTTAGATGTGCATCTAACTTTATCAGTTGAATTATGAAGACAGTATTATGTAGGGTGGTGGTACATGATGTTATACACCAAAGTATTTGGATGTTTTAGTTCTTGGACCACCCTATGTAACTTCAGGTTCCATTGTTATGAAGGATATATTCATTACTATGCTTTGCATTCTAATTTTAGACAGTTTCTAAGAAACTTCAAAAATGTTTTTGAAATAGAAATTATGCCATCACCTTTTGTTTTCGTCTACACAAACAGTTAGCCGTATTTTTACGTTAAAAACTGTCATTTGCAATGTTATATAGATGAAGCTCTTTTGTGGACAGCTTATGTAGCACATTCGAAAATGCTACAGACATCATCTGGTCATGATGGTCTGTGAGCTATTTTATACTAATTATTCGCATGTCATTTGTTACATCTTCTTGACATGTATCCCTTGTTATTACGATCCGAGTGTGCCTAATTGGTTTCACAGGTATTAGATTCTTACAGTAAGGTATCACAGATACAATCTCAGATTGAACTTAAATCAAGTTTTAAATTATAAATAACACTATAGAATGCTTGTTGATTGTGAGAAATAATTGAGAGGATTATATAAAACTTAAAAAGTAGCTTTTTACTCCTTTTGAGTGGACTTAGGAATATTACAAGCTCAAGGTAACAACTAGAATTTCATCTAAATAGTTTCATTAAAACATGATCCCCTATTTTTCCACCTATAGGGGTGGATTTTTTTAAATGGGACCACCATTGAGATATAAGCTATATTATAGTAAAAAAGAATAATCAGTTCAGAATGGCAAAGATATCACGCAACAACGTATATACAAAAAGTATAGTAGAATTCAGAACTTCCTCCTTTTTTTAAATCAGTTAAAATTCAAAGTAAACATATTTCATATTAGTTAAACATTTTATAAGGTCTGCAAGTACCGTGAAATCTGGCAACTTTGCCATTTTTGGAAGGACTTAAAAATTTAACACCAATTTTCCAACAAAAAATGTACTGTCACACTGGGCGTCAATGTTACATTATATTCTTCATAGGTTATTAATGATTTAAATATACTCAAAAATAAAAAATGGCAAATTTAACCTCACTGTGTGGCAACTTTTGCCGTCAGAGTTTTTAATGAAAGTAATAAGGTTTGACTTCAAGGTTGAAGGTAAGTTTACTTCATAATATAATACACAACACCCAGAGTTAAGATTCCTTCTTTAATTGCAAATAGCAAAGTTTATGCTTATGGTAAAGTTACCCTCCCAATTTCAATTTTTCATACAATCTTGAAAATATGTATCAGGGTTCACAAAAATCCTTGATTAGTTACTTAATTTAATTTTTTTTATTTAAATTGTCACAATAATTTCGTAAGGAAAAATCTAAAATATATCAAACCAAAATACTCTCGTCTAAAATTAAAAATTAAATTGGTGCAATAATAAGCTTCAGTCAATTATAGTATAGAATAAAAAAGCTCATTACAATAATTTTTAACAAGTTAATCATCATCACCATTTTATTACGGGTCGTAATAAAATGAGTCAGGTCATAATCATTAAAAATGACAATTAATGCTTTGCTTAATATCAATACACTAAGTTGAAATTATGAAATATACTGAGTAGAAATAATCTTACTAATCCCCGACAACACAGTAAAAATAATATAGATTTCAACCAATTACGACATCAAGATAGCCGATACATTCATGAAGCGCAAATATTAAACAATGGCGATTCATCGACATGCCGCACAAGAGTATTGGATTGCAACGACAGGTGGGTGCGATGGCTGTTCTGCTGTTGCGAAGACTGCACGATGCGCATTTTCTGTCTAGCTGGAGTGACATCACAGCACTTAAACAGCACGGGGATTAAGTCACTCGGTCGGACTTGGGAGTATGCTCGAGGGAAAAGCTTCATCATTCATGCTCACAACGACTATCACAGCAAGCTGACACTAACAAGCAGTGAAGAAAGAATGTACATGCGTGAATCACGCCTGAATCACATATTGATAGACTTGAATCATACATTTGTTCCTGAAGATCATAAAGACCTTACAAGAGCTGAAAAACAACATTGATAAGGTCAAAGCACAGCAAGAAACGCTGAGTGTACAATCACTTTACACATGGCACACACATGTGTTGTACACCATAATCGGATTTATCATCGCAGCCTTCATTGCATGGGGGGGACATTTCGTCTGAAAAGAAGATGTCAAAGCTGCAGCGTGGATCTCCGCGACAAGCCAGACTCCAACAGTGTCGAGCAGCCAACCCAAGGACATTCATCGGAGCACCGGGTCTCGGACATAAACAGTGTAGATGCTATGATCGCTACTACTGCCTGTAAAGTCAAATAGGGGTTCATCACCATAAACTTTCTTCTTGTTTATAAAATTGGCAAGATGTACGAGCAAGTACATGGCATTTCAATAGTTTAGGAAATATGCTGATATTGCGCCCGCGCGCACAACACTTTTATTGCAATTACATTTATTCATAAGTATTTTTAGTACAATAAACACTCTCTACGGAATAGGACACAGTTTTAATTACCACATCCAACCATATCATAACGTAGATACAACCTAAATCGATATCCTACACATCAGTCATGCAGTATATGTAGAGGGTTACAACTCATAAACCTCATCGATACAAACATACATATAAACATAGCATGTCAAGTGCAGAACACTTTGTTTAAATAGTTGTAATCGGTTAAAAATATAGGTTGAGAGTGACAACCCTTGGTTGTAACAAAACATTGCAAAGTCAGTCACATTGTGACATCACTAGTATGGTAACTTTGCAAAGATAAATGTTAAGACTAACATGTTAAAAACTATATATATTACATTTGATAACCATGAATATTACGTTACTTCATAGATATAGGTACCTACACATACATTCAGTATTTCAAACAAAAAAAAACTAAAGTTCTGAAGCACTGAAAAAAGAGGTTATTTCGTAGATACAATTCCGCGTTAAAATAAAATGCCAAAATTAACTCTCATGTTGCCATATCGAAAGCAATGCTGTTCAATTAGTTTATTGTATTTTCATCCAAAACATGACATCTCGAAAAACGTTATGTTTTCCGTATTAAACGTAATTTTGTACCAGTACAACTCTGATGGCAAGGTTGACCAACATCCATTGGTAAAGTTGCCAGACCTGACTGTACTAAAAAGAATAAGGCCAGTTGCTGTGCTGGTTTAGTAAATGATTATTGTTCCAAGTTTTCTCATAAAACACATTTTTGTTTCAGTTTTGATGGACCCAGTTTCATCGGTGGCATAATTTTGACACTTGGTCTACTTGCAATCGGATTTATGGGCTTCAAGTACTACAAGACTCAAACTGAAAGGAATTACCACACCCTCTAAATATAATTTAAGCTTAACCTTTCTATTTAAGTGCACTATACTATTCCTCAGTTATGTTTAGCTATGTACATTGTAAAAAAAAAGAATAACAATGTACTTTGTCAGTTTTGTTGTATATGAAGAATTGTATTTTAGTTTTTTTTTTTGTATTTGTGCACTTAATGTTGCCAGTCTGAAAATGTGAATTTACAGGGTTGCCCTAGTTTCATTTTTCTAAGATTGAGATTAATTCTAAAGATTTAAAGTGTTGATGGGGACATTTAGTCAATATTTGCTCGAATTTAATTGTGATAATTTTTACCACTGATATTTTAATCTAATTTTGCATGTCCAATACATCTATCATCATTTATGTTATATGTCCTTTCCCTTTTTTAAGTATATATTCATTTAAGTCTGCTTACCAACCTACAAATGTAGAATGCATATTCAATATTTTATTGCCATCAGTAATTTTATCAAAATAATTATCTAACGTTTTTTGTGAATTTATTAGATGTAATAGTTAAGATTGATATATTCCAAATTATTAACTGTTTTGAAATGCATATATTATATATTGACAGATGTTAAAATACAAAGTGCAATATAGTCTTAGGAATGTATTTCTCAGTTCCACCGGTGCCATTGTGGGCTAAATTATATGAAGAACTTCGACTGCACTGAATCCTCATTTTATATATAGTTGTAAGCATATTATTAAGTGTTTTTATAAGGTAACACATTGTGATGATGAAAATAAGGGTCTAAAATAGTATTGGTTTGGCACACTTCACTTCTTGAATCTCATGATTTTCGTTCTATAACCTCTATATTATAATAAAAAAAAATATATATTATTCCAACAATTTTCCCCTATAACACGGGACTGCTTCATGTGCTAAACCAATTTTTGCATTTTGCTTTTATTATTTTGTAAACTGGCGAAAGTTCATTCCATCCTAAAGTGCTCTTAAAAATCTGATCTATTTACGGTTAGTTATGGAGTGTTTACAGAGTTTCCTACCATTAAAATATTTCTGCTCTTTATTCTTGTGTCACGGTCAATAGTTATGTTAATAAAGATATATGTACAACTAATGTTATTTCATTTAAAAAATTTGATCTTTTTTACGTGGTAGTTGCTGCACCTGGATTATGCCTACAGCACTAATGATGGGTCGACACGAACGAGGAAGGTCCATACTCGCACAGAACAGCAGCATATACATTAATAAAATCGAAGCGATTCAACAAAAAATTCTTCTAAATTTCAGATACTTAACCCTTAAATGCATAATGTAGGATGCAGCCTACATAATATTCAGAAGCCTGTATGTTGGAATCCTTTGCCTTAAAAATAAAAGTCATGTCACATTTGCATAGAGAACAGACTTATTTTTAATATTCTTATGTTGGCAATAGTGAAACGTTTTTAATATTTTGAGGTAACCGCAAAAACTTTTTGGCAGCAAGTGACTTGTGAAAATTTGTTGGTGAAGTGATTTAGTAAAAGGAATTTTCTTTAATTTTCAAGGTGAGTTGTACTGTTTTATTTTAATTTCGGTTCTGAAACTTGTAAATTTTGGGGCGAGTAAATAGAAGATGCAATCAGACTCAATATCAACACGATTTTTTCAATATTTCTTTACGTAGGATATAGCCTACACTATGCATTCAGTACATAAACATTGTGTTTCGTATGATATATATTTACAAAAGTTTTAACTGTTATTTTTAGATGGCTAACCGAAGGTGGAGGGGTACTGATGACCAAATAAGCGACTATCTAGCCAGCTTAGATGGAAATGAATCAGAAGATGGCGTTGAAGATGATGAAAGTGAGGAAATTGATGAAGAGGTCCAAGTTTACAGGGAACGTGCAGATCTTTTACGAGTTCTAGAAGACGAACATGAAAAAGTTGAAGAAGACCCTGCTTTGGAGGATGGAGATCCTGGTGCTGATGCTGGCCATGCTGAAGAAGATTCACCATTAATAGTTGACCCACCAGCTGAGCGGGAATCTGCTGGTTATAGTTTGCAAGATCGGCGTCAAGGTATGAGAAGATTATTGTGGAAAAAGCAAAGCATGAGAATGCCTGAAGATAGTGTGGCTTTTTTAGGCACTTTAGATTATGGTGAACTGAAGTCTATAGACACAAAGTATGGCTTTTTATCGTTCTTCCTATCTGACGACATCTTAGAGAAAATAGTTGAAGAAACCAACTTGTATGCTATACAGAAAGAACCTAATTCCACTTTCAAAACTAGCATTACAGAGATAAGGAATTACATTGGTATATTATGTTTTATGTCAGTCATAAAATATCCTAATGTGAGGATGTATTGGTCCCCTAAATATGGATTTCCATACATTTATAACTGCATGACAATAAATAGGTTTGAAAAAATAAAGCAAGTGCTGCATTTCAACAGTAATGATCTACTGCTTCCAAATAATCATCCGCAACATGACAAATTATATAAGATAAGACCACTCATAGATCATTTCAATAGGCGATTTGCCCTTTTTCCTATGGAACAACGTTTGTCGATAGATGAGCAGATGTGTGCCACAAAAATAGCACACTATTTGAAACAATATCTTCCAAAAAAACCTCATAAGTGGGGATTCAAATTATTTTTGTTATGCAGCATTTTTGGGTATGCTCATAAATTTGAAGTTTATGTTGGAGAAAATAAAATTCAACAACCCAGTGAACCAGACTTGGGCGTAACAGGAAATGTTGTGGTGAGACTTGTAAGGGAGGTACCCCGAAACATAAACCATATTATTTACTTTGACAATTATTATACATCCATTCCATTAGCTTGCTATTTAAAAAAGCAAAATATTCTTTGCTTAGGCACTGTGCAAACAAACAGATTACCCAATAATAAGTTACCAAATCAAAAAGCTTTCATGAAGAAGAATGTACCAAGAGGATCTTTTGAAGAAAATATGACAACTTATGATGGGACTGATGTATCTGTAACTATGTGGAAAGATAACAAAGTTGTAACTTTGCTATCAACCTATGTGGGAGCTGAGCCAGTACAAAAAATAAACAGATATGATAAAACTAAAAAAGAAAAAATTCAAATTGACTGTCCACAGATAGTCAAAGACTATAACTCCCACATGGGTGGTGTCGATCTTATGGATAGTTACATAGGAAGATACCATATATCTGTGAAGAGTAGAAAATGGTATATGCGCTTGTTCCACCACATTTTGGACCTGGCCATAATTAATTCATGGTTAGCTTACAAGAAAATTTTGTCACAAAAAACTGAACCTCGTGAGAAGCCATGCAACCTCGGCGTCTTTCGTCTAGAAGTAGCTGAAACTCTTTGCCGTCTGGGGAAAATAAACGAAGTTAAAAGAGGAAGACCAAGTTCAGCTTTAGAGCTGGAAATTCAGGCGAAAAAGAAGAAAGGCGTTTCCCAAGTTGCACCAGCAAAAGATGTTCGACTAGACCAAGTGGCCCACTGGCCAGTTTTTTGTGACAAAAGTAACCGATGCAAGATGCCTAGGTGCAATGGTTTTACCCAAACCTTATGTGAAAAATGTAATGTGTCGCTTTGTTATAATAAACGTAATAATTGTTTTAAAGATTATCATAATAAATAAGTAGTATTCACTATGTAAGTTTCTTTAATTTCGAGTAATATGTCACTGCACAAAGAGACCCCTACACACAAACACATTTTGTATGGAGTGCATAATGTAGGCTGCATCCTACAGAACCAAAAACCTGATAAAAACAGGTTGAACCTTCCCAGATATTTTTTTAATTATTTTTCCCGCTATCCTCTCACCCCAAGACATACCTACCTATTTTTTTTTGTTAGTAAAAAAAAAATCATACATTTAAGGGTTAAAGAAAGCTACGAATTAGTGTTCTCGTCTATCATCTTGCGGTGCAAACTATATACCAGAATTATTTTGTCCGTGCAGTTTGGGTCATAAATCATCGGAGTATTTCGCTTTCTCTACCACTCACGGGCTATTAGAGCATATAATTTTTTTAATAGATTTTCTAAGGACTGATAAAGCTCATCTTTTTTGTGAAAGTGGTACTATGTACTATTTGTAATTTAATAACATGTTCTTTCAGTAACAATATACATATCTAATTAATATCAACGTGTAACTTATATATTGTTTGTACTTACATATGTACCATATAGTATTAATTAATAGCTATTAGTTTTCCAGTTATAAATAATGGTATGTAGGGTGAGTGACGAAAAGCAGGTATCCTTTCAAATAACCCTTATTATTTATCTCGTCAAGCGGGCAGTACAACACCACGCGTCACGTTAATAAGTTTACGCTTTTACAATAAATAATACTGTTAATGAATGCTGCTTTTCACTTTGTTCAGAAGCGGATTATAAACAAAGACACTACATCAGCGCCCCTCTGTCGGCTATATATTATGACTACGTATTTTTCAAATAAAGTATATTATAAATTATAATATAGTTCAGTGGAAAAACATGGCATCTTTTATATAACCCAGATTACAAACTGGATCACTCCATTATTACACGTATGTAAGGCTAAAGGAGTGGTCGTTGGCTAGGTTGTGTCCAGTGTCCAAAAGATGTTTAGCAAAATGGGACTTATCGGGATTGCAATTCCTGTACGCGGCTAAATGCTCTTTATAACGTGTTTCGAAATTGCGACCAGTCTGACCCACCTAAACGGCGTGGCATTCGTCACAAACAAGTTTATAGACACCCGAGTTTTGACGAATATACAACTTATCTTTATTATTACAGATATTTCTAAGAGAATTGTTTGTTTAGAACGCCACATAAACGCCGTTTTGTCGAAGAGTATTAGCTACTTTTTCAGATATGGGGCCTAAGTAGGTCAAACTGCTCACATGTCGACGAACACTGAGGTTGAACCGGGTACAGAGAGTTACGAACAACATGCTTGTTTCTTTTTAATTAAATTGTTAATGAGATGTTTTCAAAAACCGTTAGAGACCGCTATTTGATAAATTATATTAAGCTTTTTTAAATAATTTGCTTTACTTAATGGGACAGTGAATAAACGATTAATGTAACAATAAAAAGCGGCTAATTTATGTTGCCATGGATGACACGATGACGCGGGGATGACGGTGTCGGTATGAGTTGGCTTTCGATAAATTTGGAAAACATGTGACGATTCTTTTCTTTTTATTGTTACATTAATCGGTTTATTCACTGTCTGTTTGTTCCATTAAGTAAAGCAAATTATTTAAAAGAGCTTAATATAATTTATCAAATAGCGGTATCTAACGGTTTTTGAAAACATCTCATTAACAATTTAATTAAAAAGAAACAAGCATGTTGTTCGCAACTCTCTATACGCGGTTCAACCTCAGTGTTCGTCGATATGTGAGCAGTTTGACCTACTTATAAAAATGGGCGAAACTGTTATATTTTCCTAATTCGTTAAGATGTTGTAATATATTTTTCTAACTGTTGTTTTTAAATGTTATAATATATTATAACAGTTTCAAATATTACATTGTACACGCGGTTAGTTCAGTTCAGTTGTCGGCTGTGTAAGCGTTTTGTTGTTTGTTGTTATAATATAAAAAAAGCTTTAAATTTGTAATTGTACTTTTGAAAGATAAAGTTTTTTTGCAATAATTGCACACTGCTTTTTTCATCTATATTTTGGATTATACAATAGTTCCACACGGTTGAACTACGCTGGCGCGATATTTTTATTCACTTTTATATACGACACGCAAAATCCTTTCTATATTATACTAAACATTTACAATTACTTTAGTTATTAAACTTAACAAAAAACAAACAAAAACAACAATAGCTTCGTCACGTAATATGGAGCACCTGCTATCAAAACAATACGTATATAACAGATAACAATGTCATTGTCATTTCAGCTAGACAGCTAACTAAACACTAATACCTATAATATTACTAGCTAACCAGGCAGACGTTGTTCTGCCCTTTCCGAACGACCATTTGCTTTCCCAAAAAAAGCTCCTGAAATTCATCATCATCATCATTACAGCCCTTCACAAGTCCACTGCTGAACATAGGCCTCCCCCAAGGAATGCCACAAAGCACGGTCCCGAGCCACCTGCATCCATCGACTTCCTGCATGTCTTACCAGGTCGTCACTCCATCTTGTGGGGGGACGCCCTACACTTCGCCTACCGGTACGAGGCTGCCACTCGAGAACCTTTCTTCCCCATCGGTTGTCGGTTCTTCGAGCTATATGGCCGGCCCACTGCCACTTCAGCTTACTAATCCGTTGGGCTATGTCGGTTACTCTGGTTCTACTGCGGATATCCTTATTCCTAAGTTTATCACGCAGAGAAACTCCGAGCATAGCCCTCTCCATAGCTCGCTGAGCGACCTTGAGCTTCCTCATACGGCCAGCAGTGAAGGACCACGTCTCAGTTCCGTAAGTCATCACTGGCAACACGCACTGGTTGTACAATTTTGTTTTAAGGTTTTGAGGTATTTCTGACGAGAAGATGTGTCGTAGCTTCCCAAACGCTGCCCAGCCGAGTTGAATCCGTCGATTGACCTCTCGGTCGAAGTTGGACTTACCTAGTCGGACTATTTGTCCCAGGTAAACATACTCGTCAACAACTTCGAGCTTAGTGCTGCCATGAGGACTATATCGTCGGCAAATCGAAGGTGAGTGATGTACTCGCCATTGATGTTAATTCCGTATCCTTTCCAGTACAGAAGCTTGAAAACGTCTTCCAATGCAGCGGTGAAGAGTTTCGGGGATATAAAGTCACCCTGTCTTACACCTCTCTGCAATTGGATAGGTTTCGTACTCTGGTTCTGTACTCGGATAGCCATCGTAGCTCTACTGTACAAACACTTCAGCACTTCGATATACCGACAGTCAACTTGGCACCGCTGAAGGGACTGCAGCACCGCCCAAATTTCGACGGAATCAAAGGCTTTCTCATAGTCCACATACGCCAGACATAGTGGCAAATTGTACTCTTCGGACTTCTGTACAATTTGCCTTAGGGTATGTATGTGGTCTATGGTGCTAAAGCCCTTTCGGAAACCGGCTTGTTCGGGAGGCTGGAAGTCGTCAAGTCTGCGCGCGAGACGATTCGTAATGACTCTCGAAAACAGCACGTAGACGCGGCTCAGAAGGGAAATCGGTCTGTAGTTCTTCAAGAGAGCGTTGTCACCTTTCTTGAAGAACAAGACCACCGCACTTCTGCTCCACGCCTCCGGTGTAATGCCACCATGGAGGACGGAATTAAAGAGCTTCTGAAGGACTTCAAGTACCGGTCTTCCACCCGCTTTCAGAAGCTCCGCTGTAATTCCATCCTCGCCTGGGGCGTTGTCGTTTTTAAGGTGCTAGAGAGCCATTCTAATCTCGCTCAGACTGACGTCCGGGATATCTTCGGAATAGTGTCGAATAAGACTCGCTCTTGGATCGTTACTCACACTTGCGTGTGGCTCCAACGATGACGTGTACAGCTGCCCATAGAACCTCAATCTCACTCAAAATCTCAGGTGCCCCGGAAACGATGCTGCCACACTCGGTCTTAAGCTTTGACAGTTGGCTCTTTCTGTCAGACAGATCTCTGGCAAAGACTTTGGAGCCTTGGTTCCGCTCGATCGCTTCTTCAACACGAGCTGTATTGAAGTTGCGTAAGTCTCGCCGCATGCATTTGGAGATCTGTCTGTTCAGTTGCCTGTATGCTGTCAAATCTGTTGAAGAATGTAGCCTCATCTCCCGTCTAACAGCCATGAGATTAAGAGTGTGATCGGAGAGTTTTTGTGTTCTTCTGCGGTGGGTCTTGCAGAACTTAGCTCCGACCGCATGGACAGTTTCCACGAGCTTGTCATTCATATCGTCCACTTCATTGCAGTCTTCTAGGCACTGAAAACGGTTTTGTAACTCGAGCTGAAAGGTTTCGGGACTTTGGATTAGAGCACGAGGGGGACGGAGCGTTGACTTCATCAGACGAGACCTCTCCAACTTAACATTTAGGTTCAGTGTGCCTCTAACCATTCGGTGATCGCTGCCGGTTTTCACCCTCGCGATCACTGAGACATCACTGAACAGTTGTCGTCTGGTCGTCATAATGAAGTCAATCTCATTTTTTGTCGAACCGTCGGGGCTCGACCAGGTCCACTTCCTGTGGGGCCGCTTCTTGAAGAAAGAGTTCATCATAAAGAGTCCCTCTTTCTCCATGAAGTCGGCCAGCTGCTGGCCCCTTGGGTTCCGTTGCCCTATTCCAAATTTCCCTACTTTCAGCTCACCGTTCTCTCTTGTGCCTAGTTTTGCATTGAAGTCTCCCATTAACACCGTATATTGGGTTTTGGAGGAATGCATGGCTCTAGAGATATCCTCATACATTTCCTCCACCTCCTCATCGGGGTGTGCCGAGGTTGGTGCGTAAACCTGTATGACCTTCAGCGAATACCGTTTGGTGATTCTGAGTATAAGGTACGCAACCCTCGTCGACACACTCCCGATCTTTACAACGTTGTTAACGAGAGACTTGTGGACGATAAATCCGACACCTCCTTGGGACAGATGGTCGCCCTCCCGGTGATAGAGCAAGTTGCCGGATTCGAGGATTACCGTGTCCTCCCCCTCTCTTCGGACTTCGGATAATCCTATAATATGCCAGCGCAACTTGTCTATCTCTTCTTCCAGCTCCACGATCTTCTCGTCAGTCCTCAGGGTGCGTGCGTTGTACGTTGCCAGGTCGAGTCGTCTAAGGTGGCAACCGAACCTCCACCGGAGATTCTTATCACCCCCTGCCCCGCCGTTACCATGGTCGCCACCGTAGCCAGGAATAGCGGGGCCGCCGGGGACTGGGGGCCGTTTATTATTGTCATTGCTCATGGGGGGGTATATTGCCATAGTTGCCACGCTTGGCGAGCGGGTTGGCAACCGCAGTTTTTTTATTGTATTTATGCCGTTACCAGTAAGATGCTGCTGCCCATCTCCTGCCTGAAATTAGCAATAAAAAAATTGAGGGTCACTTATCGGGATAAAAACTATCCTATCTCTCAAGTGGGACCAAACTGCACACAGTCTGCAAAATTTTTTTGAAATCGGTTCTATCTGTTGAATACTTACAGCAACACGTGGTGGTTATACTACTAAATTGTAGCTTATATTAAACGTTTGTATTTTTAACATAGCGCCATCTATTAAATATTTACTCAATCCAGTCAACAGGTATCGTCATCTGACAGAATCGTTTGGAGCTAACAGATAATTGTGACTGTCAAATAATAGTCAAATAATTTTCAATAAAATAATATTGTATTGCGACTATAAATTGAGATGTAAGCTATCCTATCTTTTAAGTTGGACCAAACTGCACATTGACCAAAAATTTCATTGGAATCAGTTCAGTAGTTTAAGAGTCCATCGCGGACAAACAACGTGACACGTACTTTTTATATATAAAGAAGATTACAGCCACAAAATTAAACAACAGGTACAACAGCTAGCAATGAACGCAATACAAGCAAATATATTTGTTTATCGTTATACTTTAGTGTTAGTAAACTAAGCTCTTATAATGTTATCAAAGAGTTTAAATTAGTTGAAATGTAGGTTGACTGCGATTGAGGCGCCGCGTCTCGGCCGACGGCTAGACCGTAAACTAGCTAGCGCACACGCAAATCACAAATAGTTGTTACCGTTATTTTTGTTAGATGCCTCTTTCTAACGATAATGAATATATTATAACAGTCAATGGTTGATTATTCTAATGTGTTGTAAGATTACAAATATATATAATGAAATATATTATCTGTTGTATGTTATAACGCCCAACTTTACCTACTTAGGTTCCATATCTGAAAAAGCAGCTAAAACTCTTCGACAAAACGGCGTTTATGTGGCGTTCTAAACAAACGATTCTCTTAGAAATATCTGTAATAATAAAGATAAGTTGGATATTCGTCAAAACCCGGGTGTTAACAAACTTGTTTGTGACGAATGCCACGCCGTTTACGTGGGTCAGACTGGTCGTAATTTCGAAACACGTTATAAAGAGCATTTAGTCGCGTACAGGAATTGTAATCCCGATAAGTCCTATTTTGCTAAACATCTTTTGGACACTGAACACAACCTAGCCAACGACCACTCCTTTAAAGTCTTAAATACGTGTAATTAAGGGCTGCGACTGTGTGCTGGAACAGTTAGAGATATTAAAAAGTAATAATAGTAATGTTGCACTGCTGAATGAACAAACAAATATTTCTAACTCACCTCTCTTGAATATCTTTAAGCCTGCTCTCTAATAACAGACAGCCTCGCGATATGGCCGTTTGTCACCCTCACGGTGATCGGCGATTGGTTGAGTGGTTGCGGGTAGGCGGGCGTTGCGCAGCGGTTTGTTTTTAATTTTACAAACGGCTGCGTAAGTCCAGCGGTGATTGGTCGCATGTTTTATCGCATGACGCAGTTGAACAGTTTAGAACACGTGTCGTATTGTCGTCGGTGGTGCGTCTTTCCTAGTGTCGTGGTGCTGGGATTAGTGATGACGGTGATAGTGCACGCAATTGAGGGAGGGCGGTGGTGCTCTTCGAACTAGGTAAGACACATCATTTTATTTTATCGAGCGGATGTACGCGAAGTAATTTTTTTACCAACTTTAATATAATGGACTTTCGCAAAGTAACATCTGATTCTATTAATTCTCTCTAGATGATCCCAATGCCCTTTCCGAGTCTGTCACTGATGTGGTACTTCAAGGGATGGAAATTTTCATCCCGTCATCTGTAGTGTCTATCGACGTCGGATCCCAGTTTTGGTTTGGTCGCTACTGGAAAATTGCGTCGTGGCAAAAGCAGAAGTGTTACAAGGCCTGGGTCGATTAGAATAGAATAGAATAGAATAATTTTTATTCAATTTTGATTATTACATAATTCTTATTGAAAGTCATTTTTTATTTACCACTGGTTCGGAAAATACCTCTGTCATGGGAAGAACCAGCAAGAAACCCAGCGGGACTTTTTTTTTCAAACATATTTCACTTAACAATAATTTCATTTATACAATTTTTAAATGATTTTTAATAGAACCACCATGGTGGCGATCACCTTATTCCCAGGGGTTATTTTCATTCATGTATTCCTTGATACGAGGGTGGATTGAAAAGTACTCGGCCTAACCAAGAAAATAAACACATACTAAATCGGTTATATTTTTATTTTTCTGCATAATCACCATCAAGTTCAATACACTTTTGCCACCTCCCCTTCCAAGCATTTAGACCGTTGAAAAAAATGATTCTTCCTTAGAGTCAAAATATGCGTCTACGGCTGCTTTGACCTCGTCGTTTGTCGAAAATCTTTGACCTCCCAAGTGCTTTTTTAGGTTAGGGAACAGAAAGAAGTCTGATGGTGCCAGATCAGGTGAATACGGCGGATGCGGTAACAGTTCAAAGCCACAGTTGTGAATTTCAGCCATTGACTGTACTAACGTGTGAACACGGGCGTTATCTTGATGAAACAGGACTTTTCTTCTGAGCATTCCTCGACGTTTTTCTTTTATTTCCTCTCGTAAACGACGTAGTAAGGTGCAGTAGTAATCAGAGTTTATAGTCTGACCCCTTTCAAGATAATCAATCATAATCACACCTTTCGAGTCCCAGAATACTGAAGCCATCACCTTATTTGCCGACAAAATCGACTTAGCCTTTTTAGGGGGTGGTGAACCAGGTCTTCTCCACTGTTTTGATTGTTGTTTTGTTTCCGGTGTACAGTAATGAACCCATGTTTCGTCTATAGTAACAAAACGATTCAAAAAATCATCTGCATCGGCTTCAAATAACTCCAAACAGTCGCGTGAAATAGTCAATCGCGTCCTTTTTTGTTCAACTGAAAGCAGTCGCGGAACCCACCTCGCAGACACCTTGTGGAAACCCAACTCGTTGATAATGATGTTTTGAGTTCGTTCATAAGAGATGCCTATAATCTCGGCTATCTCTCTAATTTTTAATCTGCGGTCTCCCATTATTAAATCAAGTACTTTTTTAATATTTTCGTCAGTAGTTAACGTCGAAGGCCTTCCAGAGCGGGGTTCATCTTTCACACTCTCTCTACCACGCTTAAATTCTGCTATCCATTTTTTGACGGATGAATATGACAGAGCACAATCGCCTAATGTACTGACCATGTCATCATGGATGGCTTTTGATGATAGCCCCTTCTTATGGAGGTACTTAATGACGGCACGCTGCTCGATTTGCTCCATTCGCGGAAATTATGTCCGATTACTTTGTTAATAAATTTATAAAATCACAACTAATTATCGCACACGTTTCGAACTTCACACAATGAACTAGTCTGAACTGAACTAAATAATGTGGGTAGATTTGATTTTTAGAATTGAATGGATCTGTGTTAGGCCGAGTACTTTTCAATCCACCCTCGTATTATAATAACCCTTTTTGTACAGTTTTTCTTTAATAAAACTTTTAAACTTGTTTATTGATAAACTTTGAATATGTTCTGGGATTTTGTTGTAAAAGCGTATACATTGCCCCATAAATGAATTACTGATTCTGTGGAGTCTAGTAACTGGTATTACAAGCTTATGTTTGTTCCTAGTGTTTAAAGAATGCACATCCTTATTCTTATTAAAGCTATTTATGTTTTTATGTACATACATTAGATTTTCATAAATATATTGCGATGCCAAAGTTAATATGTTTATTTCTTTAAATTTTTGTCTGAGGGACTCTTTATAATTTAGGTTATAAATCGCCCGAACGGCTCTCTTTTGCAAAACAAATATAGCTTCAATATCAGTCGCATTACCCCATAGCAAAATTCCTTAAGACATTACGCTATGAAAGTAACTAAAATACACTAATCTAGATGTCTCAACATCTGTGAGACTTCTAATCTTTCTTACAGCATATGCTGCAGAACTAAGTCTGCTTGCTAATTTAGATATATGGGGGCCCCATTGAAGTTTCGCGTCAATAGTAATACCGAGAAAAACAGTGGTATCCACAAGACTCAACTCCTCCCCATTTAATAGCACATTGGTATTCGAATGTTTTACATTAGGTATTGTAAATTTAATACACTTTGTCTTATTGCCGTTCAACAGCATATTGTTGGCGTTAAACCAATGTACTAATTTCGACGTATCGATGTCTCGGGATGCAAACACTAGCGCACTCAAAAAGAAGTACAACTCTGCTTCCAGGTCAGGCAAAGTCGGAGCTCATTTAGAGAAATGGCGAGAAACTAGTTCGCCTTTCTTCAAGAACTCGTGCTATCTGGTTTCTCGCCAAGCTGCGCAAGGGAATTTCTGTAAGCCATCATTGCCATCTCTGCACAGGGAGGAAGACTCGCTGGCCCATACCGCAAAGGTGAAAGCAGATCTTTTAGGTTCTCTTTTTTCGTCCAAATCGACTCTCGACGACAGGGGGAATCTACCGCCTAACATTCCGCAGTGTGAATACTCCAAGCAGGATGATCGATTAACACAGTGCTAAGTGCGTAAATTACCACTCTCCCCGCACGTCTAAGTGAAGTGAGCCTGATGGAATCCTCCCAATTGTGCTGAAAACGTGTGCTCTACAGTTAGCATATTACGCGTCTTTTTCGGTTCTCTTACTCTTTATCCGTCGTTCCAAGCTCATGGAAGATAGGCTTAGGGCATCCAATCCCTAAAAAATGTGACCGCTCGGACCAGTCCAACTATAGTCCTATCGCCATCACCTCGTTGTTCTCCAAAATAATGTAATCCATTATTAACTCATCAGATCAGATGATGATGTACCTTGAAGAGCATCAGCTGATTAGTGATCGTCAATACGGTTTCCGTCAAGTGGAAGGCCCTGGTGGTAGTTTGGACATAGCGAAGGCCTTCAATCGGAGCTGGCACAAAGCGCTTCTTTCGAAGCTTCCCTCTTATAGACTTCTCGAGAGATCATGCAATGGTCACCAGTTTTCTAACAGATCGGAGTATTAAGGTCTTAGTCGACGGTGTATGCTCTGACTCCAAGCCTTTGAATGGTGGTGTTCTAGAAGGCTGCGTGCTTTGCCTACCTTATTCCTTCTGTATATCAATGATATGTTGCATAGTAGTAACATTCATTGTTATGCAGACGAGCACTGGTACAGGAACACTGCGTCCCGTGCCGAAACAAACTTGTGCCTGAAGTCGAGTCTTTATAGATCTCTACCCGTTTAACACCCAAAAGACAAGTTTGCGCAGTTACCGCAAAAAAGTTTCACTTTGTCGTATTTTCTCAATTTCAGAGGACTCTCTTCGTTGCCTCAGCCAGCATAGAAATCCTTGGCGTCAACATTTTTAGAGACGTACAGTTTAGCAGTTACTTGGAAGGGAAACTGGGTAACAAAAAAGTTTGGTGTCATCAATAGATCTAGATAGTATTTCATGCAGGCCCACCGCTTGCAGCTTTACAAAGCGCAGGTTCGGCCTCATATGGTATACTGTCCTCATCTCTGGACCGGGGCACCCTAGTATCAACTCCTTGTACTTGTATTCAACGGAGAACGGCCGAATCGTTGACGACCAAGTTCTTTCCGATTGGCTTGATCCACTGGCCTTGCGAAGAGACGATGCACCTCTATGCATCTTTTACCGGGTATACCATGAGGAGTTATCAGAGTAATAGTTCGGATTTATTCCAGGTGCTGAATTCCACCATCTTACACTGCAACAACATAACTCGAAATTCCGTGCGTACAAAATTTTGTGCGATGTTACGCGGAGTTTTCTGCTTCGCAAGCCCGTACTGTGGAATTTACTGTTTCCAGCGGTTATTCCGGACCGCTACAACTCTTTTCTTGAAGGTCCCTATTCAAGAAAAGAGCTTCTTTTCCGGCGACGCCCCTGCAATTCCCCTGGTGAGGCAGGTTTGCCGCAGTTACTTTTTTTTTTATTTAAAAATTTTCCAGCGCGCCCCTTTGAAACTTTGCGTCCCTAGGCGCCACCGAGTTTATAATATAATTATGTTAAAAGTTGTGATTACATTTTTTTGTTAGATTAACACAGTTTTTGCTTTCACCTAGTGGCTCCCGCTAACTTAAAAAAAATCAGTGGTCCATGGTCTAAAATGATGACTGCAATTTTAATTTCAGATTTTACCATGTGCTCCAAAATAAAGGATAACATTGTGAGTAGGCTGCATTGCGGAGGAATAAAAATATTTCGTTGCCATGTGAAGGCACAGTATATTGTGCACTTGTTTCGTTACAAACGTAAATTCGCTTCTTCGTCGTCCGTCTTCTCTAGTCCAGCTATACATTTCCAATCTATCAAATACGGTGTTTATCACTCTTCTTTCTTCAATATCGCTTTTAAAATGAATTTGATAAACTTTTCTTTCACTTTCATTCTTCTTATTAAGTATTTATCTATTCTGTGCCCATATATATTTGTATTTACTTAATTTTTAACGGTTCCTAGTATCTAAAATTGTTTAAGAAAAAAAACACAGGAACCTAGAGAACAGTCATGACACTTACACTTACCGATTGGGTATAGCATTTACACAGTATCACTTGTTTGCTCATACACCTAATTACAATAAATCAACAAAATACTTTATTTTTTTAGTGTCGCAAACATGGATATAGTTAACTCTTTAATTACAATAACGGACTTGGATGAAGTTGAAATAGCTAACCACAACAGCTGTGATATACAGGACCTGACAAATTGAATTAGTATTGGTAAAACGGATTTTACCATATTTTGTCAAAACATTAGAAGTATTTATTGTAATATTGATAAATTCCAAGCTACCTTATCGCTCCTCAATTTTGAAGTAGACATCTTAACACTATCCGGTAGCTGCTCCGCGGATTCCGACGGAACAATGACAGAAGACACTCCCTTCACGAAAGTGAAGTCAAGGCGCGGCCGTAAACGCGCTGCGAATAATCACACTCCCCCCCCCCCCCCCGTTCCGGCAGCCTCTGCCGCCATCCTCACCACTGCAACCCCACCGCTGCCTCAAACTCCGCAGATCCCGCCGCCGTCTCCGACCCCGCAGTCCCCGCCGCTGTCGTTGTCCCTCTAATGTTGTTAGGCATCCCCCCGCTGTCCAAGAAAGCATCTCGATGCGTCCCCACCCTCGCCAAAAAACAGATACCGCCCCCTGTCTTTCTCGGAGACAAGGCTCAATTTACCCGCCTATCTAAAACCTGTTACGACGCAGGTATCAAATATGACTTTCACTACCCCATATCTTCCCGTGGGTATCGTAAAAGGCGACAAAGAGAAACAGGCAGGAAATGGGCAGCAGCATCTTCCTGATAACAGCAAAATTACAATAAAAAAACTGCGGTGGCCAACCCGCTCGCCAAGCGTGGCAACTATGGCAAATACCCCCCAATGATGAGAGCAACAAAGAGATAGCCCCCAGTCCCCGGCGGCCCCGCTATTACTGGCTACGGTGGCGATCATGGTAACGACGGGACAGGGGGTGCTAAGAATCTCCGGTGGAGGTTCGGTTGCCACCTAAGATGACTCGACCTGGCAACATACAACACTCGCACCCTGAGGACTGACGAGAAGATCGTGGAGCTGGAAGAAGAGATAGACAAGTTACGCTATCATATTATAGGATTATCCGATGTCCGAAGAAAGGGGGAGGACACGGTAATCTTCGAATACGGCAACTTGCTCTATCACCGAGAGGGCAACCATTTCTGTCCCAAGGAGGTGTCAGATTTATCGTCCACAATTCTCTCGTTAACAACGTTGTAAAGATTGAGAGTGTGTCGACGAGCTTTGCGTACCTTATACACATAATCACCAAACGGTATTCACTGAAGGTCATACAGGTCATACGCACCAACCTCGGCACGTCCCGATGAGGAGGTGGAGGAATTGTATGAGGAAATGTATGCCATGCATTCTTCCAAAACCCACTACATAGGCTGCACTAAAAGTATCGGGAATGGAATATTTCCACTGTTCCTGTCATATTAAAATCTTTTTAATTGAAAACTCCTTGGTTTTAAAAATCAAATACCATTTATTTATTTATTTAAAAAAAATTCTCGGTCTTGTCACAAGGTTTGTCAAACTTGTTTAGTCGTTGAGAAAATGGAATTGACTCGAGAAAATTCAAGAGCGATGGTTTATTATGACTTTCGAAGTGCTTTAACACAAAAACAGTGTGTTGACCGGATGATTTCTGCATTTGGTGATGAAGCCCCATCCAAAACCACAATTTATCGCTGGTTTGCTGAATTTCAACGTGGACGTGTCAAGCTCAGTGATGATCCCCGTCAAGGTGTTCCTAAAACTGCAGTCACCCAAGAAAACGTTGATGCTGTGCGTAAGCTGATTGAGGAAGATCGACATGTGACATACCGCGAAATTCAGGCAACTTTGGACATTGCATGAGTCAAATACAAATAATCTTGCATGAACAATTAGGTGTAAAAAAGTTGTTTTCTCTGTGAAAAGCAAAAAGCGGCTCGCGTTACTTGGTGCGTCAGAACTCTCGAAAGATTGCACGCAGGATCCTCAAATGCTGTATACAACATCGTATTAGGTGACGAATCCTGGATATACGCGTACGAACCCGAAACAAAAAACCAGTCACGAGTTTGGGTGTTCGAAAATGAGTTAAAGCCAACAAAAATTGTTCGTTCACGGAGCGTTGCAAAAACAATGGTGGCCACGTTTGTCTTCAAAACCGGCCATGTTACGACTATTCCTCTTGAGGGACAAAGAACGGTTAATGCAGAATGGTATGCTAGCATTTGTTTGTCACAGGTCGTTTCTGAACTCCGTAAAGAGAACTACAACCACCGCATCATCCTCCATCACGACAATGCGAGTTCTCACACCGCACACAGAACAAATGAGTTTTTAGAGAAAGAAAATATAGAATTATTAGACCATCCGCCGTACAGCCCCGACCTAAGCCCTAATGATTTCTATACTTTCCCTAAAATAAAGGATAAATTGCGTGGACAGAGATTTTCATCACCTGAAGGAGCTGTGAACGCCTACAAAACGGCCATTTTGGAGACCCCAACTTCCGAATGGAATGGTTGCTTCAATGATTGGTTCCATCGTATGGAAAAATGTGTCAAATTTCGCGGAGAATACTTCGAAAAGCAATAAATACATTTTTAAATAGTAATATTGTGTCACTTCCTTGATTCCCGAAATTTTCAGTGCCGCCTTCGTATACGGTGTTAATGGGAGACTTCAATGCAAAACTAAGCACAAGAGAAAACGGTGAGCTGAAAGTAGGGAAATTTGGAATAGGGCAACAGAACCCAAGGGGTCAGCAGCTGGCCGACTTCATGGAGAAAGAGAGACTCTTTATGATGAACTCTTTCTTCCAGAAGCGGCCCCACAGGAAGTGGACCTGATCGAGCCCCGACGGTTCGACAAAAAATGAGATTGACTTCATTATGACGACCAGACGACAACTGTTCAGTGATGTCTCCGTGATCGCGAGGGTGAAACTGGTAGCAATCACCAAATGGTTAGAGGCACACTGAAGCTAAACGTTAAGTTGGAGAGGTCTCGTCTAATGAAGTCGACGCTCCGTCCCCCTCGTGCTCTGTTCCAAATTCCTAAAGCTTTTCAGCTCGAGTTAAAAAACTGTTTTCAGTGCCTAGCAGACTGCAATGAAGTGGACGATATGAATGACAAGCTCGTGGAAACTGTCCATGCGGTCGGAGCTAAGTTCTGCAAGACCCGCCGCAGAAGAACACAAAAACTCTCCGATCACACTCTGAATCTCATGGCTGTTAGACGGGAGATAAAACTACATTCTTCAACAGATTTTACAGCATACAGGCAACTGAACAGACAGATCTCCAAATGCATGCGGCGAGACTTACGCAACTTCAATACAGCTTGTATTGAAGAAGCGATCGAGCGGAACCAAGGCTCCAAAGTCTTTGCCAGAGATCTGTCTGCCAGAAAGAGCCAACTGTCAAAGCTGAAGACCGAGTGTGGCAGCATCGTTTCTGGGACACATGAGATTTTGAGTGAGATTGAGAGGTTCTATGGGCAGCTGTACACATCATCGTTGGAGCCACACGCAAGTGTGAGTAACGATCCAAGAGCGAGTCTTATCCGACACTATTCCGAAGATATCCCGGGCATCAGTCTGAGCGAGATTAGAATGGCTCTCCAGCACCTTAAAAACGGCAGGGCCCCAGGTGAGGATGAAATTACAGCGGAGCTTTTGAAAGCGGGTGGAAAACCGGTACTTGAAAAGGCTTTAGTACCATGGACCACATACATACTCTGCGGCTGATTGTACAGTAGACAGAGGAGTATAATCTGCCTCTTTGCCTTGCGTATGTGGACTATAAGAAAGCCTTTGACTCCGTCGAAACTCGGGCGGTGCTGCAGTCCCTTCAGCGGTGCCAAGTTGATTGTCGGTATATCGAAGTGCTGAAGTGTTTGTACAGTAGAGCTACGAATGCTATCCGAGTACAGAATCAAGAGTACGAAACCTATCGAACTGCAGAGAGGTGTAAGACAAGGTGATGTTATATCCCCGAAACTCTTTACCGCTGCATTGGAAGACGTTTTCAAGCTACTGGACTGGAAAGGATGCGGTATTAACATCAATGGCGAGTACATCACTCACCTTCGATTTGCCGACGATATAGTCCTTATGGCAGAATCACTGGAGGCCCAAAGCACTATGCTCAATGACCTCAATAGTGTCTCCCAACGGATAGGTCTTAAGATGAACATGGACAAAACAAAAATCATGTTTAACGTCCATGTCACATCTATGCCGGTAGTTGTTGGGAACACTAAGCTCGAACTTGTTTACGAGTATGGTTACCTGGGACAAATAGTCCGACTAGGTAAGTCCGGCTGAGTAGCGTTCCGGAAACTACGACACATCTTCTCGTTAGACATACCTCAAAACCTGAAAACGAATTTGTACAACCAGTGCGTGTTGCCAGTGATGACTTACGGATCTGAGACGTGGTCTTTTACTGATGGCCGTATGGGGAAGCTCAAGGTCGCTCAGCGAGCTATGGAGAGGGCTATGCTCGGGGTTTCTCTGCGTGATAAACTTAAAAATGAGGATATCTGCAGTAGAACCAGAGTAACCGACATAGCCCTACGGATTAGTAAGCTGAAGTGGCATTGGGCCGGCCATATAGCTCGAAGAACCGACAACCGATGGGGAAAAAAGGTTCTCGAGTGGCAGCCTCTTACCGGTAGGCGAAGTGTAGGGCGACCCCCACTAGATGGAGTGACGACCTGGTAAGACATGCAGGAAGTCGATGGTGGTAGGTGACTGAGGACCGTGCTTTGTGGTATTCCTTGGGGGAGGCCTATGTTCAGCAGTGGACTTGTGAAAGGCTGTAATGATGATGATGATGATGACACGCAAAATACGCGCTTAGACATTGAGTTGCAGAAAACAGCCGGTCGTAAAGTAAATTAACTACATACTATTAATCAGTAATGTACCTATTTGTCTGTGTATTCACCATAAAACTTATATTACTTGATGATCATAGGCAGTTTTATCCACAAGTTAGTGTAGTAACAATAGAGAAGCCTGTATCTGTTGTGAATCACTACATAGTTAATACATATTTAAAACAATTAACCCAACTACAATATTTTGTAACCAATTAGGTATTAATTCCTCAGAATTAATAGAAGGTACTCTGTGGTATTATTCTTAAATTTCATATAACCAATCCACACATACTAAAACCAGTGTGTGTTGCCAATGATGACAAACGTCAATTATGAATAAAAATATTTTGAATTTAGCTAGGGAATAATAGGAAAACCATTCCCTATTTTGGCCACCCCCATAGTTGGGTTAAAATAAAATAAATAATTACATGTTTTTAAAAGAATTATTTAATACTTAGTCTTATGCAAATACATACACTTATAAAAACTTCAAAGATCCTTATCACAACTTCCTTTTTCCTTGGCATTACTATATTTTTATTTGGCTATATAAACTATGCTGTCACATTTGGAATATCTTTCATTTCCACATCGTCACAAACAGACTCTGTTTCATCTGGTTCGTCTAAAAGAGCTTGCAATTGGTGAATTGAAGTCACTAAAACATGAAATTGCTTCTTCCTTAATGCTAATCTACTCTCCAGTTGCTGTTTTGTAGCTTCTAAGCTGCTTAAATCTGTTTTCAAAGTGCTAAGATGCTCAAGAGTTTCTTTTCTATCTGGTTGTTCACTTATTACTTTAGCTAGAACATCATATTCTATACGGTTTTTACGTACGGTTTTTGCTTGTGCCAGATCAGATTTACTTTTCTCTATATTATTTTTGGCAGCTTCTATGCCAGTTTCTAGTATTTTTGATAATGATTCATAACTTTTTAACTCCGCTGTCATCATTTCTGCACCTAACTGAGACTTAGTCACTGCAAATTCACATTGGGCAAGCTGTGCCAACATTCTGTCATGTGTTGATTTGCTGAAAAAAAGATAAATTCCCAATTAATATTATCATTTTATATTTTGTAAATAAAAACTGTTTGGCTTGAGTTGGTGACTTAGATGTCATTATCTACTACAAAACTGCAGAATTAATAAAATTATATGATATAAAAAAATATATGATATGACCGAACATTATATAATTAATAACTATACTATGAGCACAATGCACACAAACATACCCATACAGAATAAAAAAACAACAGTAACAAGACACACTGTGCTTTATCCGGCTTTTACAATAACATTGGCTTATAGCCAGTCTTTTTCATTTTATTACATGGTAGAGCCATGCTGCAGCTATATTAGTAGTATAGTTGTAGCACGAATGGGTCGGCTAGACCCGGGAAGGACCACGCTCTCATAGAATACCAGCATTAAATAGCAGCTTAACACTGCTGTGTTTCGTATGGTGAGTGTAGAGAACCGGAGACCCTTTTTACTGGAAACGAGGCATTCTATCTTAGTCCTCACGGGCAGCAACGCATCTGCATTTTGATTCGCAAACGAGCATAAATTTTTATTATATGTTTTTATTATATTTATGTCTGTGGGCCACAGCAGCCACTTACTATCAGGTGGACTGTGTGCTCGTTTGTCACCCTATACTATAAAAAAAAATTGTAAATATATGCTTTTAACAATGAAAAAATAATATTCTTAGCCATAAAAAGCTAAGATAGCTTCAAGTAACTTTTTATTTTGCCTGTATTATTATTAAAAATAATATGCATTTTTAACTTCCAATTCTTTGAGTAAAGCATTGTGAATCCCTTTTATTAATGCAATAATAATTATGGTAGGTAAAGTGGCTCCATAAAGCACTATATTGCCTTTTATCTTTAGTAAAAATGAAGACTATAATCATATATATATATATATATATATATATATATATAAAAGTATATATATATATACTGTGTAATATTGATATTTGAGTGATAGCAGTCACTATGATGAGAATTCTTTTAAGAGAAGCCATAAAGTACAGAAGAAGAAGGGATTTGTAAAATTTACATTTTAAATTTATTTCACAACTGAACTATAAATTTAAACATAATAGCTCATCATATTTAGATGACTGCCGACACCTTCAATAACCTTCTTACGCTGAAAGAAAGACGAAAACTGTTAGATATGGGATTTCTATATGATATTTTACACGATAGTATTGACTGTCCAGATTTAATAAATACTGTCACGTTTAATGTGCAAAGAAAACATACTAGAATCACCAAGAAAACTATGTTTAGTATTCCTCGTCACTCCACACTTTACGGTAAAAGTAGTATCTTAACACGATTGTTATCAAATTATAACAATACATTTAATATCATCAATCCCTTTATAGGCAGTAAGTGATTTTAGAAACAAGGTACGTGCATGCATTTTGAACACAGCTTTGTGTTTGTAACTATATACTGTATATGTGTGTGTATGAATGTATATGTGTGTGTGTGTATGATAGATATAATATAATATGCCATGATATAAATAAATAAATTTCAAAAAATTTACTCGAGGAGTAAATCACATATCAATTTATCAGTAAGGCTTAATATCTAAGTAGTAAACCTAAAACTACTTAAATTTTATTACTGTTATTTTATTAAGCTGTTTTAAATTGGTCTAATTTCCATTGTTTTTATTCATTATAATTGCACCTGGCTTACCTTTAAATTCAATATGTCGATAACTGTTATTGGCATACTTGAAATGAATTTGAAAATTGTATTTAGTGATATACGCTGTTGTCATCCTTATTAAAATAAAAATAAAATAAAATAATATTATTGCTATAAGATATATGTAATTTCATAGCGGTCTTACACAGGTTTCGTGATCAACCGAAAACAAATACCATACCTTACCTTTTCTGTTTTTAATCAATGACTATTGTGTTCTATGAAAAATGGTTACTTTTTTCATCCGACAGAAAGCATTGAAAATTTACAACAAAAAGGATATAATATTATGATAAGAATTAAAGAATAAAATAATGTAATTAACAGCTACAGCTCTAAGCAGAAAACTTAAGTAATTTTTAACCTCTCCTCCGGCTTTTCATCTGTGCTATTGCACCATTTGATTAATGTTTTTAACAAAACATTTAAACGCCTATCATCTCCAGTGCCATCGCCATCGATTAGCAATCGTCTTCGTATTACATCTTCTGAAAAATATAAAATTTTGCAAATCAATATCTTATCTGTTAATCTTCATTTTTTAAATCTTAAAATTTGCCTAAAATTTAATTATTCTTACATTTTAAGTAACTAAGTATCACAACATAAAAATACTTACCGTCACCCATTTTTTTAAACAATTATTTATACTTTTATTCTTGTAATAATAATATTTTTTTTGGCTTTTGGTTGTTGTTGTTGTTGATCCACGTAGGGACATTCCGATACTAGTAAATACGAGTAGGTACTCGATACTTTTGATTCGATACCAAGTACTAATAGCATCGAATCAATCTTGCGATACTTACTTGGTATCGAAACAAAAGTACTTGGTATCGAATCGAATCGGGCGAGCCGAACCCGACTTCATGTCCGACTTCACCCGAGCCCGAGCCGAGCCGAGAGAGAGAGCCACCATTACACTAAAATTATTACTGGTCCAGTCAGCATTAGCAGTGTCCTGCATTCCACAAGTGATTGCTTACGATTGCGTTACTAGTAATTTAAATTATTGTAGTCATCGGTTTATTGTTCCAATATTATCATGGCACCACCAAAATCTTTAATATGGACATATTTTACCAAAATAAACGTAACAACTGCAAAATGTAAACAATGTTTTGTCGGAATGTCGGTGAAATATTGTGGCAATACTTCTAATTTATTTAAGCACTCCAAAACTCATGGAATTACTGTGGATAAAGGCAAACTACTAGAACTATTGTTGTCGGACAACAAAGTAACCCAAGTGAGTCAGAATATGATGCTTCATCTACTGCACAACCCGAATATGATTTTTGGAAACATCATAAGGAGTTAGCACACGGACACAAGAAGAAAAAAATATCTCATCAGGGCGATGAAGTTTCTCTATATTTATCAAATCCAGTAGTTTCCCTTAAAAACAACCCATTTGCAGAATGGGATGACATGAAATTTGTATTTCCTTGTTTGTACAAATATGCACAACAATATTTATTTGTAGTCGCCACATCGGTTCCAAGCGAGAGCTTATTTTCCAAAGCCGGAGCAAGCAAACAATGTCGCAAACAAGGAACAGATTGTCTCCAAAATACCTAGAGCAGTTACTGTTTTTGGGCAATCTTGATGCTAATCAGTTTTTGTTTAAGGAAAAACAGAATGTTTGTTTATTAAATAAAAATTAGTTAATTAATGACTTTACTTTTAATTTTTATTCTCACAAAATTATTGTCCTTTAACATTTGCTACGTTAGTTTCATTAAAAAAAATGTAAAAGTATCGATATGAGTAAGTATCGATACTTTACGAGTATTTATATGAGTAGTATCGAAAAATGATATGAGTACTACTGATATGAGTAGGTATCGATACTTTCATGGTATCGGAACATCCCTAGATCCACGAACTAGGGATGGCGATCTGAGATCGATTAATCAAAGAATCGACTTTTCAGGTAGTGATTATATTCCCTTTGTTTTCAGGTCCGAAAGATCGATTTCTTAAATCGATTAGCGGTACTGAATTGATCCAGTGAATCGATATATGACCATTGAAAATCGCTATTCGATTTTTTTTGATTTGGGAAAAACCATAAAATTATTAATAATTAGGTGAATGTATCAGTAATATTAAGGTGTTGCCAGTTAAAGAGTTAATTACTCTAAAACTCGCGAGATGGCTGTATGCTTAGTTCCTTCACCTCCATTTAATTAAAAAAAGTTACGTTTGTAGTCTATGACTTTTTTATTTATTGATTGCAATATTGCGTCATTCATTTGTTTATATATATAAGCTGTGTCATATAATATTGTGATTAGCAAAATTAATACTTATTTTTCGTACAACCTTCACTCAATAGCCATGATATATATGAGTATCGTGGGATCATGTGTTCCTTGTGAGCGCCTTTTTTCAATTTCCGGCAACATAGCAAGTGATGAGTAGAACCGCTTGAATCCCAGTAGACTTAACAGACTATTGTTTTTAAAAATTTAGATATGAAGCATTGGGAACTTTAACTTTTTCACGTAATAAATACATGAACAAGAAAGATACCATAATTTATTATGGTATCTTTCTTGTTTTTCATAAAATGGATTTATATCTACATTATTAATACAAACATGAAAACAAACGATTTTTTTAGAAATCGATCTTTTAGACCTCCATGTTTTTTGAATCGATACATCAACTTACGATTCGAATCGATTTAAGAATCGATCTTTTTCGGAAAGAATCGTCATCCCCACTATGGAGTGTCTCTACACTCCATAATCCCTACCACAAACTAGCTTCTTATTTGTGATCCACAAGCTAACCATAGACTTAAAATATAGGTATTGGCCATAGATTTAGTATATACTTAGATTGACAATGTAAAAGAGAAAGGACATAGCATATGCTTACGTTAGAACGAGATAGAATGGCTAGACCATACACGTACACGCTAACAGCCTGTATCAGCCTGACGTCAATGGTTAGCGAAACAAATCCCACTTATTTTCGCGATATTTTTTATTTTGATGTATTAATAAGTATTCAAAAGGTGTGATTAAATATGGTGATGTGTGCCGTACCTGAATACAGTTCATCGAGAAAAGAAATTCCACAAAATTACACATTTTACATGTAAGTACAATCAAAATATTTAGCACTTTAAATTCAATATTTCAGAACTAGTACAAATATTTTATACACAAATGGATAGGGAAAAATATCGCATTTTATTACGATAATGCTCTAAATGCGTGAGAATTATATTAAAAATAATAACAAATACGTGAATTCCCGCTATTTCTGATCAAATTTTTGTAGGGATGGACACTATCAATGTCATCTTATCGATAATATGTTTATAACAGGCAAAGGCATTTCCTTGGATGCAGCCTCTTGTGACTTCGTTTTTTTTAATTTTCTATTTTTACGTTTTAGTGTTTCGTAATAGTAAATACCTACGCATTATTGTAAATACTTTAATGGGATAATTTAAACTCTTATAATGTTTCAGATTTACAAAAAAATATTCGGGTTAAACAAAAATGGTTAAAAATGATAAAACTGGGTTCCCAAAAAAAATTTCAACTACATGTAGCAAGCACTTTGAACAAAAATGTATTTCTCATAGAATTTCACAAAAAGTAAAACTGCGTTTTGGATCAATACCCACATTATTTATTCCCGTGCATATTTTCTTAATTATATATTTTACTGTATATATCTTCATTTCGTTTGCGCATGTTCAGATATGTACAACTTGTTTTTGTCATCCACGTGGTGTATATTTTTTTATAAAACGAAAGTAACAAAGGAACGTACAGTATCACTTGATAATAAACGGCTACTGAAGTACTTGGTCACCTACAGTCATCTTCAAACAAAGGAAGTTACAATTTTTTTCCGTAGTAGAACCATGCTGCAGCTATATCAATAGTATAGTTGAGCACGAATGGGTCTGCTCGACCGGGGAAGGACCACACTCTCACAGAATACCAACGTAAAATAGCAGTTTAATGCTGCTGTGTTTCGTATGGTGAGTGTAGAGAACCGGAGACCCTTTTTACTGGAAAAGAGGCATTCTATCTTAGTCCTAACTGTTGACATCGCATCTGCATTTAAATTTGCAAACGAAGATAGATGTAGATGTCTATGGGCCACAGCAACCACTTACCATCAGGTGGACTGTGTGCTCGTTTGTCACCCTAATTCTATAAAAAATGTGTTTCATCCCTGAGGACTAAGATAAAATGTCTTACAACTTATAATTATATAGTATCTCTATACTCAAATGGCTGGAACGCAGCAGTGTAAGCACTGCTGTTTAGCGGCAGAAATAGGTAAAAGGGTTGTATTTTATTAATTTTAATCATAGACTACATAATGTGCACACTAATTATATTTGTTTGTAGGTTGTATTGAACAGATACGCAAAGTATCAACATGTGTCTACAGAGATATATTGCCAGTACCCAGTAGCTCAATTGCAAACGTTACTATTATAGACAATTCCTCTAAAAAGAAAATAATTAAGAAAACAACATGTATAATAACAATAAAACTGAAAAATATAAGAGCACAAAAAAACGGGCTAATAAAAAAGTGGAAAAGTTGTATCATGTGATAAAAAACCTAGAAAGGCTTCCCTCACTTCAAAATAACATTAGTGCTCTAATAGCATCTAGTTCAAACGATTTGTTGCAGCATCTCATCGAAAGGGTGATTAAGAAAAATTATATGAGATAGGTATTCGTTCTGAACGAGTTTTTCGCCCTCACTTCAAAATAACATTAGTGCTCTAATAGCATCTAGTTCAAACGATTTGTTGCTGCATCTTATCGAAAGGGTGATTAAGAAAAAGGATATTAGATAGGTATTCGTTCTGAACAAGTTTTTCGAAAACATGTGAAAGGAAAATTGTAAACGAAAATATGTTTCGAAAATTAGTAAACGAATGCCTTGTGTCCTGCAAATTTTTTTAACATAATTGACATACATATGTACGATTCGCCAGCACTGTCAAACCATAAACACTTAATTATTAAATTAATAATCGAAACTTATTTGATTATTAGATTGAAGTATGAAGCAAAATTGCAAAATACCTCTTAAGGAGAGCTTACGACATTTTTACAATAAATTAGTTATTTTCGGTGGAAAATAAAAATCACAAACTTTTTGTTTGTAGTTTTACTTTTATACCCTCAAACATAATAATATTCATTTTATGACACAGACACAGCGTTCTGTATCGATAATTGAAGTTGCTATATGGCGCAGCACTATTGTTGTCGCGCTCATGCACATTTCACTCACACGGGTACATTTCGTTTTTGGTCTCACTCTAATCACGCCATCGCCAATCTAATGTAAACTATATCTATGGTATTGGCATAGTATATTCTAGAGATGAATCATACTATACTAGAATTATTTTGTCGGTGCAGTTTGGGTCTCTCTTCCACTCACGGGCCTTAGGGACGAGCATAGTGATGCACATTATTGTTGTCAATAAGCGTTATCGATAGTGTATTTAGTTATGTCATTATGTGGGTTAGCGATAAAAATGAAAAAAAATTAGATAATAAATAAATAAATAGATTCTCAGGAATTGTAGCCGCGCGCAAACGATATCAGTCCTTTCCATCAATTGGTTACGACCATCTGGAGCTTGTGTGTACTTGTACCCAAGTTATAGAGTATTTTACGCATAGAAGAAATAGAACACTGGAATCCGTCAATTCTTTCTTTTGCTGTACTCAAAATTTTAAAAAGGATATTCACCGTCGCGATAAAACGATGACACTATTTGTTTAATTACACTTTTGTCAAAGTCGTCTAACGCAGTTACTGTACAAGGCCAATAGACGCTTTCTCGCGAAGAGCTAACTTCTCCCTTTATACACTCTTTTTTAATTTTGTCGACCGCTCTAACACTCACACCACATATCGCCGCAGCAAGTTTACGAGAACGGTCGAAATTAACACTGTAACTTTTCGGGATCTATTTTCATTTCAGTGAAAAATGTAAAAACATTGTTGATAACAACACGTGCTTGTGCTGGTATATTGGTGACAACAGGTGAATAAGTTCTGCCGAAATTCAGAGAGCGAATGCGCAAAAACAAATTTCTCTTCGATATATGTTAAATTATCATTGCACAAATTTGCAGCTATTAGGCGGGGGAATAATGGAAAACAAATGACTCATAACATAACAATGTCGCACCACTCTTTGTATATCACACTGCCACCGTGTACCTGCCTTCGATGATTCATTTGTTGCTATCAATAATGGCGTTGTGCCCGCGCAACATGCTCACCACTCTAGACAGGAGCTATAATTGATGACCCCAACTGCATGTATAAAATAATTTTACTATAGGTCAATTTTGTACTGGATGCACTTAGTCCAATTTCGTACAAATACTCGATCCAAATACCTGTTTTACCTAGTTCATGAAGTACCCATAGAGTTTGGTATTGTTGGAATAGCTTACACTTTAAAGTATGCGTAGTTTTCGCGCAAAAGCGTTAATGTCAAGCATCGACGTTAGATGGCACTCGGCTCAGCCGATACGGGATGAAGTTCGTGCGTGTTGAACGTCCGAGCTTGCTGAACGGTGGGAGTCGAGAGCGTCCTAGAAAAATTAGGAGTTCATTTCCTCGCGTCGAGAGATAAACACGCGTTCTTTGTCGGGAAGTAGGAGGCGGAATACGATAGGCGCGTATAGTAAATATACCACTGGGAATTGTAACGCGCATTCCTGTTTTGTTAGCTTCATCCCGGGACTTAGGGTCTAATTCAGAATCTGTATAAGTGGATTCGACCGTATTAGTTACTAATGCGGTATTTGATATTCTAGAAATAACGGTGACCTTTGATCCGTACGTTCTGTGTTCATTCGCGAGTCAAGCGTTATAACAAGCGAGAGTATATATCAACAAAGATTTGCCCACGGTAGCTAACTGTGAAGGATGATGGTGGGATTCACCGTTTAAATATCGGTTTGTATGGGTCTTTTTTCTATACACAGTGTGACCTATGGTGTTATTAGGATTTCGAATGACTAACACGTCTAGGAAATATAAAGAATTATTTGCCTCTAACTCCATAGTAAATTGAATTTTAGAGTTTATGGAATTGAGATGTTCTAAAAATGCAGTTACTTTGTCTGATGGTAAAATTGTGAAAGTATCGTCTATGTACCGCTTGTAGAACCTTGGAGTTACTGGTGCAGTAAGCAGGGCTTTCTCCTCAAAGTCCTCCTTGAAAATATCGGTGACAATGGGAGATACCGGCGAGTCCATCGCAACACTATCTACTTGCTTGTAAAAAAACTCTTCCTTCCACAATAGACAGTCAGATGTAAGGCAATGTCTGAGTAATACTGCATATTCTGCTGGCATGTTGTTTTCCTCTAGTTTCTTAGTTACAATTGAAATGCAGTCTTCAACAGGTAGGCATGTAAATAGAGACTGAACATCAAAACTGACCATAGTTTCATTGTCAGTAAGACATAGGTATTTTATCTCACTGACATAATGGTATGAATCCTTAGTGTGTGCTCTTGTGTGTCTTCTGAGTGGTGATAGTACTTTTGCTAGGTGTTGAACCAATCTGTAAATTGGCGAATCGATCTGACTCACTATTGGACGTAATGGAGCGTTCAGTTTGTGTATTTTTGGTAACCCATTCAACTTCGGTGGTTTGGCACACGCAGGTATTATCGAATTAACGTCTAGACTCAATTACTCGGAGTATTTCTTAATTAGATCGCTAGTTGTTTAAAGCGTATTAGTTGTATGGTCTGTTTTGAGAAATTGAGATGAACTATTAGTGGAAACGGTGAAACAAATGCTCTGATGGTGATGTGATTCTCAAGATAAGGTGTCTGCTTAGGCGCCTTGAGATATCATTGCCAACACTGTCAGCTATCTGCTGGCTCAAGTTGCTGTCAAAATTTCCCAAGGGCTGCACGATGTGACGCATCAACATATTGTGAAGCAGTGTATTATGAAGGATAATTATATATTGTAATTTTAGGCTCAGAAGGGCTAGAACCCAGTGCCATAAAGCCAGTATATAAAAAAAGTCCATGATGTCCATGATTCCGCAAAATAAAAAAGTAAACGTAGTCTGTGGTCAATGTTTTGGTTTTGATTACGAGCACAAGCCCATTTTTGGAAATGGATAATTATTTGATTTTATTTAATTTTAATTGGAATCATCTTTGCCCATTGGTATACTATTCTTAGATGTATTATTCATAATGTCTGTAATCATGGAAAACGCTAATTTTAGTGATAAAGTTGAAGTTTACTTTTCGGAACTTGGGCGATGGCAAGTTTCATTTTTAATGTGTTACAGTACCAATTATTCAAGTTACTAACACTACAATATTCAATTTTGATTATTTTATTTCAGGAAAGTTTGGCGGAGTATAATATTGGGTCAGTTGTTGTCGTTATTATTAAGCGGCAAATGTATACTAACAACTCTGCTTCAAAGTGCTACTTGGCAGTTTCCTACAACTGCTCAACTTGTTATTCCATACATATTATTATTCATTTTATTTACACCTTCTTTACTTTGCACTGACATGAAGAAATTAACTAAGTAAGTTCTTTTTTACAAATATACCTAAGTGTGGAAACTATTAATGATTATTTTTCTTTATAAGTGGATATCAAGTTTTTGGATATTTTAGCCGACTTCAGAAAAGAAAAAGTTTCTCAATTTGACAATATGTTTTTAGTATATATGATGGCTTTGCTAATTTTAAATAGATTTTAAAGTTTAGTTATTGTTAAATGGGTTATTTTTCACAAGTAGTTTCAGGGTTCATTGTTTTAAATTTCGAGATCTGGATATTTTTTTCTGAAATATAATATTATATTTTTAATGTAATTATACAGACTATATTCTACTTGTCATATTGATTTTTTGATAAATTCCTAAATCAACTGAAAGCAGTCAAAAAACCAATTAAAACCATGTTTCATAATTTTTTCAGAATATGGTGGGTGCTTATAATAGCATGTACTCTAGATGTCGAAGCAAATTGGCTTCTAGTAATGTCCCAAAGGTATACTTCAGTGTTAAGCTGACAACTGTTAGCATGTAGTGGTGTCGGCGCAGCCTTAGTGGGTGGTGCTTGGAGGGGACAGAGGCTGGGTGTAGTACATGTAGCAGGAGCTACTTTAGGCCTCATGGCTGTTGTTTGTGTTGTATGGGCTGATGTGGAAGGAGCCCCTACTGATGGTATGACTTTTCTCTAATTATTATATTACTTTATTATATTACTACTAGTAATATAATAAATATTACTTCTCTTTGAACATTTCTTAGTATCATTCAAGATAAATCTCATTTTGCTAGTTACAACGACTCCATTTATTATTTTTGAACTATGTTACTGTTTTTGTAAATCAGACTTTAAATTTATTTCCTCTTCAGGCTTTAACAGACCACTGCTAGACATGGGCCTGTCCTGTTGTAGAAGATCTTCTTTGATTCAATCAATAAAATTTTGCAATAAAATTCTTAAAAATATATTGCAATATTGAAATACAAAATTTAGCAAACTAATGGAATGATGGATTGACATGGCAATTTATTTTTATGATAGGTGACTAATTTTAATTAAAGTGTTTTATACTTTTAGGTATATATTAATTTTGTATATTTACACAGATAGTTACAAACACCTTGTAGTGGCAGTGTAAGAATATCCACTGCCCCATATCATCCTGTGGGTGTCGTAAGAGGCGACAGAAGGAAAAAATCAGGTGATGGTCAACAGCATATTTCCAGTAATGGCAAATATCCCCCTTATGAAGTAATCTATGGAGGAGGCCTATGTTCAGCAGTGGCCTTTAAAGGCTGTAGCAGTACCACTGTACCACAAATACTAGAGATTTATTAGACATTTTATAGATTCTATCATTTTGCAACTGTCTAGTATAAAAATACAAACTTTTTCCAGGTAAAAATCAGCTTGTGGGTGATATGCTTTGTTTAGCTGGATCCTTGCTTTACGCAATGGTCACTGTTTTGCAAGAAATGATGCTCAATGAACAATCTTGCTCGGAATATTTGGCCCTGTTGGGATTTATTGGAGGTGTGGTTGCATGCACACAGACATTTTTTCTTGAATTTAACGAGCTACACACTTTCAACTGGTATGAGCTGGAAACAGTGGTGCAGTTAGGAAGCTACTGTGGACTGCAAACTGTGTTCCAAATTCTACAGAGCTTCATGCTTAGGGATGCGGGATCAATTGTACTGCATCTATCATTTCTTTCAGCGGATTATTACACCCTCATTGCAGGAATGTACATATTTCAGTTCAAGGTAAAGTTATAAGCTTTATTTTTGTGTACTGAACTTAATCAGTTAAGTTGATAATATATTTTAAACTAGTTTGTCCATGATAATTTTTTTCTTCGACAATAAAATGTCAAATGAAGTAACAGCCTGTCTGATACTAAGTGGCTGCTGCACCCTATGCACACCTACAAAAAACTTCAAACAAAGAAAAAACTTGAAATTATACTGGGTCTCAAATAAAGTATGTTTTCTTTATTTGAAAATTATTCAACATAATTTTAATGCTTAAAATTAAAAATTGTGCCTCAGAATATACTAATTTAAAAATTAAAATATTCCTTTTTTTTCAGTTTCATGCATTGTACTTCTTGTCGTATTTACTGGCAATGATAGGTGTGTTTCTATTCACTGCAAGGTCGACTCGTCCGCCGTCGTGTGCAGAAGTTTTGCCGCAACTTGTAAACAATGCTGTTCACTCTCAAGATAATGTCTCATTGTAAGGATAATATTTTTTTTATAATGACATTGCATTTAAAAGAAATAAAAAAATATAGCACATTCAACATTGATATATATTGAATACTTAAGTAGACTGCATAGCTTAGCAACTGGCTATTATGCTGCAGGTTCAAACTGTTCTCACCCCAAGTGTTTTAAATACTGCAACCACAACTAGCCAATCATAATTGACAATGATGAAGAGGAATTGAGTAAGTTCGAGTGGTGGAGTGGCTCAGTCTTTGCGCGTGGCACTATAATATGTCCTGTGTAGTTGAAAGCTTCGGGTTCGAATCCCACATGGGACAAGTATTTGTATGGCGTATAATTCATTTTTCTGGCTCTGGATGTATGTCCTTGTAAAATTTATGTATACAAACTGCCAAATGATACAGGGGAAAATCTTAGTGTGGAGTTACTGTTACAGCCTAGAGTCCATTGCTGAACATAGGCCTCATTTGGGGATATTTACCATAGTTGTCATGCTTGGCTAACAGATTGGCAACCGCAGTTTATTTATTTTTAGTTGTTATTAGGAACATACTGCTGCCAACTCTCTATCACCTCTTATGACACCCACGGGATGATATGGGTTAGTGGATATTCTTACACCGCCACTACATAGTTAGTACAGAGGTAACATTTAATTTTTTTTTATAGGATAGTAAAAAATAAAATAAAAATAGGTTTCGTACTCTGGTTCTGTACTCGGATAGCCATCGTAGCTCTACTGTACAAGCACTTCAGCACTTCGATATACCAACAGTCAACTTGGCATCGCTGAAAGGACTGCAGCACCGCCCGAATTTCGACGGAATCAAAGGCTTTCTCATAGTCCACATACGCCAGACAGTGGCAAATTGTACTTCTCGGACTTCTGTACAATTTGCCGAAGGGTATGTATGTGGTCTATGGTGCTAAAGCCCTTTCGGAAACCGGCTTGTTCGGGAGGCCGGAAGTCGTCAAGTCTGCGCGCGAGACGATTCGTAAGGACTCTTGAAAACAGCACGTAGACGCGGCTCAGAAGGGAAGTCGGTCTTAATCATCAAATCGGTTCCATCCTCGTCTGGGGCCTTGCCGTTTTTAAGGTGCTGGAGAGCCATTCGAATCTCGCTCAGACTGACGTCCGGGATATCATCGGAATAGTGTCGGATAAGACTCGCTCTTGGATCGTTACACACACTTATGTGTGGCTCCAACGATGATGTGTATAACTGCCCATAGAACCTCTCAATCTCACTCAAAATCTCAGGTGTCCCGGAAACGACGCTGCCACACTCTGTCTTCAGCTTCGACAGTTGGCTCTTTCTGGCAGACAGATCTCTAGCAAAGACTTTGGAGCCCTTGTTCCCCTCGATCGCTTCTTTAATACGAGCAGTATTGAAGTTGCGTAAGTCCCGCCGCATGCATTTGGAGATCTCTCTGTTCAGTTGCCTGTATGCTGTCAAATCTACTGAAGACTGCAGCTTCATATCCCGTCTAACAGCCTTGTGATTAAGAGTATGATCGGAGAGTTTTTGTGCTCTTCTGCGGCGGGTCTTGCAAAGCTTAGCTCCGACCGCATGGACAATTTCCACGAGCTTGGCATTCATATCGTCCACTGCATTGCAATCTTCTAGGCACTGAAAAAGGTTTTGTAGCTCGAGCTGAAAGGTTTCGGGACTTTGGATTAGAGCACGAGGGGGACGGAGCGTTGACTTCATTAGACGTGACCTCTCCAACTTAACGTTTAGATTCAGTGTGTCTCTCACCAATCGGTGATCGCTGCCGGTTTTCACCCTCGTGACCACTGAGACATCACTGAACAGTTGTCGTCTGATCGTCATAATGAAGTCAATCTCATTTTTGTCGAACCGTCGGGGCTCAACCAGGTCCACTTCCTGTGTGGCCGCTTCTGGAAGAAAGAGTTCATCATAAAAAGTCCCTCTTTCTCCATGAAGTCGGCCAGCTGCTGACCCCTTGGGTTCCGTTGCCCTATTACGAAATTCCCTACTTTCAGCTCACCGTTCTCTCTCGTGCCTAGTTTTGCGTTGAAGTCTCCCATTAACGTCGTATAGGGAGTTTTGGAGGAATGCATGGCTCTAGAGATATCCTCATACATTTCCTGCACCTCCTCATCGGGGTGTGCCGAGGTTGGTGCTTAAACCTGTATGACCTTTAGCGAATACCGTTTGGTGATTTTGAGTATAAGGTACGCAACCCTCGTCGACACACTCTCAATCTTTACAACGTTGTTAACGAGAGACTTGTGGATGATAAATCCGACACCTCCTTGGGACAGATGGTCGCCCTCCCGGTGATAGAGCAAGTTGCCGGATTCGAGGATTACCGTGTCCTCCCCCTCTCTTCGGACTTCGGATAATCCTATAATATGCCAGCGTAACTTGTCTATCTCTTCTTCCAGCTCCACAATCTTCTCGTCAGTCCTCATGGTGCGTGCGTTGTATGTTGCCAGGTCGAGTCGTCTTAGGTGGCAACCGAACCTCCACCGAAGATTCTTAGCACCCCCTGCCCCGCCGTTACCATGGTCGCCACCGTAGCCAGGAATAGCGGGGCCGCCGGGGACTGGGGGCCATCTCTTCGTTACTTTCATGGGGGGGGGGGTGTATATCGCCATAGTTGCCACACTTGGCGAGTGGATTGACAACCGCAGTTTTTTTATTGTTGTTTTGCTGTTATCAGAAAGATGCTGCTGCCCATCCTGTGCCTCTGTTTCCCTCTGTCGCCTTTTACGACACCCACGGGAAGATATGGGGTAGTGAGTATTCTTACCCGCCACTACACGGGGGATACCATATTATTAATTACAACATAATATTTGTAGATATACACTTGATATTCCAGACAAGAATTATTGGTCTTGAGCAGACGGCAAGTATGATTTCGTCGGTTTTTTTCCCTCATTTCTTGGCCTGCACGGTTTGTGCGTCAGCCATGTCTTCTATTTTTCAATGTATAATTACCCTTCATAGTACAAATGTATAATTATCCTTCATAGTACACTGCTTCACAATATGTTGATGCGTCACATTGTGCAGTCCTTGGGAGATTTTGACAGCAACTTGAGCCAGCAGACAGTTGGCAATGGTATCTCAAGGCGCCTAAGCAGATAACCTTAACTTGAGAGTCACATCACCATTATCGCACTTGTTTCACCGTTTCAACTAATAGTTCACATGCGTAGACATTTAATACACAAAATCGCACCACTTTTACATATCAAAGTCCACTTCAAACCATTATTTAAACAATAATACAGGAGCAGCAAACCGCCGCCGGTCAAGTTCCCGCTAAAACTTCTTTCATCGTTTTCATGATGGTTGGTTTTTTTTAACCTACCCACCTGTTAGTACACTGATTGTATTATGGCCTATAAAATAATGTTAGACCTCAAGCAACTTAGGTATTCATGTCAAACCCCACAGTACGAGGGTGGATTGAAAAGTACTCGGCCTAACCAAGAAAATAAACACATACTAAATCAGTTATATTTTTATTTTACTACATAATCACCATCAAGTTCAATACACTTTTGCCACCTCCCCTTCCAAGCATTTAGACCGTTGAAAAAAAATGATTCTTCCTTAGAGTCAAAATATGCGTCTACAGCTGCTTTGACCTCGTCGTTTGTCAAAAATCTTTGACCTCCCAAGTGCTTTTTTAGGTTAGGGAACAGAAAGAAGTCTGATGGTGCCAGATCAGGTGAATACGGCGGATGCGGTAACAGTTCAAAGCCACAGTTGTGAATTTCAGCCATTGACTGTACTGACGTGTGAACACGGGCGTTATCTTGATGAAACAGGACTTTTCTTCTGAGCATTCCTCGACGTTTTTCTTTTATTTCCTCTCGTAAACGACGTAGTAAGGTGCAGTAGTAATCAGAGTTTATAGTCTGACCCCTTTCAAGATAATCAATCATAATCACACCTTTCGAGTCCCAGAATACTGAAGCCATCACCTTATTTGCCGACAAAATCGACTTAGCCTTTTTAGGGGGTGGTGAACCAGGTCTTCTCCACTGTTTTGATTGTTGTTTTGTTTCCGGTGTACAGTAATGAACCCATGTTTCGTCTATAGTAACAAAACGATTCAAAAAATCATCTGCATCGGCTTCAAATAACTCCAAACAGTCGCGTGAAATAGTCAATCGCGTCCTTTTTTGTTCAACTGAAAGCTGTCGCGGAACCCACCTCGCAGACACCTTGTGGAAACCCAACTCGTTGATAATGATGTTTTGAGTTCGTTCATAAGAGATGCCTATAATCTCGGCTATCTCTCTAATTTTTAATCTGCGGTCTCCCATTATTAAATCAAGTACTTTTTTAATATTTTCGTCAGTAGTTGACGTCGAAGGCCTTCCAGAGCGGGGTTCATCTTTCACACTCTCTCTACCACGCTTAAATTCTGCTATCCATTTTTTGACGGATGAATATGACAGAGCACAATCGCCTAATGTACTGACCATGTCATCATGGATGGCTTTTGATGATAGCCCCTTCTTATGGAGGTACTTAATGACGGCACGCTGCTCGATTTGCTCCATTCGCGGAAATTATGTCCGATTACTTTGTTAATAAATTTATAAAATCACAACTAATTATCGCACACGTTTCGAACTTCACACAATGAACTAGTCTGAACTGAACTAAATAATGTGGGTAGATTTGATTTTTAGAATTGAATGGATCTGTGTTAGGCCGAGTACTTTTCAATCCACCCTCGTAAAAGAGAAAATACTAGTGTGATGATGATTAAAAACATAGACGCCATATACAGCTCTTTTATTTAACAGAAAAAAAATATGGGAGATTTTTTTTCAGTTAAATATAAAGGTTTGTATGGTTTAATTTTCTTCAATATTTACATTTATTATCGTCTTCCCACTGACGAAATCTTCTACCTACAGCCCCCTAATGTCTTGTTTGTCTACTTAGTCACCACCAATGTAAGATGAGCTGCCAAATGCGTCAACTATGGCAAATATCACCCTTATGAGGCATTCTATGGGGCGGCCTAAGTTCAGTGGACTTTGATAGTCTGTAATTAATAAATTATATCACAAAACATTTCTTTTTTTAGGGAATACACTGTACCAACACTGGATTGTATACCTATAGAGGGCTTGGAGCCGCCAATGAGCAGAGACACGACATTCACGTCGTTCCTTGGAGGCCCCCAAAACAGTATACCCAATGGTAACATAATCTCGGATCAGACAACTGGAAACCAAAATACTACTAAGGACTCCTCTTAATGACATGTACTTCATAGAGTATTTATTAAATAAATCAAAGGTAGTTAAATATTTTAAATTTAAAAAGGATAAATTATTTACGACGTAATATAAAAAAATTGCAAGACCAAAATTTTCTTTTTGTTAAGGTCTATCATTAATTATGTAGATATGTGTGGCGGAAATTTATGAACTTAACACTTTCACTGTCCGGTTTTCAGACACAATAGTAAGACAATAGCAATGAGCTATACGTGGTGCACAGGACAGCGAAAGGGTTAAGTTAAATTAGTAATTGTAGCCTGAAGTTTAACTTGGCAATTTAACTAATTTTTGCTTAAAATAAATATAGGGAATTTTTTTGCATAGAATTGCCGTTGATAAATTAATTTATAAGGTATATGAATGTGTAATAAAACTAACCCCTTTTGGATTGTTTAATTGATAACTAACTTGTTTCAATTTTGGTGACAGAACTTAAATTTCAACTGCATTTAAACTGCAACCATTTATGAATAATAAATAATTAACTAGACAAAAACTAGAGGTAAACAATTAAAATTAGTCATTTAGAATCAATAATTAGCACACATTAATAAGAACTTGTCAGTAATCCATATTGTATTATAAAACAGGGACCGTATTACACATAGGTAGGAGTTATAAACAATGCCTATCTAAAAATACTCTTTTAGGCGAAAAATAAATAAACAGTTTTGAAAGTTTACAAATATTGTTAAAATTTTTGAGATGTTTAACATATGGAAATTCTTGCTTGGTTTTCATACACAAAACAATGCTCCAAGTCATTCTGACTTCTGGGGATTAATGTCTAATGTCTGATTAATTAATGTCTAACAGGCAGTAAGTACTAGTAGCATTTATTCTCCAAAGAAATCATTCTTTTGTACTCCGCACAATTCTATTAGCCACAATGATATACTAAAACGAAACGTAACTTAATAAAACAGCTTTCATGTGCTAAAAACAAGAATAGACAATGATAGAAGCCGGCTTGTAGAAGTTTAGAAACTTTCTGACAAACTCCAAAGTTAAAAGGCATAATATAATAACTAACGTAGGTAGTAAATTGATAATGGAGTCTTTATATTGTTTAATAAGGGAAAAAGTTAGACTGGCAATTCGAATAGATAACAGCATGAGTCGTATACACAAAATTTACCCGTCGCTGACTTTTAACGCACTTCCCTTGCCGAGCTTTTGCTGGCGCTTAATCTTGTCTGCACTTCACGATTTTCATCTGTTTGGACACTGAATTATCTTTCGCTTGCTGTAAAATTAGTAGCGTAGCATAGGTTATCAGCCCCCCCCCCCCCTCCTTATTTAACATCTAAATATAACTATGTTATCTTATTTTGTAAGCATATAGAACACCCTCGGCAGGTATGTGTGCAGATTATCTCTATTTATATAACTGTTAAATGTATAGAACTGTAACTACATGTTTGTTATATTTTAATCGAATTATTTAGTAAATGGTATTTTTCAGATTGTTTACTTTTACCGACATTATTTAATAAATTAAGGCGGGTAGTTGAATGTTCACAAAATGACTCCGCTAAATCTATACTATGGCAATCTTTAAATGGATGCCTACGTTCTGATAGTTAAATTTACTATTCACAAGGCAACGTTACATAAACATGAGCGAGTGCTTCATAAAATTGTCTTTTGTTGGGATATGGTTCTATAGTCGGACATTCTGTATATCTTTAGTAGATAAGGACAGAAGCTTTCCAGATCTGTTTATACAGGGTTTTTTTTTCAAAGAGTGGATAGCCAAATTTTAAACTTAAGTTCAAATATAAAAATAATGATATACCGTTATTGCATTTTTTGGAAATACGAGTAAATAAGGCTTCTAAGTTTATTTGAAACTATCCCAAATTTAATGTGATTTATGAGCAACAACGTTTTTGCCTACCGATCGACCTTTATGCCTAGGCCACACACATCGGGATAGAATTCCAGCGATAAAACGAATATGGCGAAGGTGCCTTGCCACATTGCGCGTTATAAAATTTATCGGGATAAATACACGCCACATACAAAATGGACGCCTATATGATAGATAGGACAATATTATATTATGACATCGAATAATTATTTTTACTACGTTTTTGGCAACAGAGGACAGCTTTAGACGCCTGCATTGTTTATTCAAAATGTCTCATCAAATTAGTTTAAAAAAATTGTCACTGTCGAAAATATGTCATAAATTCTAATTTAATTCTACACGTCCGCTACACGATATCTGTGGGTCGCCTGAAGTGTGGCCGCTCAAGCTAAGTTTATGGCGACTTCGCACGAAGTGACGAAGTATTCACGAATATGTAGCCAAACACATCACGATAACGCGAATGTGTGTGGCCGCGGCATTACGAATGTCTACGTGCGCAGTAAAATCAGTTAATTTAATACGTTATTAACTACGCATTTTGAATTTCAAAGATAAAAAGGACAATATTTGACATTTTTTTATTAATTTTTCTTCACATTTGCCTATATTACTTATTCTGAACCTTCTCTGCAAATTTGGTCAGTTATTGTAAATTAATCCTGTATAATATACTGGTCTCATATAAGCCCTAAAACAGGAAAAAAGTGTATGTGACATGTCCGCGGAAATGTATAGGTAAATGATTCGGTATAGAACCCTATTGCAATATGATTCTTTGAATGATAAATGTTAATAAATGTGAGACGTTTTATATTATCATTAGCGATCCGCCCCGACTTCACACGTGTGATTTCTGTATCTTGACCACAGCGCCATCTACCGGATACAATTGTTAATTGAAAACATCCAGGTACCCACTCAAACACACAAAAAAAAATCATCATAATCGGTCCAACCGTTTAGGAGAAATTCAGTGACAAACAGAAAAATTATAAATTAAATTAAATATTTAAATAAATTATATATTTTAATAAAAATAAAGATAGTAATGTTAATAAATTGTATCGTTGTTTGCTTTTTAAATCTCTAACAAAACAAGTTACTAACATGATTTTATTGTAATGATTTCTTTATACTTATAGGTAAAGACTAATTACTAAATTAGTTCTTTTTTGTATTGATACTAGTATGTTCGGATTTAATTTTCTTGGCTGTACATATGAGTATTGTAAAGTTGTAAACGATATAAAATTTGGCATATCTATTGATGCTATGTTTGCATGTTTATTTGCAGGTCCCTGTGTATAGTGTTAAATTAACCCAGTAAGGGTCAGTTTACACCGAGACGCGACGCGTCGCGACGATGCTTGAAGAGGCCAGTGGTTTCACAACGCGACGTCGCGAGGCGCATCGCGAAGTCGCTGTCGCTGTCGCTGGTAACACACCGCACTTGCACTACCGGCGCAGCACCGCTGCGTCGCGATACGTCGCGCTACGCCGCGAAACATATCGAGGCGCAGCGCGACGCCGTGGGCCATTTTATAATTATCTCAATAAAATATATCTTATCGTATAGTAAATAAAGTTATATTTTATTTCACTATCAAAAAAGTGCGCGCCGCGTCGTGTCATGTCTCGGTGTGAGTTGACCCTAAAACTTTATAAAATCTCGAGGTAGGAAAACGAAAACTGCCATGTGCTCGAATTTTTAAAAATTTTAATCCATTATAATAGCAAACTTTGTATGGACTTTTAAAGTAGTTTCTATATTGAATCGAGACATTAGACTAATGATTAGGCTAAGGAATTCTAAGAAATATATATAAAATCATACATAACTACAGGTACATTATTTGAGAACATTCCAAAAAACTAGTATACTGAATTGCAGATAGAGGTATATCTAGAAAAATAGGTTAAAGAATACAAAAATGTCAACATTTAAACTTACTGCAGATATTAAAATATATTCGTTATAATAATTTTTGTTAAGTGGAAATTGTTAAGATGCTGTTGCTCATGCAATACTCATATAAATATTTTATTTATTGTTAAAAACTATTGCATACGTCTTAAGACTGTGATTTGTTTTGTTCCTGTAAATTAACTGAGCTTAAAAAAAGGAAGAGGTTATCAATTAGACTGTATGTTGATTTTGTAATGTACGCCGTAACACAACTCTACAATTGTAAAACCTATTTCGCCATTTTGCATGCCCAAACATAGAGTGGTCTTTCATAAATTTTCAAACAGATAGTAAGCTGAAATCGTTTTTTTTAAATGAGATTATGATGGTATATAAACATTACATTGGTAGAGCCATGCTGCAGCTATATTAGTAGTATAGTTGTAGCACGAATGGGTCGGCTAGACCGGGGGAAGACCACGCTCTCACAGAATACCAGCGTAAAATGGCAGCTTAACGCTGGGTTTCGTGTGGTGAGTGTAGAGAACCGGATACACTTTTTACTGGAAATGAGGCATTCCTGACAACGCATCTGCATTTTGATTTGTAATAGAGGAGAGATGTAGATGTCTACGGGCCGCAGCAACCACTTACCATTAGGTCGACTGTGTGCTCGTTTGTCATCCTTATCCTATTAAAAAAAATTACAAGATAATATTAAAAGTAAAGCAAATTACAACCTTTATATGTCTCACTGCTGGGCACAGAATTATGTGCCAATTCAAATTAGGTAGTCCGCCGCGCTGCTCCAGTGCGTGTTAGCAGACTTCACATGTATTCGAAGTGTTTTTATTTCTCAAACATCACTAAAAATATTTTTATGTTTCCTTCTCCGCCGAGCACGTGGTAAATCGGCACTCAAAATTATAATTAAAAGTTTCATTGGTGTCGCCGGGATCGAACCCGAGTTGATTACGGCGAGCGCTTAGCCACAGAGCTCAGGGGAGAATATTTAATCAGCTAAATTGATGATATTGTCGATCATATTGCAATTAGTTCTATGTCAAAAAATGACAAGTTTACAAGAGTTTTTGCCTAATGTTTTCAAACTATTGTGTACTATTAAATGTGCATTTTGAGATTTCCATAATTATATTTTCTTAGAAATTTGAAATAGAACCTTTCTTAACTATAATTGACGTAAAATTTGTGACATGTAACATATTGATAATTTATTTGTATCAAATAATACTGTGATAACTTCAAAAAACAGAGTAAATTTCTTGACAAACTAAAATGTTGTTAGCTTATAACAAAATTAAATTGAACTTATTTTAAAATTCACAACGGTAAAATGAAGAAGGTGATGTAACGAATATAATAATTAATAATTAGTATGCAATGGAACCATTGCATACTAATTATTTTGTTTATGAGGACAGGCATCAGGATATGAACAATTATGTTCCAAGGAGTCGTAAAAAGTGTGATAATGTTTAGGAATCAGTGGATTTAATTCTTGTAAATGTATAAAATTTGTAGTGTCAATAGGCAGAAATGATAGATGAAGGGCGGTATTATCAGTTCGTGTGTAGTTTTTGTTTGAGTGTCGCGGTAATTCTTTGAAGTCGTCATTAAGTACAACTTATACTATATGATCTCATCTGGATTATATTGCAGGCTCACGAGTACAATGTCGACTACAAGTGGATCGCCCTTTTTGTTTCCTGGTCGAATGCTGGAGTATCTACCACCTTCACACTTGCTGAAATCACTGTAGGTTAGACAAACTACTTTAGACGGTTCAGGCTTGTTTCTTGCGCTCTTTATTATATTTATGTAGTCTCCAGGAATTAAAATATCTCGAGGAGGTAGCAACTTTCAATGCTGCTATGTATCGAGTCAACCTCCATTTGTGTGTACCTAAGTTTGAGGTAATTTTGTTCGATGATTATGTTCTTTTCGACTGATAATTCAATTACAGCATTAGACAATTTCAAGAATCGGTTTTGGTAACCACACCCATCACTCCACAGAATATATTTTTTTTTGGTATTTGGCGGCTTTTCTAGTTCTGCCTTTAGGTGTTTCATCATAATAGACGTAAAGATATCACTGTCTAAGCCATCGCTTACCTCGTGCCATAGATAGCAAATAACTTCTTTTGTTTTTAAATTATAGTGTGTGTAATTGTGAACTTTAAGTTTTGTTTTATAGTAAACAACTGATGCCTGGATTCTTGGGCATAAAGGTACCGCTTCGACATCCATAGTGTTTACTAATACATCATCTTCAATATTGTTTTTGTCATTATCCTTTGTCTTGCTGTTTCTTTTTTCTTCAAGTGACTCCTTGTACTCATCTTCATTAATATTACCATTCTTGTAAGCTAAGCACTTGTTGCACTGGTCTTTACTGGGTTTGAAAATAGACAAATTAAGCTCGCGGTACTTCCTCTCGAACGTCGCTACAGAATATCGTATCTTATTGTTATTTGAACATCATCATCATCATCATCATTACAGCCCTTCACAAGTCCACTGTTGAAAATAGCCCTCCCCTAAGGAATGCCACAAAACACGTTCCCGAGCCACCTGCATCCATTGACCTCCCGCATGTCTTACCAGGTCGTCACTCCATCTAGTGGGGGGGACGCCCTACACTTCGTCCGCCGGTACGAGGCCGCCACTCGAGAACCTTTTTTCCCCATCGGTTGTCGGTTCTTCGAGCTATATGGCCGGCCCATTGCCACTTCAGCTTACTAATCCGTTGGGCTATGGCGGTCACTCTGGTTCTACTGCGGATATCTTCAATTACAATCATTTCTATTTTGAGAGATAATAGAACTCTGTCGCATCTTTATTAGGAACAACCTAATCCCTCTGTTGTCTTTGGCCAATGCACAAAGATTTCATAAACATTTGCTTACAAACATGAACTCTCTTAGCATTATCTTTCAAAGATAGGAAATATTTAAATGCTTTGTCTTTCCTAGAATCTACGCTTGAAGAACGTCGATGACCACAGCATATACACTTACTAAACATTTCACATTCAAACCTTTGTTTCGGTCCCCCATGTTTCACTTCGGTATGCCCAACACATCTTTCCTGTAAGCCTTTAGCTTATCTTAATAGTGTTTGTTTTTATTTTCCATTCCTATCCTTCTCAAAACCTTCATACTGTTTACCTTGCAACCTAGCCTCAGAGTTACTTAATTTCTTCCATTTTGTTTGATCTGCTTGCCCCTTACGACTGCTTTTCCTTTTGTGAGTATCCTTACGAGCAAGCACTCCAGTCTCCTTATCAAGGACCTCTTCGTTGGAGCTCGTACTTTCTTCTAATGCATTATAATGAAAGCCAACATTAGTTTCTTGTCTGATTGAGAAGACGACCCTTCTTCGAACAAAACCTCTTCACTAGACGTGTCATGCTGCTGCATAGTTTCATCTTCATACAACTGGTCTGTAGCTTCGTTCAGTCGCTGCTGGCGAGGATGTTGAAAGAAACTTGTAGCTAACTGTACTAACCGCCTTCCTCTTGTGTTATTCATCTGCAACAATAACCATCAAGCCATGCATACAAAACCAAAGCAAAATTCAAAAGGTTCTATGTCGCGTTTGTAACTACGTATTGCAACATAGGTCTTATTGTTTTATTGGCATTATTTACAAAAATGGTCAAAATAAACAAATATTTTTTATGAAAAAACGTTATCTGTTAATAGATTCGCGTCACTATAGGTCTTAAGCGCTTAACATAAAAAAAAAATAGTTAAAAAGCGGACTCACGGCGCTTTTTGTTAACAGTTAGGTTAAGATTTCTCATAAGTGTAATGAAAACCAGGATATTAAGGTGAAAGCTTTTGATTTTTATTTTGATTTAGATTGATCATTATAATGATTATAATTCTGTAAATACATACTCGTTACGCTCGCGAATCATATTTTGTTAAACATTCAATCTGGCCCTGACCTGCAAATTCCAAAAAACGTAAGAAAATTTGAATTTCGCGGGCCACCCTGGAGCATTCACCTTAACGAAAACCAACTAAAACCAGCACACAATGATACGTAATTTATGATAATTTTCAACTTACCTTAGAAACAAAGCACAATATTATAACTTAATTAATAATTTTCACTTGTTTTTTCACTTGTTTTTTCTCAGAACAATAATCCGTTGCCGCTCAAATTTTGACATAAAACAATTTGCCATATTATACGATTTACTGCCTAGTCGATCACGTGACATATTGCAAGTTTGCAAGTTTCAAACGCCGCTTTCCTATTTGTAGATGACATTGAACGTTTACCGGTCGCGTTCAAAACTAAAATTAAAGCATACCTTAGAAAAAAAACTATCGAAATTTTGGAACAAATTGCAATATGAACGACGATATATTACATGTTTGTATAATGTAGCTTTCCAACCTGTTAACTTTTCAGCCGATGTGATGATGTTATAATTTTGTTTCTAATTTTATAATATTTTAATGACCTTAAACCAAATCAAAAACGATGTTATTTGTTGGATGATTGTTAAAATGTATTATTTGCACCAAAATATTAAGCAATGTTTTATCTTTCTCTTTATCAGTCCGCAAAAGTTCCCTGCTGGACTTGGGCCTCTTCCACTGTAGAATTTGCCATAATCGCCGCGATTGACTAGCCGCGGAGTTAAGGCTGGGTGTTCCAAGCGCATTAAGTATTTACAAGCGGTCGTCGCCAAGATCGAGTCGAGCCGCGCATATGTTCGTGATTTTTATAAAATAATCACAAAATATTGGTTTAAAGTTATAAACAAATATTTACACAATGAGAAATAACTCATTAACAAAAGCTTAATTAGTCTATATAAGTTCCATAAAACTATAGTTATTTACAATTTATTTTCTAAATATTGTTTACGTAGAAGCGCGCGCTCATAAATTTTGCACAGATCTTACCTCGGCAACGTCACGCGGGATACTGGCACAGTGTTGCAAAAGTGAAAAATAAAAAATCGGTAGATTTGCCAGCTAAAAATCTGGAGATGTTTATTCAAATCAATCGGTTTAGAAATGTATCGTATATCACTAAAACAGGTTATTTTAGATGTCGTTCTTTCTCGTTTCAAAATTTTTTGCGACCAAAATAATGACTTTGTAATTTAAGCTAATTTTTAATTATTATAAATTTTTGCAATAAGCTATATCTTTTATTAACAATCGAGGTATAGAATATAACAAGGATATTATATTTAACCGCCTAACCCCTGGAGGTATTAAATAATGTTTCCGAATTTAATGAAACATGGTAGATTTATTTAAAATGATTTTAGAATGTAGGGAAAAATGATTAAATAATATTTTATGTGGTTGCTTGGGTTTTCCAGATGTCCTACCTATAGGACTTTCGGTGTCAATTATTTATTTTAACGTCTTATGTATTTTAAATAAATAAAACAAATCAGAAAACCCTGAAACATATTTAAATTTAAAAGAAGTTCTTACATCATCAGTCTAATAGTACCTTATGTATTTAATTCTCTCATAATATAAAAACTTTTTTATAGTTTTAAGCAACTTCAATGAGATCAATCTTATAGATTCTTAGATCAAACAACTAAATATACATTTCTATAATCTATATAATATAAGATAACTAATTATGAAATGCTACAAAGCAGTTTCGGTCCTTAACGAGGCACCAATATATGTCACAACAAATACAATTAACTGTGCTTTTCATTTTACAACCCCATTCATCGCATTTGAGAATCTGCGTACTTTGGCAAATGCAATGCTTTCCTGTTATTTTTAGTAGGCAGAGGTTTTATATCAACTCGGCGTTTCTTATGTGCTGGTGTTAAATAGTTTTCTAAGCTGCTATCCACTTCTATTGGTAATGGGGGACAGTTTTCTGTAATCAACTTTTCTCCTAAGTTGAGTTTATATTCTCTCAACTGCTCAATTTTGTGGCGCAGAACGCCTTTTGTACGTTGACGATAGCGGTACAATAGCCAGGAATTTGAGACGGTTAGATCGAACATGTGAAATTTGGACCGTATGGTCCATTTTTTGTTCGACTTCTCGCTGGACAAACAGCAAGCATCGGGTGAGATCAACGCCGCCCATGTTAGAATTATAATTTTTAATAACTTCAGGTCTTCTAACATTCTGTTATTGTTTGATTTGTTTATTTCACTTAGAACAAGTGTCACACCCAGTATCCGAAAAACAAGACGATATTATGAGAAATAACTTGTTATCATGCCATTTCGTCACGGCCAACTTTTCATCAGCTCTACATTTAATCTCAGCGGTGCCCCTGGGTTTTTTCATAAAATCTTTGTCGTCAGACAGGATACATCCTTTAGGTACCCTATTTCTCATTATTGACCCAGTTCTATTGAATCATCTCAAATGTAGTTCATTCAAAAGCTTTGTTGTGGAAAAATAACTGTCAAAGTACAGGTAATGACCGGGAACCAACGATTCTCTCAATCTAAGAATATCTGCTTCACAAAGTGGGATTATCATCTCATCTATCGAGATGTGCTTCGATCTCTTCTGACAAAGACAACCTTGTAAAATTCTTTGAAGGAGGGGATAGACTTTCCATAGCTTGTTCTTTTTCTCTTCATCAATGACATCAATATTGCATACAACTTTTAGCCCAGTTCTGATGGTATAAAAGTAAAATAAGAATTACATCAAGGAAGTGGAAGTTTTCTCCAGCTCATTTATTTTTCCTTTTAAATCTTCATAATTTCCAGACAAGAATTCAATGGTTTTACATATATCCGAAGTTTGTTGTTTGAGCAAGTTCATTTCGTCATGTAATGTACTATACTTTGTGTTAATTAGTTCAAAAAATTCCTTTTTATAGTATTTAAAGAATCGCTCAAATACTCTTCAGAAGATCGTTTCCTTTTGAATCTAGTAGTAATATTCGGTTTACCATGAGCACTTACTTCACTTATAGCATTCGAGTCAGAGTCCGATTGAACTTGTTTTGTGGATGGAGAAGTACGCTGCATTTTATTTACACGAAAATTGCCAAAGTTATGAATCAGGGCAAGATCTACGTCTTCAATGGTGCTATCATATACGCGACTCTTGATCTGTGCTTACCGTTTGCTGCAAAATACTAATACACGACTGTTACCACTTTAAATTATTACTTTACTGTATAAACTTTTACTTTTAAACTTTTATTGCACATAGTACATCTTAGGGTGCGTACAGATCAAGTAACATGTATAACTTTTGTTTTATAACACGTCCTCATTATGTAGCATTGTTTTTCAACATTTCAATATATAACAATACTGTACACATTAGAATAACAATGTTATATGACATTGTCGTTTGTCGTTGTCCCGCGCGAAGCCTCCGTCGCATCTCGAGTTATATAACATTCGTTTTATAACATTCGGCTCCACATTACTGAAACATGTTATACAACAATATAACCGTTATATAACATGTTATGTTATATAATGTGTACGCATAGTTAGAATTTAATAAAACAAGCACACGTCTAAACGTTACCGTCATTTTTTTTTATTCTAAATGTAATAGTTTGGCTATCAAAAACAATTTTAAAACAGATTAAAACAGGAACACCCAGCCTCAAGTTGTACCTTTACACTATTTCCCGTCTCAGGTCTCGCTATTTTACATCTGACATACACGGTTAGGTATTTCGGTAGTCGTCTCATAAGAAACGCGCGTAAGACGTGTATAGTGGACGAAATAAGGAGATAGGTTCTCTTCGTCAACGTAATCGTAATAGTTTTTTCAAATTCTGGTATTCCTAAATTAAATTCATATTATCATTCATCATTACAGCCCTTCACAAGTCCACTGCTGAACATAGGCCTCCCCCAAAGAATGCCACAAAGCACGGTCCTGAGCCACCTGCATCCATCGACTTCCTGCATGTCTTACCAGGTCGTCACTCCATCTCGTGGGGGGACGCCCTACACTTCGCCTACCGGTACGAGGCTGCCACTCGAGAACCTTTCTTCCCCATCGGTTGTCGGTTCTTCGAGCTATATGGCCGGCCCACTGCCACTTCAGCTTACTAATCCGTTGGGCTATGTCGGTTACTCTGGTTCTACTGCGGATAACCTCATTCCTAAGTTTATCACGCAGAGAAACTCCGAGCATAGCCCTCTTCATAGCTCGCTGAGCGACCTTGAGCTTCCTCATACGGCCAGCAGTGAAGGACCAAGTCTCAGATCCGTAAGTCATCACTGGCAACACGCACTGGTTGTACAATTTCGTTTTAAGGTTTTGAGGTATGTCTGACGAGAAGATGTGTCGTAGCTTCCCGAACGCTGCCCAGCCGAGTTGAATCCGTCGATTGACCTCTCGGTCGAAGTTGGACTTACCTAGTCGGACTATTTGTCCCAGGTAAACATACTCGTCAACAACTTCGAGCTTAGTGCTCCCAACAACTACCGGCATAGGTGTGACATGGACATTAAACATAATCTTTGTTTTGTCCATGTTCATCTTAAGACCTATCCGTTGGGAGACACTATTGAGGTCATTGAGCATAGTGCTTAGGTCCTCCAGCGATTCTGCCATAAGGACTATATCGTCGGCAAATCGAAGGTGAGTGATGTATTCGCCATTGATGTTAATTCCGTATCCTTTCCAGTCCAGAAGCTTGAAAACGTCTTCCAATGCAGCGGTGAAGAGTTTCGGGGATATAACATCACCCTGTCTTACACCTCTCTGCAATTGGATAGGTTTCGTACTCTGGTTCTGTACTCGGATAGCCATCGTAGCTCTACTGTACAAACACTTCAGCACTTCGATATACCGACAGTCAACTTGGCATCGCTGAAGGGACTGCAGCACCGCCCAAATTTCGACGGAATCAAAGGCTTTCTCATAGTCCACATACGCCAGACACAGTGGTAAATTGTACTCTTCGGACTTCTGTACAATTTGCCGAAGGGTATGTATGTGGTCTATGGTGCTAAAGCCCTTTCGGAAACCGGCTTGTTCGGGAGGCTGGAAGTCGTCAAGTCTGCGCGTGAGACGATTCGTAATGACTCTCGAAAACAGCACGTAGACGCGGCTCAGAAGGGAAATCGGTCTGTAGTTCTTCAAGAGAGCGTTGTCGCCTTTCTTGAAGAACAAGACCACCGCACTTCTGCTCCACGCCTCCGGTGTAATGCCACCATGGAGGACGGAATTAAAGAGCTTCTGAAGGACTTCAAGTACCGGTCTTCCACCCGCTTTCAGAAGCTCCGCTGTAATTCCATCCTCACCTGGGGCCTTGCCGTTTTTAAGGTGTTGGAGAGCCATTCTAATCTCGCTCAGACTGACGTCCGGGATATCTTCGGAATAGTGTCGAATAAGACTCGCTCTTGGATCGTTACTCACACTTGCGTGTGGCTCCAACGATGACGTGTACAGCTGCCCATAGAACCTCTCAATCTCACTCAAAATCTCAGGTGCCCCGGAAACGATGCTGCCACATTCGGTCTTCAGCTTTGACAGTTGGCTCTTTCTGGCAGACAGATCTCTGGCAAAGACTTTGGAGCCTTGGTTCCGCTCGATCGCTTCTTCAATACGAGCTGTATTGAAGTTGCGCAAGTCCCGCCGCATGCATTTGGAGATCTGTCTGTTCAGTTGCCTGTATGCTGTCAAATCTGTTGAAGAATGTAGCCTCATCTCCCGTCTAACAGCCATGAGATTAAGAGTGTGATCGGAGAGTTTTTGTGTTCTTCTGCGGCGGGTCTTGCAGAACTTAGCTCCGACCGCATGGACAGTTTCCACGAGCTTGTCATTCATATCGTCCACTTCATTGCAGTCTTCTAGGCACTGAAAACGATTTTGTAACTCGAGCTGAAAGGTTTCGGGACTTTGGATTAGAGCACGAGGGGGACGGAGCGTTGACTTCATCAGACGAGACCTCTCCAACTTAACATTTAGGTTCAGTGTGCCTCTAACCATTCGGTGATCGCTGCCGGTTTTCACCCTCGCGATCACTGAGACATCACTGAACAGTTGTCGTCTGGTCGTCATAATGAAGTCAATCTCATTTTTTGTCGAACCGTCGGGGCTCGACCAGGTCCACTTCCTGTGGGGCCGCTTCTGGAAGAAAGAGTTCATCATAAAGAGTCCCTCTTTCTCCATGAAGTCGGCCAGCTGCTGGCCCCTTGGGTTCCGTTGCCCTATTCCAAATTTCCCTACTTTCAGCTCACCGTTCTCTTTTGTGCCTAGTTTTGCATTGAAGTCTCCCATTAACACCGTATATTGGGTTTTGGAGGAATGCATGGCTCTAGAGATATCCTCATACATTTCCTCCACCTCCTCATCGGGGTGTGCCGAGGTTGGTGCGTAAACCTGTATGACCTTCAGCGAATACCGTTTGGTGATTCTGAGTATAAGGTACGCAACCCTCGTCGACACACTCCCGATCTTTACAACGTTGTTAACGAGAGACTTGTGGACGATAAATCCGACACCTCCTTGGGACAGATGGTCGCCCTCCCGGTGATAGAGCAAGTTGCCGGATTCGAGGATTACCGTGTCCTCCCCCTCTCTTCGGACTTCGGATAATCCTATAATATGCCAGCGCAACTTGTCCATCTCTTCTTCCAGCTCCACGATCTTCTCGTCAGTCCTCAGGGTGCGTGCGTTGTACGTTGCCAGGTCGAGTCGTCTAAGGTGGCAACCGAACCTCCACCGGAGATTCTTAGCACCCCCTGCCCCGCCGTTACCATGGTCGCCACCGTAGCCAGGAATAGCGGGGCCGCCGGGGACTGGGGGCCGTCTCTTTGTTACATTCATAGAGGGGTATTTGCCATAGTTGCCACGCTTGGCGAGCGGGTTGGCAACCGCAGTTTTTTTTTTTATTGTAACTTTGGCTATTATCAGGGAGATGCTGCTGCCCATCTCCCGCCTGTTTCCCATTGTCGCCTTTTACGACACCCACGGGAGGATATGGGGTAGTGGATATTCTTGACCGCCACTACACGGCAAATTCATATTAGTTGTTATTCATTGTTGCTTTTTGTATAGTTGTATCAATGTTATGTCTCACGATGGCTGGTTGGCCTCACTTGTGAGTTTGGTGCACATGCACATTGTTTCAGTGTGCGTAAACTCGACGAGTCAAAAATAAATTCTATTATTACATATATTCATTTACGATGGGCTGGCTAACGCTAAATGCAGTAACGCACACAAGCACGCGTGTTACAATTACAACCACAAGCAAGACTCGCCAGCCTTCTTAAGATATATTATCTTTAAATTTATTTATTGTTGTTGAATATATCGCTCAATAATGAATATGTTATTAAGGTAATTAGGAATTAAATGTGCATTTATTAGAAAAATATTAGTCCATTAAGTAAATTATTATGTATATATGTGCTAAAGTTTGTTTTAAGCAATTTCACTCACGAATTAAATATTTAATAATAAGTAAGAAACGATAAGTTTTAGAGTACACTACTCTTATTTTATTTGTAAGACACATTACGCAGTTTTAAAAATAGATGGTAACATTGCGATGATCAATCTCTACTATGGCTTTCTAAAATATTGTCAAATGTTGAGAACGTATTGCAGAGTGACAACTATCGCAAACTAATTTGATTCTGACCTTTATGGTATTATTTACTGTAGAGTAGCATATCGGTGATATGATGTGGCGTGTGTCTCACGGACGCCGTACGCTTAAAATACTCGAGACATCGAATTCGCGTCATCGATAACGAATGTGTCCACACCTAGTGGATTTACAAATTCTATACTACGTGTTCATTTCATGAATGCCGTTACCTCCCGCCGCACTTCCTCATACCGCGCCTCAAGCGTCGCCCTTACAGTACCTACGTCGTATGTGCATTGGGACTGTTACTATACTCTTTGGTCCATTGTTTGTGCTCCCGTGCGATCTCTAATCTGTTACTGTTTTTGTTATTGTTGACTTTTTACGTTCGTTAATTTATGATAAACATAGAATTTAGTGTTGACAGTGATACAGAAACGAACGGTGTCGATAAAATACTGGTATCGAAGTTATGAATGTGTAAATATCTACCTACCAGTTTTTGTTTGCGCCTTCGTAAATAATTTATTCTAAATGTATAATAAAAATATTTTAATTTATCGGACACAATCGGTTTCTATTCAGTGTTATGATTTTACAATGCTAACTAAATAAATTATTTAATAATATGCATTTTATCTAATTGCTTTCCGTCCATTTCTCTATACAGGACAACAAACTAAAATTCGAACTTCTTACAATTAAAACACAGTAATAGTTGTGTCTACGGTACCGTCAGCTGTGACGTAATAACAGTTGACGACGATAAACTCGAAATTAACGCGTAGTACATAAATTTAATTATAATGACATTCAAGTGGCATGGATCTATTGTAAGCTCAAAACATATGAGAATCTATACCATTGTATATGAGTTTTCTGCCCCATGGACTACATGGGCCTAATGTAGTTCTTGTATTGTTCTCTAGCTCACTCTAGCTAGAGAACAGTACAAGTGTAGAGTAAAGTAACAGCATAGTATAAGTGGTAGAGCTAGAGTGAGTGCACAGACTAATATGATACTGCGTATGAGTGAGTGACTCTAGGTCTACCATTTATTTTTTAATGTTGCAAGTACAAATATTATGTTAAAATGGATAAGTAGTTCTTTCTGGTCTGTTCTTTTTCTGTAAATCATCAAATAAATAATTTTAATAATTACTGACGATGCATATGTTGAAAGTTTTATTTGAATAAATGTTATGAAATAGGCAATTGTGCTCATCTAAAAATGTTTGTTTTATTCCAATTTACTTTTATTATTCCTATGAAGTTAACTGTCACAACGGCGAAATGTTTCAGTAACAGTATAGTAGTCCAGTCCAGTAATAAACTGACAGGTACTGTAAGTTTTGTGTTTACTACCTTCTGTTCCGTAAACTGACTGTAAAAAAGTACTCTGTCACTGACGGTCATTTGACCACACAAGAACTAATCATGTGAATATAGTGCAAATGTTTGGGATTAAAATGAATTCAAAGAAAGATTAAGTTTATTAAAAATATTGGCAGTTATTAAACTTCACTCATTTATAACTAAGTTTGCAATTAAATTTAACAATCAAACAAATCAATAAAACACCGTGAGGTGATGACAGTGAATAAGTATAACAAATATAAGTTGATAAGAAACGGATGGCAAATTTCTGGTCGAGACTGGCGACGACCTGCTGGTAAAAATCTAAATTTTATAGAGTAGACTGTTGTTCTTTCGGTTTATACAAAGGTACTCTGTGGACTGTTGATGGGGAGTATGGAGTGTAGAGAGTTTTTAACAGTGGTAGAGCCACGTGGCAGCTTTTGCTGTCGCACGGATGGGCCGGCTCGAACCGGGGTGGTACCACGACCTCACAGAATATCAGCGTGAAGTAGAGGTTTACTTCTGCGTTTCGCTTGGTGAGTGCAGGTGGCCGGAGGCCCTTTTTACTGGAAATGAGGCATTCCATCTTAGTCCTCACGGGTGACAACGCATCTGCATTTTGATTCGCAAAAGAGGATAGATGTAGATGTCTATGGGCCGCAGCAACCACTTACCATCAGGTGGACTGTGTGCTCGTTTGTCACCCTTATCCTATAAAAAAAGAGAAGGAGGACCATCTCTATATATGAAAAGAATTCTTCAATCTCAAGAATTTTTTACCGTTAGGGACTAAGGCAATGCTAATACAGACTTTAGTGTTGCCTATTCTAGATTATGCAGATGTTTGCTATGCTGATGCTTCGCAAGAACTTCTAAACAAACTGGATCGACTTCACAATAATTGCATACGCTTCATTTTCGGTTTACGTAAATACGACCACATTTCCTCTTATATTTCTCAGCTAAAATGGCTACCTCTCCGCTATCGCAGACATTTCAGAACACTGTGCACATTATTTTTAGTTTTACACGTTCCGTTTGTCCCTGAATATCTGAAATGCAAATTTCAGTATCAAGGTGATACCCATAATCGTTGTCTCCGTTCTACGGAAAAATCTAACCTCCATGTTCCCCTCTGTCACACTAGCTTCTTACACAAATCTTTTACCCCTCACGCGGTAAGATTGTAGAATGAGTTACCGGGCAGTGTACGCGCAGCCACGAGCAAGGAATCGTTCAAACGCTTGCTCTGGAATTACTATCTAACGTTGCAGGAGTAGTTTGTGGTTTTTCATTTCATTTTTACATTTTGTTATTGTAGTTTGAATCAGAAACTGCTATATTTAATTATGTGTATATATATATATATATATATATATATACTGTATGTATTATGTAGACATAGATGTTATTTACTTAGCTGTTTGCACTTTGCACCCACAATATTTTATCTGCTTAGCCTGGAGGTAGACTGGTAGAGAATGCCCTGTTGCATTAAGTCCGCCTTTTTGTACTTGGTGTGCAAATAAAGCATAAATAAATAAATAAAATAAGTGTCCCTAAAAACGTGTCCAATAAGGGTGACGCTGCAGTAGCATAGGATAAATTAAAAAAAAAGCGCCAAAAGTAATTGGAATAAGATGGAGAAATAAACAAGGACCGACCAATCCGCTTGGTTTTGTACTACCTACGTAAATAGTTGAGATTTTGTATACTGGCATTTTACTAACTACTCTGGTTATGAAATTTTTTAAATATTTGAATTCAGCTGACTTCACTCCGTTCACAACAGCTATCTTCATATCGTAGTTTTTCAGACGCCAGCGCTATTGTGGTAGATTTTGGAACCTCTATTTTCAGTAAATAGTAGGACACTTTTTCAACTTTCGCCCCTTATAAGATGGTTCTCCTTGTACTCTACACTCCATAATGGGGAGCCGCCTCAGTCCATAATAGTCTAAGGAAGCCGCATTAATAGTGAGTAGGTTAGAAGTAATTGTAAATGCGGTATAATATGTAAAATTGTACTTATTTAAAATAATTTAAAATGAAAAATTTTGTACAGCCGACTTCAATATAAGTTATTAAGAATAACTGAAATAACTCAAAAACTATTGGTCTGATCTTGATCAAATTCATATGGGACCACACGAGAAGTATCAGCTTTCATATAAAAAAAGAATCATCGAAATCGGTCCACCCAGTAAAAAGTTATGAGGTAACACACATAAAAAAAGACATACGCGTCGAATTGAGTATTACCGTCTCCTTTTTGGAAGTCGGCCGAAAAAGGAGTCAGAATTAGATAGGTTACATAATCAAATAGTACCTCTCAGTAAGAATTAATAATGTTTTGCTTGGTTCTATTGATAAAACTACAGATCATAGAATTATTAGAAGGTTAACTCTTAATCTACTGTCAAGCCAATTAATTCTTTATTACGATCTACATAAAGTTTAGATAACTCATAAAAGTAAGAATTCACGGCCTAGACAAAGACACACTTTTCAGTCGCGCTGTCTCGTGTCCACATTTGCCATAAAACAATAATAAATTTATAGGGTGGAAACATGGACGTATAAATATATGGACGTATAAATATAATAAATAATACGTCCATGGGTGGAAATTACAAAGCTTTGGAACATCAACATCCACCTTAAAAGTGCAATGCCCGTTAACAAGCTTTCAAAATTCACGAAGTTTATCACATAAAAATTAACATGGTGATTTTTTCGGTTTGTATTTAGAAAAATCCACAGTTACAGTCTATTTAGTTAGACGACATTTAAAAAAGAAAAATAGAAGTTATGATACTGGCATCATGGACCAGGTTATACCGTATATGGCGTTAATTTGTTTACTTCTATTAGCGGCGGTTTCATAAAATAGTGACCGACTCTTAATTGTGGTTTATTTGAAAGATTTTGGTATAAAATAGTTCAAAATTGGGGCTGGATTTAGAATCGTTTGACAGGGATTTGGAGAAGTAAGGTGTTGTATTTGGTAGAGGTTTAGTCTCCGATCATAACAATACCATTCGCTTAAAAATGTAATGCACTATTTTCGAAAAAGTAAAAAAATATAACCCAAAAATGGGTAAAACATGGAAAAGGAATGCAATCACAAATTATAAAATTGTAAATGCAAGATTACTGTGAAAGCTGGAAGCTCGCACTTACACAAAATTATGTATGCTATACATAATTTTGTGTAAGAGCGACAAGGATGTAAGACCATGTCAAAGACTAATGTATTTTTCGATGGTCTATGCTCTCATAAAAATTATGTTTACAAACAATAACGAAATGATTATTACATACTTTACCTCCAGGAATCCTTTAAGGTGGAAGCTTCAGGGTGGCCTGCGAAATTCAAATTTTCTTCCGTTTTTTGGAATTTGCAGGTCAGGGTTAGGTTGTATATTTAACAAAATATGATTCGCGACCGTAGCGATTATGTGTTTACAGAATTATTATCATTAAAATCACCAATACAACCCTGTAAGTTCATATTAGCCATAAGTTCATATGTTTCTGGAAAAACTCATTCAAAGGGCTAAACTCTTCTCTAAAAGTAATCTGTCCCAAATGTACAAAAAATTATCCTGGCCATGAAATGACAACTTTCAAATGTAATAACTGTTTGGGAAAACACATGGCAATGGCTAAACTTTGTCCTGTCTTCTTGAAGGAGAAACGAATTAGAGAAATCATGGCAGAATTTAACTGTTATTTCAGAAAAGCTCTTATGCTATATTATGTCCCACCGTCGCCGCATCCACCGAACATTAAAAATGATCCACCTCTATTTACACAACCTACATCTGAAAATTAATCTTTACAACAAGATAAACAGATGCCCGGGCCTAGTGATGTGTATACCTACGCCAATGTTACGAAAAGAGCCCTGGAAAAAAGGAGGAAAGTTAGAAGACAGAGAAACGAAGAAATTGAAGGAAGCCTCTCAAAGAACAGGGAGGAAGTATACCTGAAGTTGTAATTGAAGTTAGTGAGGAAGAAAGCAGAACGGAAGAAGAACTAAGTGACGAGAGTCGATCGAAATATAAAGAACTATGGTCTTGGAAATTATTGTTTAAAAAACTAAAAGAGAATATATTTGAGAAGGAAAACAGTTCATTGTAACACAAGATAAAAGATTATGGATATATAATATTGGATGCGCTAATATCATTAGTGTTGCAGTTTTTTGCAGATCAGCCTTGTTGCAATTTCATAAAACAGTTATGGACAACAACAACTTACAAACCCATATAAATGTGCTACAATGGAATTCGCAAAGCATTCGACCAAAATTTACAGAGGTGGAAGCGCTATTAAATCAAGAAAAAATACATATTGCTGTTATAAGCGAAACTTGGTTAGATCCAGGTAGTCACTTTCATATTAGCGATTTTAATGTCTTTAGAGGGGATCGTGCTGAAAGATTTGGAGGCGTAGCTATGTTACACATAGCACATAGGTCAGTTAAGGCACAAAAAAGTAATGTTGAACTGCTAAATTCAGATTTTAAGATTCTTCATATTCGAGTTCTAAATTGCAAATATATAGAAAATGTATACTCCCTATACTGCCCACCATCTGCCAGTACCACATTGAGAGACTGGAACCAAATCTTCAATCTAGACAGACGAAAGACTCTAATTTCAGATCTTAATGGCCACCACACTAACTGGACAACTAGAACAGATTCACGAGGCGATCAAATTTTAGATTCCATTCTAGACAACAATTTAGTTTCACTGAATGACGGCACACATGCTAGAATCAAACTGATTAACGGCATAGTACAAAGACCTTCTCCCGACCCGTCTCTAGTTTCTCTGGATATAGATTTGAAGTTCGACTGCATTTTACTAAATGAAAGCTTGGGAAGTGACCATTTAATGATTAAGATGAAAACTAATTTTGGCACATCCAATTCCTATGAAAGAAAACGCAATTTTAAAAAGTTTGATTGCTTAAAGTATAAGACATGCATAGAGAGAAAACTAGAAGGCTCATTATCAGGTAACCACCAGTCTGCGTTTGACGCTTTCATTTATATTATTAAAGGGGCAGCCGATAAACGTATCCCGTTCATTAAAATATGTGAAAACCCTCTTCACCAATAAAAATTTACTCAAGCATATTGGAACCCGGATATTTCAAAAGCTGTAGCAGAACGACGTCGGGCACTTGCTGTTTTTAGGAGAAACTCCACACCAGTAAACTTAGAAGCACTACTTCAGAACAAGGTCAGGTTGGCACAAAAAAGTATCCGTAGTAGTAAGGTAAGGTCATGGCAAAGTTTTCGTGAAAGCATTGATAGTGAGTCAATTTCAAGCGAAATATGGGCTAAAATGAGATGGCTGACGGGGTGAAAGACAGCAAGAAATAATATTACCCGTGAGTTAGCCGACTCTTTACTACGTAGGTTAGCACCTGATTATGCAGATCTTGTATTTACTAGTGAGAACGTCTATCTATCTTCACCTATTTCGGTACATGAACTCGCAAACACAATTAAACAGTCCGATACAGAGGACATTTCATATTTTATGATCAGGAACCTGCTAGATGCTGCCAAAATTATTCGCATATCTTTATACATACAGATTTTTGCTTTCAAGCTTTGTACCAAGACAATGGAGAGATGTGAAAATAATTCCTATACCGAAACCGAAAACTGACAATATCTCGGATTCAGGTATTTAGAACCTATTGGCCTGCTGTCTTGTCTATGCAAGATATTTCATACAATTATTACGCGGAGACTGGCTTGGTATATTGAAAAAAATAACTGTTTATCAGAGGAAACAGTAGGCTTTAGAAGGTCGCGATCTTGCATGGACAATTTGACTAGATTAGTGTCACTAATACAGAATGGCTTGGGTAACGGAAACGTCACTGTAGGGTGTTTTGTTGACATCGACGGCGCATACAACAATGTAAATGTTATAAATCTTTTAGGGGCGTTAGATAATTTAGTAGTGGGTACCATAATATATAATTAAATAATGAAATAATTAAATAATGAAGAGCCTGTAAGTAGATTTACTGGAACCGGTATAGCACAAGGTGACCCCTTACCTCCATTATTATTTAACACAGCAAATATATATCATATCTCTCTCAATACGCTGATATATCATATCTCAATACGCTGATGATTTTGTACTTTATACTAGCTATAAAAATATAATGGATGCAATTTCTGTTACTCATCATTTAAAATTAAAAGTTTTGTACAGCCGACTTCAATATAAGCGACTTCAATATAGGTTATTTAAGAATAACTCAATAACCATTGGTCTGACCTTGATCGAATTCATATGGGACCACACGAGAACTATCAGCTTTCATATAAAAAAAGAATCTTCAAAATCGGTTCGCCCAGTACAAAGTTATGAGGTAACACACATAAAAAAAACATACACTCGAATTGAGTACCGTCTCCGTTTTGGAAGTCGGCAGAAAATAATATAACTATACGTGTTCTAGAAGAATTAAATGCCATCAAAAACATAACTTGTAAAAAAACGCCAAGTCTCGCAACTCAGTTCTTCTACCGTAAAAAGTTGTGAGATCCATGTAATACCAAGTCGGTTAATTTATTCAGTCCATAGATTGATACATAGATTGACTTGGCAATCGCACTAAACAATCTAATTTAATGTAATATGTATTACTTATGAGATATTTTGTGTTTTCATGCGATTGCCAAGTCAATCTATGTATCAATCTATGGACTGAATAAATTAACCGACTTGGTATTACATGGATCTCACAACTTTTTACGGTAGAGGAACTGAGTTGCGAGACTTGTCTTTTTTACAGTTATGTTTTTGATTGCATCTCATTTCTTTTTGTAGATAGTTATATCGAGGTAGCTATTTACACCTATTATTCCATTATACATATATAGGTACACTGATTCATTCACCGCAAATATAACTTTGTAATACTATATGTTTATATGGGATTACAAAGTTATTTATACAGTTGGTGTATCTCGAAAACTAGACCGAAATTGTAAAATATTTTAATTTTTTCTTGATTAATATATTAAACAATAATTGTATTCCAAATTTGAAGTTTTTATGTCTGCTAGAAGTGCCTCAGAGTTTTGATGATCGGTCAGTCAGTGAGTGACAAAATTAAGAAACTTTGACTAATTATAATTCTTAAACAACTGGTTCAAAATTAATGAAATTTGAAATATACCGAGTTTATACAATGCCTACTTGGTTAGTAAAAATTCAGGCTTCTAGTTCTATCCATAACGAAGTTATAGGGTTTCAGAAATGGCCTAAACTGCTTCGAGAAAAGGATGGTACGGCCGTGCCGCTTTTTTGCTCGACTTGGCGGGGACACTGCCGTGCCCCCAGATAGTCAATGCCAGAGCATATGCTGAAAGAGAGAGAGAGAGTTCCGTTACTGGTTCAAATTCATAATAAATATTGTAATTTTCCTATCCACTCTGACCTCAAACTATTGATTTACTCTCTCAGCGATTGGATTAGTAGATATGAAATATCTTATCATATTAAGGCAACCATTGATGGAATGGAATACCCAAAGAGGAGTGTTGGTATAAATAGTTTACGTAATATATGTTGCAACTGCCTAAATAGTAAGTACAACATACACACAATTTGAAAAAGATAAAATAAACAGGAAGAATACTAGCGTATCGTATCGTATTGTAGCGCTTTTAAGACTTTGTTCAGGACACATCTTGTCAAATAAGTTCCGATTTCTGATGGGAATATCGGATTCCCTTAACTGCTCAGAGTGTGATACTGTAGAAGATGTGCTCCATGTTTTGACGGGAGTGTGTTCGAAACGAAGTACATAGGCAAGATATGTCATTTTTGCATAACCACAATGTAGGCATTTGCAATTATATACTATCCTCCCCACTTTGTCAAAGGACAAGGAGTTCACATACGCAAACACTTAATACACAAAATCGCACCACTTTTACATATCAAAATCCACTTCAAACCATTATTAAAGAAAACCGCCGCTGGTCAAGTTCCCGCCAAAACTCCGGATATGAGTACGAACGGGAGAACACACAGGCTAATATAATGCTTGAACGTTATTATTAAGGTATGGTAGATCAAATAAAATATTGTCAAATTCAAATATAGTCATAAAATGACAACTTTTAATAAAGCCATGCTGACAACACTGTAGGTGTAGTCAGTGTCAAGTAGGGATGGGCGAGGGAAAAATATATATCGATGTATATCGATTCGATATTTTTAAACAGTATCGATATAATATATCGCGTGATAAATATCGATATATCGACATATTTTCATCATTTGCATGATGTAAAGATAAAGTCCAAAATTTTATATTACTGACAGCTGGACGACGAAAAAAAGACGACAATCAACCACACATGAGTACTTTGTACCTCCTTTTGTTGTTACATGTTTTATCATTAATACAACATTTTAAAATATATCGCGATTTAGTATTTCGATGATATATATTTACATTTTATTGAAAAAAATATCGATATTTCGATACCTTTTGCCCAAGCTTAGTGTCAAGTTGTCAAACGTTAATTAGTTTATGGTTTATTTGTGGTTGTGGTTATTTTCACTGGATTGTGTTGTTATTCGTAGTGCAACAATAAAAGATTGAGTTTGAAAGTTATGTAGTGGTTTTACAAAATATTAAAACAAAATGTCGCTCGAAATTCCATTAATGAGCACGGATGAGGTAAAATTTTAGGATGTAAAGTATGACCCGCGGTTTTTGTTACATACTGTAAGTTTATTTATTATTTTATAAATTTCTTCAGGTGATTGAGTTGGACCCAGAGCAATTACCTTCTGGCGATGAAGTTTTAAGTATATTGCAACAAGAACGCTCACAACTCAATGTTTGGATCAATGTCGCAGTAAGTTTCAAAATTACGCCTAACCTCTTCATTCTGTGATGTTTGCCTAACTGTGATTACATTAAAGAAGAATTATTGTTACAGCTTGCTTACTATAAGCAAAAGAAAATCGATGACTTCCTTAAGATCTTGGAAGCATCCAGAGTGGATGCCAACATTGATTATAGAGATTTTGAAAGAGACCAAATGCGAGCTCTTGACATGTTGGCAGCATACTATGTGCAAGAAGCAAATAAGGAGAAATCAAAGGACAAAAAGAAGGAACTCTTTACAAAAGCAACTTTGCTTTACACAATGGCAGACAAGATTATTATGTACGACCAAGTAAGTGTTACATTATTTTTTTTTATAAATCTAATATAATAATATTTCATAATAGCAAACAAAATAATTGTATGATAAATAAGTATTTAAAAATAAAATTGTTAGTACAAAACAATGGTTCAATTATTAAGTAGCGAAGCTTGCGAAGTCACTTATTGATTTCACGATGTCTGTCCGTCCGTCTGTCCCACAATCATCTTGAGAAAGGTTTCGAATTTTCAAATTCTGTTTTCAGCAATCGATTACTGATCACCCAGGCATCTGAACCTCCTATTTTGAAACTGATTGCTCAATGGCAATGGTTAGAAACCGCTACAAAGCTGATTGCTTCGCCACTTTGCTATGCTGTTAGCTTGCTAGGTTTATTTATATCGTCTACTGTACTGCAATCTTCTAGGCACTGGAAACGATTTTCTTATTTAAGTTGAAAGTTGACAGTTGCGCGTAGGTGCTCTGATTTATCGTTCAATAACATACTGCCACTAGTCTTAACAACCCGCTTTGCACGTCCGTGCGCTTCTGTTGACCATGTTAAGAGTGAGGTCATTTAATTATGAATAGTAACACTATGTTGAATTATATGCAAAGTGAGGTGGATGTGGAAAATAGTGTGTTTACCGAAAACAGTGAAAATGAGATCACAATGAGCATGGAGGATATTCCACAGATCTATAATACCCAAAATAGGAATGACATGTTTTTAGAGAGACCCTCAAAGAGGCGAAGGGCAAATAGACATAATATACGCATATTTTTTTTTCCGTTAGAAACCACTACAAAGCTGATTGCTTCGCCACTTTGCTATGCTGTTAGCTTGCTAGGTTTATTATAAAAGAAGAATTCAATTTCAATAATGTTTATGGACATAAAGATCAAACAGTTTACACAAAAGTTCACAGCCATGAATGTGGCAAATATTAAATATGCACTTAAGTTTTATTAAAGGGTATAAAAACAACTGCTTTTGTAACAGGGTCTGTAATTAGATTTTTATTTGATATTTTATAAAATTTTATAACAGTATGAAAACTATGAATGCCATGATATGACTTTTTGCCGATACTATACTGATACTGATGCTCTTATAAAAATATTGGTGATACCAATACACTTATTGAATTCAAAAATGAAGGTAAAATAAATAAAACACAAGTCAGGTTATTCCTTTAATTAATATAAAAATAACAAATAACAGGATAAACTAAATTAAATCGTTTAAAACTATAGACAGGTTGAGATCAGTTAATAGTTTTAGTAATTTAAATTAACATTGATGAGATTTTTGTTTAAAGAACAAAGTATTCTTAAGTTTTGAGGAGAAATGTGATTCCGCAAATCTGTTTGAATAAGACCTGTGGTGGAAAACAGTCTCTCAAATGTGATAGAACAAATTTGGAAGCTATATAACCCATACTGTCAACATGCACAGCACCAATAATGAAAACCTGTTAATAATGATCTGGCTTCGCCTGGATGGCCTGATGTGGCGTTATTTGAACTTAAGATATTCATTAAAGACCATTTATTTTATCTTATTAATATTTCTATTTTAATAAAGTTTCTTAATTTGTCGGGGTAAAATTTAGTCTAGATTACTCCTGGTATTACTCTCTATTGTCTGTGAAGTTTTATTACAATTGGTTCTCCCATTCTGAAGGTAACCTCGGACAGACAAACAAATGAAAATTTTATAAATGTTTACTCATATTTTAATAGCACGTAAATATTTTATACAAAATATGAACAAACAAAACCAACAATATAATTATGAAGAAAACTCTCAGAACGGATTGTAGCTCACAAATTAGCGAAACCAGACTTTCTTTGTAGTTTATGGTATTTTGTTATTATTGACTACAATGACAAGTTGGACTGAAGTTATAGAACATACAAAAAATGCATATCGCAAAGAATTTTTTTTTGCGGTCTTTACCGGCGGGTGTGAGTATAGATAGCAACTGTGTGCGAGAGGTAAATAGGGCCGACGCCATTTTCAGTACTATTCTCATCTAATATTGTTACATGTTTATAGCATTTTACTATAAATCACAGCATGATCATGCACACTAATTAAGTCCTAAACTTCACTCCTTTTTTGCCTAGAATTTCTGCTGCCAAGCAGCAGTATGTGCACTCCAGTATTCCAGACTGAAGTGTATAAATAAAAAATAATTTAAAATTAAAAATTTTGTACAGCCGACTTCAATATAAGCGATTTCAATATAGGTTATTTAAGAATAACTCAATAACCATTGGTCTGACCTTGATCAAATTTATATGGGACCACACGAGAACTGTCAGCTTTCATATAAAAAAAGAATCATCGAAATCGGTTCGCCCAGTACAGAGTTATGAGGTAACACACATAAAAAAAAAAAAAAAAAAAAAAACATACACTCGAATTGAGTACCGTCTCCTTTTTGGAAGTCGGCAGAAAATTAAAGAAAGAACATTGTTTGTTCATTGCTAAAATTACTTTAAAAAAAGAAGGAAACTTAATAACATAAAAGCCAGTATCATTATTTCCATCTGTGATGTATTACAATCCCCAGAGATAAAACACCTGTAGCTGCTTGAAGTTGGTTGCAGGTGTCTATAGTAGCCATTTACCATCAAGTGGCCTGTAAATACATTTATCAATTCAATTAAAAAAAACAGAAGTACAGACTGGTTTTGAATGTAAAATACTACATTAATCAGTTAAGTTTCTAATTGAAATAAAGAAATAAGATTATTATGAAAGTTTAATTGTCAAGATCCATTGACAATATACTTTTACCGTATATTTGAGCTGCAATTATAGGCATTTTATCTGAGACTACAAAGTAATATCCCAACACATTCAATGTAGGTGACATGAGAAATTCTATCACCTTTTCTTGTCCCTTGGAGTTTTTTTTATATGAGAGGGGCAAACGAACATACGACTCACCATTCTCACAGTAAGTGACTACCGCTGCCCATGTACAACTGCAAAACCAAATAAGCAGATGGGTTGCCGGCCTTTTAAAAAAGATTAGTCTCTTTTCTTAAAAGTCCCTAAGTCACATCGGTCCTGAAAAATTGCAGGTGGTATTTGATTCCACAAGGAAGTCCACTATGAAAAATTCTACATAACTTTCATATCATAGCCTCTTCATTGAAGTGCATATAAACTAATTGCACACAGGACAGTCAAGGTGGGAGACTTCCCAAGCAATTGTCGGTTTTTCGTGCTACAGCCTCGCCCATTGACATTTCAGCTTACTGATCCATCAGGTTGTTGGATTCTTTGGTCCTGCTACAGATATCCTCATTACAAAGTTAATGATCCAAAGAAACTCCAATCATAGCACTCTCTAAGCTCTCTGAGAGACTTAGAACTTCCTCATACAACCAGCAGTGAAAGACCATGTTTCACATCCTTTTATTGTAAGACACACACATACTGGCTGCACAGTCTTGTTTTAAAGTTTTGAGGTATATATGACTGGAAGATGTGTCATAATCTCTTAAACACTGCCTAGCCCAGTTAGGTCAGTAGATTAACCTTGGGTTAAAGTTAGACATACCTAGTAAGACAATTTACCCTGGATATTCCTCAATAACTTCGAGCTTGTGTATGACTTAACTTCTTAGCTTCGATTTGTTGGGATCATAGTGCTCCTAACAATTACTGGCATAGGTATGACATAGAAGTTACAACTGATGCCGGTGTTGAGCTGATTAAATATATATTTAATGCATGGGAGAATTCACAGGATGCTTTGGGTATATTTTGTGACCTATCCAAAGCCTTCGATTGTGTTCACCATGAAACATTAATCAGGAAACTTCAACACTACGGTGTAAGAAGTTATTCTCTTAAATTAATTATTTCATATTTAAGTAAGAGAACGCAAAAAATTGTCATTAACAGTATGAGTTCTTCCGGTTCGATGGTACAGATGGGCGTGCCTCAAGGCTCAATTCTCGGCCCCTTTCTGTTTCTTGTATACATTAATGACTTACCTTACATAGTAGGAGATAACCATGATATATAGTATTATTTGCAGATGACACTTCTTTAATTTTCAAATTAAGTCGACAATTGCTAAAATATGACGAAGTAAATATCTAAATTAGTAAATTGGTTCAATGTTAATAATTTGCATTTAAATGGCACTAAAACGCAATGTATGAAATTTACTACTCCAAATGTCAAACAATTAAATAGTAATGTAATTTTAAATGGGGAGAAATTGAGTCTTGTAGATACCACCATTTTTCTTGGAATCATACTAGACGCGAAGCTTCAATGGAGCCCCCATATATCAAAACTAGCAAGCAGACTTAGTTCTGCAGCATATGCCGTAAAAAAGATTAGAAGTCTAACTAGTGTTGAAACAGCCAGACTAGTTTACTTTAGCTATTTCCATAGCATAATGTCGTATGGTATTTTGCTATGGGGACACACAGCTGACACTGAAATTATATTTGTTTTACAGAAGAGGGCCATAAGAGCAATTTATGATTTAAAGCCTAAAGAGTCGCTGCGACAAAAGTTTAAGGAAATTAATATATTAACTTTGGCCTCTCAATACATTTATGAAAATGTAATGTACGTACACAAAAATAAAAGTAGTTTTACAAAAATAAGTGATATTCATTCTGTAAATACTAGGAACAGACACAAGCTAGTAGTACCAGTTACTCGACTCTATCGAGTCAGTAATTCATTCTTGGGGCGATGTATACGCTTTTACAACAAACTTCCAGAAAATATACAAAATTTGACCTGCTCAAAGTTCAAAAACTTTATTAAACTAAGTTTGTATAAAAAGGGTTATTATAATATTAAAGAATTTATAGATGATAATAACCCCTGGAAGTGAGGTGATCGCTCCCAAGCTATTTCTAATTTGTTGTGTTGTTAATTTGTGTAACACACATGATTGTAAGCTGTTAAAAAAAAATGTCCTGCTGTGTTTCTTGCTGGTTCTTCCCAGGACAGAGGTTTTTTTCGAACCAGTAGTAATTATACAAAAGAGTGACTTTCAATAAGTATTATTTATAATCTATATTGAATAAAAAAGTTTCTGTTTCTGTTACATATGACCTATGTCTTATGTACTGTCCTTACATTTTGAATTGAGTCCTAAAAGCTGGTGTGTGCAACTACACTTTATATGAGTTAATCAAAATGCTAATATACAATATAAAATAAATGGTTATACAAATTATTTAAACTAGTAATATGGCACTTTTGTCTTAACTTGCTCATTAGTATTATCCACCATAAAATAACGTATAACACGGAAAGAATAGCAAATCTAAAAAACATCTTGCATAAAAAAATCTGTCAAGCCTTTAACACTATAAAAGATCATAAAATCATAGATCATAGAAGACACACAATCATATGTAATATGTTGATACACATTGGAAAAAAATAAACAACCTTTTGGGTCAGTTGCGTAAAAACAGTAAAACTTTCTTTAGCTTCCTTAACACTTTCACTGTCCGGTTTTCAGACACAATAGTAAGACAATAGCAATGACCTATATGTAGTGCACGGGACGGCGAAAGGGTTAAAATATTTTCATTAAAGTTGATATTATGTTGTAATAATGGAAGGAAAAAAATTACAATAGATTATAATTGTTTGCAGAATCATCTTCTCGGACGTGCATATTTCTGTCTGCTCGAAGGTGATAAAATGGAGCAAGCAGATGCTCAGTTCAATTTTGTACTTAATCAGTCGCCAAACAATGTACCTTCTTTGCTGGGTAAAGCCTGTATAGCATTTAACCGAAAAGATTATAGGGGTGCTCTAGCATTTTATAAGAAAGCACTGAGGACCAACCCTGACAGTCCAGCTGCTTTGCGTCTTGGCATGGGCCACTGTTTTATGAAATTAAATAATCAGGAAAAAGCCAGGTATTGTAAAATATTTTTTATGTAAAGAATGTGTTAAAATTTTTACACTGAGTAATATGTTTTATATAATAAAGTGTTTGAAATAGGACAACATTTTTACATACTCATTTTGGCAGCATTAGAGAGTCCAACACATGATTTAATACTTTTGGCGTCGTAAAAGGCGTATGTACGAAATGCCAGAGAAATCTCTCTTACAAAGCAATAAGGACCGTGGCTGAGCTCACTTGACTACTCTAGCGCCATCTATTATCTATCTACGGAAGCGGTTGCGATGTATATCGATATGAAAATTTGACGCGCTAAATACATCGTTCTTTATTTAATACATTTCCATAGATGTCGCTACATGGTACCGCTAAGTAAGATTGACGAAGTCATTGGGCTCTAGTCTTATTACATTCGATATGTGGCAGTATACTATATCGTTTACGCCAGACGTAAAATATTCAGATTGGTGAATTGCAGAAGTGTTAAACGGTGACAATTAAGGCACAGACTTATGTCTGCCAGTGTATTCTTATAGGTTGATGACAATTGGTGTAATATTTTTAATTTTCAGGATGGCATTTGAAAGAGCACTGCAACTGGATCCACAATGTGTTGGTGCTCTTGTGGGCCTGTCTATTTTAAAGCTTAACTTACATGAGAATGAGTCAAATAAAATGGCTGTCATAATGTTGTCAAAAGCATATGCCATTGATCCCAAAAATCCTATGGTTTTAAATCATTTAGCCAACCATTTCTTCTTTAAAAAGGTAATGTAACATAATTGCAACTTATTTATTCAATACGTATTCATAATTTAAACTTAACTCTTAATTTACTACACATAAATAAAAAAAATATAATTATAAATATAAAAATAAAAATATAGTCATATTATGGAATGGTTTTAACTGGAGTGTGTGTAAAGATACATCTTGTATAATAAAATATTTCAATATAGTTATGAGTCATGTTATCATTTACAATGACCTATACCTATTGCGTATTTTATAGAAAACACAAATAAAGAGTCAATAAAAATCCAAAATTAATGTATAAAAGAAATAAAAGTATAGTTATAGCTTTTTAGACAGTCATCATCATCATCATCATCATTATAGCACTTCACAAGTCCACTGCTGAACATATACTTCAAAACTTGAAAACGAGACTGTACACCCAGTGCGTGTTGCCAGTGATGACATACGGAACTGAGACGTGGTCCTTCACTGCTGGCCGGATGAGGAAGCTCAAGGTCGCTCAGCGAGCTATGGAGAGGGCTATGCTCGGAGTTTCTCTGCGTGATAAACTCAGAAATGAGGATATCCGCAGTAGAATCAGAGTGACCGACATAGCTCAACGGATTAGTAAGCTGAAGTGGCAATGGGTCGGCCATATAGCTCGAAGAACCGACAACCGATGGGGAAGAAAGGTTCTTTAGACAGTGAAGATTAATAATTTATCTGTTTGTTAATGTATTGTGCCAGCATTAAATAAATAGTATATTTTTGCAGGACTATGGGAAGGTGCTTCACTTAGCTATGCATGCTTTCCACAACACAGAGAATGAAGCGATGCGTGCTGAGAGTTGTCACCATCTCGCCCGCGCATTTCACGCTCAAGGGGATTGCGACCAAGCTTTTCAATATTATTACCAGGCAACACAATTTGCACCACCTAACTTTGTGCTGCCTCATTATGGTCTTGGACAAATGTATATTTATAGAGGGGATACTGAAAATGTAATCAACTTCTTTTAAGTATTCTGATTTTTATTTGAGAATTAATTAAAAATTTCATAAAAAAATATTTTCTAGGCTGCACAATGCTTTGAAAAAGTTTTAAAAGCCCAGCCGGGAAACTATGAAACAATGAAAATATTGGGTTCGCTGTACGCAAACTCGCCGTCCCAATCGAAGCGCGACATTGCACGCCAGCACTTGAAAAAGGTCACAGAACAGTTTCCGGATGATGTGGAAGCCTGGATTGAGTTAGCACAAATATTAGAACAGAATGATTTACAGGTAACTTAAAATGTATGCATGTCTTTAAAAATATGAGCCACTGACCTTAAATTTTACAGTATGTGAGTAAACTGTGTTCAATCCTCGCCGGTACTAATTAAATTGTTAATTGCAATATTGAGTGCTGATTTACCACAAGCTTGGCAGTAAAGGAAGTAATCATGAGAAAACCTGCATGTGATATTAAGGTCCGCCAACACAGTGGGCCGTAAATTGGCTTTTAAGCATATTTCTTGGAAGTGTAATATTCAGTGATTGATAGCTAGTCCCCGGTTGGTTTCAGTTCTAGTATCAGTCATGGTACGAATTTGGCGGATGGAGGGTTAGGCGAAAAAAAGTGAAAGATTTTTCCGTCACAACCCCTTCCGACGTAGTGTAGACGGCCTTGGCGGCTATAAGTAAACTAGATGGAATAATATCAATATCCCTCGCACTTTTTCTTATCTTGCCGTGAAAAAAATATTATTTTATTTTAAATGTTAATCAATAATATAATACGTTTATCAATAATAATATACTACGAAGGGAACTTCCTTCCAACCGAGTGTTCCACGACACTCACGCATGGTTTGTTTTCACTGTTAAATATCGGTGAGATACTGGTATTTTTGGAATCTTTACTATCTTTATCTTATTTTATTCATGAAAAATAAATAAGATAGTAATGATGCTTTTATGACCTCCTGTTGTCCTGTTTGATGTAAGATATAAATATAGTCTTTTTCAAGAATAGTCTACATAGTGAGCATTACTCAGAGGATATACCCATATTAACGACTCTAGGCAAGTGGATTGGTGAGTACTAAGCCAATACTCTCGCACTGGTTATGCTGCTTCCCATTACAAAAAAGTTTCCAATTTTTTTTAAATTTACTCTTGTGCCAGAAGGCGCTAATTGCGGAAAACATATGGTTCTTTTTTTTATAAAATAAGAGTGACAAACAAACACACAGTCCATCTCATGGTATGTGGATGATGTGGTCACCATGCATTTATCCTTGATTAAGAATCAAAATACAGATGTGTTGTCACCCCTGAGGACTGAGATGGAATGCATTGTTTCCAGTAAAAAAGGGTATCCGGTTCTCTACACTCACCATATGAAACACAGCAGCATAAAGCTGCTATTTTACACTGGTACTCTCTTTGAGAGCGTGGTCATTCCCCGGTCGAGCCGACCCATTCGTGCTACAACCATAATATTCCTGCAGCATGGATCTACCACGTTAGAAAATTAGGCGCTACTTATCCCAACTTTCATTTGTTTGATTTCTCCTTCTCTCAATATAGTACAATGAATATGATACCTATATCTATGAATTAATAACTACAGAAGTATAAGCTTTGGCTGATTTGATCTCAGGGCTTAATCTCAGCAATTGGGTATACTTTCATAATACAATACATAATACAATTCATATTGAGATAAGATTCATAATATAGACTATTTTATTCAACAGGGCTCTCTAAACGCTTACAGTACTGCAATGAAAATTTTAAAAGAGAAAGTGAATGCAGATATTCCTGCTGAAATATTAAACAATGTAGCAGCTCTTCATTACAGACTGGGAAATCTGAACGAAGCTATGAAATATTTGGAGGAAGCTTTGGAAAGGTGAATTATTTATTATGTACCATAGGGTAGCAGACACTCATGTCAAATAAAATACTTTTTTATGAGCTGTCGTATTAACTGCTCATTCTAAAGCTTTTAACGTGTCATTGTCGAATTTATTGTAACTACCATAAAGGAAAGAAGAAGTAAGAGTTTTCAAAACAAATACTTTTTTTATATAGATTGTATGAAACCAGTAAATGATGTAATAGTTTTTGTAGTCAGACATATAACTTATTTGTGTATTTTGAATTAAAATGAAAAATCTTAAGGTAGTCATTTCAAATTATATTATAGAGTAATTTGATCTTAAGAGTAAGTGATCTTCTGGTCTACCCGACACATAGATGGGCGGAGGCAGTAGAGAATCTAAGGGGGAAGCATTGGCCGTTAGTTTGGATATTGCGAAGGCCTTCGATCGGGTCTGGCACAAAGCGCCTCTTTCGAAGCTTCCTTCCTATGGGCTTCCCGAGAAATTGTGCAAATGGATCACCAGTTTCCTTGCTGATCGGTGCATGAAGGTCGTAGTAGACGGTGCATACTCTGATTTCAAGCCTATCAACGCTGGTGTTCCACAAGGCTGCGTGCTATTACCAACGCTGTTTCTCCTGCATATCAATGATATGTTGCAAACTGGTAACATTCATTACTATGCAGATAACAGCACTGGTAATGCCTTATAACCGGCCGTGCCAATATTTCTGGGGAAAACGTCGCCGAATACCGGGACAAACTTGTGTCTGATGTCGAGTCTTTGCTGAACAAAGTCTCGAATTGGGGGCGACTAAATCTAGTCTACAACAGATAGCGCGCGAGTTGAATGCCGTCGGGGCCTGAGGTGAAGAGCGGGAGCATCTCCCCCCGCCGTCCGCACGCCGCGTCTCGCGCGCCTGTAGTGTAGTGCTGTGCTGTCCTTGACAACTATCATACGCTTACTGTGTTATCGTGTTAATATAAAGTTGCAGCCGCGTGTTATTTTTGTTTTTAATGATGCCTGACCGTGTACGTCAAGTTCTGTTACAAAAAAACGAGTTTTTATTCATCGCCAAGCACGGGAAATGGCAAAAAATGTTCTAGACATGTGTGTTAAAGAAAGGCAGAACAACAATTTAACATTCACATTAAATAATGCTTACGATCGCGCAAGCCGTTACACTGGACTTTCGAAGAGAACATTGTCTGCAATTCAAAATGAAGCCAAAAGAGGGCCTCTTTGTTCGCCTTCTAAAAAGAAAAGACAGTGTAACAAGAAGACAAATTTAAACGTCGATGATTTTGATCGAGATGTTATACACAGAGTTATTGAAGAATTTTATTTAACTAAAAAAAATGTTCCGACCTGCATTAAACTCCTCGCAGCTATTCAAGAAAAAATCGAGTTTCCATGGGGAGTGACGAGTTTAAGGAAATTGTTAAAAGACATGGGATATAGATGGCTTAAATGTCATAATAAACGTAGAATTTTACTGGAGAGACCAGCTGTCGCATATGCAGAAGAATGCAAGAAGATCGAAATATTTTTTTTCTCGATGAAACATGGGTAAACAACAACCTCACATTTAAAAAATGCTGGAGAAATGAAATGATCGACGCCGTGTTGACGGATACAAGCTCCACGAACAGGCTCATTCTTGTCCACGCAGGATCGAGAGGAGGGTTTTTAAATGGTGCAAAGTTACTTTTTAAGACTGGTTCTACGTCAGGTGATTATCACGGACAGATGAACAGTGTTAATTTTGAGAAGTGGGCCACTGATATGTTGATCCCTAATCTACCACAAACCAGCGTTGTTGTGATGGACAACGCACCGTATCATAGTGTACAAGAAAATAAAGTCGCAACAAAGTCCAGCACCAAATCAGTAATGTTGGAATAGTTAACCAAGAACAATATCGAAGCTTCACTTACTATGAGAAAAGATCAGATCTTTCACTTGGTTCAGTTACATAAACCTACGGAAAAATCTTTCAAAATCGATGAATTCATCAGAAGTCAAGGCCATATCGTAGTAAGACTACCACCGTACATGTGCGACCTCAACCCTATTGAGTTGGCTTGGGCAAAAGTAAAAATAATTGTAAGGCATCACAATGTTACTTCTGATTTCTCCCTAAAAAGGTTAAAAGAAGTTACGGAGCTGGCTCTCTCTCAGGTCACAGAGGAAGATTGGCGTGGCTTCGACGATCACGTCATAATTTTAGAAGAAAATTATTGGCAAAGAGATGGATTAATGGAAGATACCATAGATCGATTCGTAATTGAGGTCTTTGATGGTGAGGATAGTGACACGGATTCAACCAAGTCTGCCATTTCAGAATCTGATGCTGCATAAATTATAATTGATTTTTTATTGATTTTGATGTTTAAAATAATAAAAAATGTGTGATAATTATTACCTTGTTTTTTCTAAACTTAAAACGTTAAACTTAAAACAATGTTGAAATTTATCGACATATTGTCATCATTAATTCTAATTAGGTCACAGCACTATCGCATTCCTGAGCTCTGCATTCAACTCGCGCTATCTGTAGTTTAATCCCCAGAAGACACAATTTTGGACGTTTACCGCTAAAAAGAACCCCTTTGTCGTATTTCCTCAGTTTCAAGGCACTCCCTATGCTGCCTTAGCTAGCATCGGAATCCTCGGCGTTGACATATCGAATAGTGTGCAGTTTCGTGGTCACTTGGAAGGGAAGGCCAAATTGACCTCTAAAAAGCTTGGCGTGCTCAGCAGAGCGAGACAGTATTTCATGCCGGCACATCGTTTGCAATTTTACAAAGCGCAAGTTCGGCTTCACATGGAATACTATTCTCATCTGTGGGCTGGGGCACCCCAGTGCCAGCTTTTTCCACTTGACCGCATCTAGCGCAGAGCGGTTCGAATCGTCGACGACCGAGTTCTTTCTGATCGGCTCGATTCACTGGCGCTGCGAAGAGATGTTGCAGTCCTTTGCATTTTCTTTCGCATTTACCACGGGGAGTGATCTGAGGAATTGTTCGGATTAATCCCAGCCGCCAAATTTCACGAACGCATATCGCGGCAAAACTCCCGATACCGACCACACCATCTGGATGCTTGGCGGTCCATCACTGTACGTTTCACTAGGAGTTTTTTTCCGAATACGACCTCTCTGTGAAATAATTTACCACCGGTGATTTTTCCGGACCGATACGATTTAGGGACCTTCAAGAAAATAGCTTACTCCTTTTTAAAAAGCCGGCAACGCAACTGCAATTCTCTTGGTGTTGCAGTTATTCATGGACGGCGGTAGTCACCATCAAGTGAGCCGTATGCTCGCGTACCCCCTCTCCTATATATATAAAAAAAAATAATCATGTGCTAATACCAAAACATGCTTATTTGTATTATTTTACATTTTACTATTATGTAATATTTTATTGTACAACCAATAGAGTGTGACGTCTGTATACATATTAGGTTCATCCAATATATTAACGCTTTCACTGTCCGATTTCGGGACACAATAGTAAGACAATAGCAAGGACTTATATGTAGTGCACGGGAGAGTGAAAGGGTTAAAAATTACAATAACTAATTATTACATTGATCTTAACTAAGTGATTTTGACATCTATAATATAATAATTCAGTCATTTATAATATTTCTTTTCCAGAGAGAAAGCTGATGCTAAAACACTAGATGCACAATATTATAATTCCATAGCAGTGACAACGATGTACAATTTAGCCAGGTTAAATGAAGCCCTGTGCATTTATAACAAAGCCGAGAAGCTGTATAAGGACATCTTGAAGGAACATCCAAACTATATTGATTGTTATTTAAGGTGATACTAACTACTACTAATGTGATAAAGTTGTAATTTAAATGGCATTGGACGTCATCATCATTACAGCCCTTCACAAGGCTGCCTGAACATAGGCCTCCCCCAAGGAACGACACAAAGCCTGGTCCTGAGCCACCTGTATACATCACACAAAGAATCTTGTACAGAACATTATAGCTTTCACACAATCTGACCCCAATCACAAAACGCCTACATCCAAAAATTAGTCATGTCTATTTTAAGCTTTTTTTTTTTTGCGCCCGAAGCAATTTGAAATGGGCTACCACAGAGGGAGGCAGAAAATGCATTACGCATACCACGATACCCGGTCTATCGTGGTTATGGGGGACTCACTGCCTACAAGGGGAACCTAAGTGATACCCCCTAAAAACTGCCTTTGGGGACTGGCAACCAGCTATTGAAAGCTTCTTATGCCGTATCTAAAGCGACCATCTTTTGGAAAAAGAGGGCGCAGACGGCTAAATGCCGTTTAGGGAGTGCCTACGAAGGCATATTAATTTTAAATAATTTTTAATTTAATTTTATAATTTAGAATTGGCCTGAGCCGCCAGGAGGCAGTTCAGGTCGTTTGACAATTCATTAGGCGGGTCCGAGAGAGTGTTTCTCGGCCCATACTTAACCAGTATTTATACTAAATACTATTAACTCACCACTTTGGAAAAAGGGAAAGGTGACTCCTGATGGTAAGTGAATATTCCGCTAAAGGGAAAAGCGCACTGACTTAGCTTAACAAGGGTATATTATTTACTCTTGCATTGAAGACCTTGTAGGATGGAAAGACTTTCATTTGGAGAGACTAATATATAGACGAAATTATCTTACCCGATATCAGCCATTTTTATCCATTTCTAGCGTTTCGAAATCTTTTTTCGATGCTTTTCGAATCGAATAAATGAATTTGATTTGATTTGAAAATTATGACAAGCAACTAATTTCTGGGAAGAATAAACTAGCTTATATATTATGAAGTAGTTACAATTATAGACAAGTGGTAAAATTAAACATTTGGTACAACCAACTTCAATGTTAATTATTAAGGATAACTCAAAAACTATTAGTCCGACCTTGATCAAATTTATATGGGACCACATGAGAAGTACCACGTTTCAAATAAAAAAAGAATCATCGAAATCGGTTTTAATTCTTCTACATGCTATGTTATAGCAAAACACACAACAATATTTGAAGCTAACGATCAATGACTAGAGTTAACACACATAAAAAACATACAGCCGAATTGAGTATCTCCTCCTTTTTGAAGTCGGTAGTAAACACAGAATTTCTATTATACAAAATTTAACTAACCCATGTTTTCCTTGTTATAAATTCCACAGAGTATTGAAAAAGGAACATTAGAAATCACACAAAATTCATAGCTCATTCAGTCCACCTGTCAATAATTCGGTTTAAAGATCTTTATTTCTCAATATTATATATAATATTCGTCACTTACATGAGAACAATAATTAGATAAACATGGTAATAACAATTTGTAGTGAGGGTATAAATAAAACTCTGTTGGATGACACTTAGAAGCGAATATCTTTGTTGCTTAGTCGAATTATAAGGTGGTGGTCCAAGTTAAGCAATGTGTTTCGCTTTTATTTAATAATGATATTGATTAAGTACTTAGCTGTTGTGAGCATAGGTAGACAAGTAATTTCTGTTTGAAAGCATTCAAAGATTTCACCTCCTTTACAAATTTAGGTAGTTTGTTGTATAACTGTGCTCCCTTATACGTTATATTATTTTTACCATAGTTTGTTCTTATAAACGGCAATACAAAATGACTAGCTCAGCGTGTTATGTATTTATTTGTTTGTTTCTTTGTTAAAAATGTGAGCTCTGAGTGAATTAATTTATGTTTTATTTTGTATATTAGTATGCATGTGCTATATGTATAAAGCTGAGTAACGTTCAAAAGTTTAGTTTCTTTATATATTGTTTTAGTTGGTGTCAAAAAGTCGTAGTTATACAAAATTTTAATGATACGATTTTGTAGCACTTGGATAGGTTTAAGATTGGTTTTAGCGGCATTGCCCCATACTTCTACAAGGTAAAGTAAGTGAGGTTTTACTAAAGCATTATATACATTATATATTAGGATTCGGGCTTTTTTCGGAATACATCGAACTATTTTGTGCAGGCGGCCAACGAGAGAGGAAAGTTTATTTTTAATGTGTGTGAGATGTGCATTCCAAGTTAAATTACTGTCGAGAATCAGTCCAAGGTATTTTTCTTGATTTTTTCTTTGTAACATTTCTCCGTTTATTGTCAAAGTGAGGTGGTTAGGGAGTTTTTTATTCTTGGCGCTGAAAACTATATATGAGGTCTTGGCTATGTTGATAGTTAAGAGATTATACTGAAACCATTGATGCAGTAAGTTTAAGTCTCCTTGAGTTAGTGTTATGATATGATCGATATTGTGTCCAAAATAGAATAAACACGTATCATCTGCGTAAAGGGATATTTGACCTTGTAAGCCTGCTTGGTGTATGTTATTGATGTACACAAGGAATAGCAATGGACCGAGTGTAGAACCCTGAGGCACGCCACACGTTAGAAGTTTGGGACTACTTTGAATGGACCCAATTTTTACAACTTGGTAACGATCGCTTAGATATGATGCCATCATTTTGTATACCTTTCCCGTGATGCCAATACTTTCTAGTTTTTTTTAGAAGCAAATTATGGCTCACAGTGTCGAAAGCCTTTTTTAGGTCAACAAATATTCCCAGTGCTACTTGTTTTTGATCAATTTTTGTTTTTATCGTAGTTATCAAGTCAATTGTTGCTCCCAGGGTACTAGATTTGGCTCGAAAACCAAACTGCTGCAAAATACATAAAGTTGATTTCAGTTAAATAGTCGCCTAGTCTCTTGTATATGATTTTCTCTAAAATTTTAGATAGTGTAGATAGAACTGATATTGGGCGGTAATTTTCCGGACTAGATTTTGTACCAGACTTATAAATTGGAGTGGTCTTGGCAGTTTTGATATTGTCCGGAAAAATTCCTTCAGCTAATAATCGATTTAGGCAATTAGCTATAATTTGGACTACTAAACTGTTGATACATTTGAGAGCCTTGATACTAACTCCATCTAGACCCACAATAGTATTGGGATCTAGGTCATTTATTATTTTCGTTACTTCAATGACAGTGCATGGATCGAATTGAGACAGTGTACGGTGCGACATGCTAGGATCAAGACTCGGTACTGTGTGTGAAGTGTTTTTATGGAACTTACTCGGTATTTTGTTTGCCAGTTGTGTTCCTATGTTCGCAAAAAATTCATTGAATATTTCACATATTTCTAGGGCATCCGAAATTATGAGACCATTTTCAGCTTTTAGATTTGGTGGAGCACAGTGATATACGTTATTGTTATTTAACAGTGTTTTTATAAGATTCCACATTTTTTTAGGTTTGTTTATACATTTTGTGAATTCGCCATGAAAGTAATTTTCTTTTGTGTTCTTGATTTTTTGTGCCAGGGTATCTTTTTTAGTTTTGAACTCATTTTCCAATTGTTTATTTTTTGGATCACGTTTTAGTTTACTCCATAACACATTCCTTTCGTTAATAGCTCCTATCAATTTTCTTTTAATCCATTCTTTTTGGGGTTGATTTAATATTTAATTTTTTTTTGTTTTGGATTCACTATTGAGTTTTCTAATGTATTCATCAAAGTCCTTGTAATCGTGTGTGTTAATTTCGACGCTTGATGTCTTAACCATCTCGTATAATTTCTTAAAATCTGGAGACTCGTATTGTATTCTTTGTTTCTTTGGGGTGATTACTCTTTTCAATTCCACATATATATTTTTATGGTCTGATAACGATGAGTCAATTATAGCCATATGAAAACTGTTTTCATTTAGGTTAGTAGAAACATGATCTATTATTGTACATGTTGTTGCAGTTTCTCGGGTGTTGTGTTTTGGATCTATTTTGTTAATCAATTTGTATCCGGATTCAGTTAATGTTGTTTTGTAGCGGCGGGCCGAACTATCAAAGCTTAATAGGTCAATATTTGTGTCACCAAAAGTGATGGTTTGTTTCTGTTGTAGAAGTTGTTCCTCATAGTTGAATAGAAAATTATTGATGTTTGTATGTCCAGGCTTGTAGACTACTCCAACATTGAGGGCGTATTTGAGAAGAAGGATACTCAAGTAGTTATTTCCATCAATATATGCTACAGTAACAAGATCGAGTTCTAGATTATTGTGTACGTAGATAGAGACACCACCACCGATGACATTCAGTCTTAAATTATAGTAATGAGTATAATTTTGAAGACGAAATTGTTTAGCCTGGTCGTCTGATCTGATCCATGTTTCGACAAGTAAAACAACATAAAAAGTTTTTTCAAAAGAGTGGATGATACATTTAAGTTCATCAAATTTACCTGGCTTGCATATACTCTTCACATTAGCATAGAAGAAGTTAAGGCTTGATTTGGTGAGAGTAATATTCTGGTAATTGTCTAAAACTTGATAGATAGCAAACTTTTGTTTAATCGTGTTTGAAGTCGTAAGAGAAGTAATATTTTGAGCTGTTAGTTTTTGTGTTCTTGGTAGAAACTATTTTTGGAAACCCTTTTAATTGTTATATCCTGTTCTCCAATGGCTATTCTTTGGGCTAACTCCTTCTTCGGGTCTTTTATGTAATTCTGTTGTGCAGGTGTTTGGTCAGAGAAGATCTTTATGCCACTCTGGATTTTGTTTTTATTGCGTAGTAGAAGTTTGACTGTTTGTGGGGATTCAAAGCATACTTTAATATTTCGATCTTTTCCAGGAGTAAACTTTCCTAGTCTAAAGAGTCTGCTAGGCTTAAGACAGTACTCCATAATTGTATTGATGATTTTGGTTACATCGCTAGCATCGGGAGAACGCCCTTCCTCACTGTTAGTCACATTTCCCTCTGATATACCCACTATGATAATATTTCTTTCTCTGGATGTACGATCTTGTATTTCTTGCATGATATTCTCCTCAAGGCCAGATGAGTGTAAGTTTGTGATAGTTTTACTTTTAATTGACGTGATTTCAGACTCATTAGCAACAGTTTTGTTCTTCATCAGTGTAATTTCCGTCTCCAGTGTCTGAATTTTATTATCTGTATTGGTCTTTTTCGTAGCTAGATGTGACAGCTAGAACTTCATTGACTTTTGCTCGTTGCTCAGGTTTACAGTAACTTCTTTGACATCATTTAACTGTTTTTTTATATCTACTATATTTTCACGCATGAGGGTCATTGTTGTTTCTTGCGTCTCTGTGAATTTTTGTAGCATTGCCGTAAGGTCTTTACGTAAATCTTGAATTTCAGATGAACAATTGCAGTTGCAAATATGTTCTGGCTGTTTGCGTTTTCTGTGAGTAATTTGTTGTTCCATTGTAAACTCATTATTAGGTGACAACAAATTAGTGTACGAGTTACTTTTGCCAGGCGGTGAGCGTCTGACATTCATGACTTGTACCATACACCAAGAACGACGTCACAACAGATAACTAGTGCGCTGGTGTCTTTGCATGCGTGCTCGCACCGCCCCGGTATCGAGACCGAGATGAAAAATATAATATTGTCTTTGTTACCCGCGGTGGTGAGGGGCGCCTTTGTGATTCTTGATCCGTATCGACTAGTCGTAAGCGCACATAACACACTTGTGGAGTATTTTAATTTTTTTATTCTAGTTTAAGGTTTATTATTGCGAAAACACAGCTTTTTTATAATTATTTCTTGCCAACATTTTAAAATTCTGTGGCGACAACTTCTACTCTGTGCAACTGTTAAACCACAGAATATTGTGTGTTTGACATTGGCAGTATAATGTATTTGTAACTATGGCAAATCCCACACTGTATAAATATATTACTAACATGGAGTATTTATACATATTTTCTCGTCGCGTATAAATATATAGATATAAATCAAAATTTAATTTCAGATTAGGCTGCATGGCCCGAGACAAGGGCCGTATCTATGATGCGTCTGATTGGTTCAAGGAAGCTCTGAAAGTGAACACGGAGCACCCGGACACTTGGTCACTGCTTGGCAACTTGCACTTGGCACAGCAGGAATGGGGACCTGGACAGAAGAAGTTCGAGAGGATATTGCAAAATTCCTCTACATCCACAGATGCATACTCTTTGATTGCTCTTGGTGAGAATTTCAAAGTATGATATAAAATTTTAGTTAGCGTTTACTTACTCTACCTCAAAACTACAATTTGGAAACTAAAAATTCATATTCTTCTGTACCAACAGACATTGTTTCCTTTAAATTATTTGTCATTACTTTGATTTTAATATTCATTTGTAATCCTGTTTCCTTGCATTTTGTGCCAGTGGTTGTCTGTAAGATTGTAGTGTTTATTAGAAGTTGTAATTTGCAGTTTCAGGGAAAAGCACAAAGTCATCAGCAAATCTTAGATTGTTGATTTCCAGTTAATATTTAAACCAAACTTGATCCAGTCAAATACTCTGAAAATATTTTCTAAGACTGCCAAAAAAGTTTTGATGGGAGAGGACTTTTTGAGAGACTCCTTGTTGTATGTCGAATTTATCCTTTGGTTTCAAGCTGAACTTTTTCTTTACAGTGATATTACTGTAAATTTCTTTAATAATTTGGATGTACTGGTTAATTATTCTCTGGTTCTGTAAGGTTTTATATAAATACACGTTCCAGTGAGTCAAATACTTTTGTATAAACCTAATGTATAATCTATATTTATTTTATTTTATTAATAAATACTTAAATCTTTAATTTAAATATTTGTGCCTTGTATGCTGCAGAGCCATGCTGCAGCTATATTAGTAGTATAGTTGCAGCACGAATGGTTCGACTCGACCGGGGAAGGACCACGCTCTCACGGAATACCAACGTATAATAGCAGCTTAACACTGCTGTGTTTCGTATGGTGAGTGTACAGAACCGGAGACCCTTTTTATGGGAAAAGAGGCATTCCATCTTAGTCCTCACGGGTGACAATGCATCTGCATTTTGATTCGCAAACGTGGATAGATGTAGACGTCTATAGGCCACAGCAACCACTTACCATCTGGTGGACTGTGTGCTCATTTGTCACCCTATCCTAAAAATATAATGACAGTTATCTTCACTCTAAGAGCATTATACAAAATTAAGGAAGAATAGAAGTAGACTGTGTCTGTCTTCTTCCTTGATCATGTATTGATAAATAATAAAGTTAATATTTTCAGGCAATGTATGGCTCCAAACACTACATCAGCCATGCCGTGAAAAAGAAAGAGAAAAGAGACATCAGGAACGCGCACTCGCTATGTACAAGCAAGTGCTCAAAAACGACCAAAAGAATATTTGGGCCGCAAACGGGATTGGCTGTGTTTTAGCACATAAGGTAAACATTTGTGATCCAACAAATGAAGTGGAAAGTAAAGTGAGATATTTAGATTTGGGTTTCAAATAGTTGTACAAGCACAGAGGTACTTAATTGTCCTTACTTTACCATCTCGATATAATAATTATGAGATATTATCAGCGGTAAATATGCAACGTATTTACCATTCTTTGGCGCAATCTTCCTTAGTCCTCACAGAATACTAGCGTAAAATAGCTTAATGCTGCTGTGTTTCGTATGGTGAGTGTAGAGAACCGGAGACTTTTTACTGGAAAAGAGGCAATCCATCTTAGTTCTCACGGCTGAGAACGCGTGTGCATTTTGATTCGCAAACCTATAAAAACCAAAAATCAGTTTTTTGACGCATTACAACCTACAAAGTCCAACTGAACATAGGTCTCGCCATAGATTGACTCATTAGGGGGATATTGGCCATAGATGCCACGTTTAGCAGGCGGATTGGCATTAGTAGTTTTGCTATTTTTAGTTGTAATTAGGTAGACGCTTTGTTGCCTCTAGATAAAATAATATTTGACCTTTATAAATTTCTTTATCATTCTTTTTAACAGGGTTGCATAAACGAAGCCCGTGACATCTTTGCGCAAGTACGCGAGGCGACCGCGGACTTCCCCGATGTTTGGATGAACATTGCACATATCTACGTGGAGCAGAAGCAGTACATCAACGCTATTCAGATGGTACGTGCACCCTAGTTATCATATTTTTTTTATATGATAAGGGTACAAACGAGCACACAGTCCACCTGATGGTAAGTGGTTGCTGCGGCCCATAGACATCTACATCTATCCTCGTTTGCGAATCAAAATGCAGATGCATTGTCACCCGTGAGGACTAATATGGAATGCCTCATTTCCAGTAAAAAGGGCCTCCGGCCACCTGCACTCACCAAGCGAAATATAGAGGTAAACCTCTACTTCACGCTGGTATTCTGTGAGGTCGTGGTACCAACCACTCCGGTTCGAGCCGGCCCATCCGTGCGACAGCAAAATCTGCCGCGTGGCTCTACCACTGGCAAATTTATAGCTGGGCATTCAAAATGAAATAAAATAGGGTAAACAGTACTAATGTCGGCACTCCTACAATGATTGGCACTTTGCTATTTTAATCTGAATATTAAGAATGTTTTCCTTTTTCTATATCACAGCTACGCAGATATTGCTAAGATATATAATTACTTATACTAACAATACACATTTATATTTAAAGCGTCAACTATTTTCTTATAAGGACCGTTTTAAAAATGTGTGTGGACAAATCCGTTAAAATTTAACAAAAAGTTAAGGTTTTGTGGCTAGATTTTAAGACAAAAATGTGATTTTTAGATAAGTTTATATGCAAGTTTCTGTCTATTTTAATCAATTAACGGCATTAAAGCATATTAAACGTTATTTTATCGTTGTGAATATAAGCATCGGTTTTTTTAACTGTGCCAATGACTATACTTTACTTTGTTTGACTACATAATCATTGGCATATAATATGTCAATCACTATACTTTCTTTCTTTTGTCCAAAATCTATTCTTGACACTGCCAATGACTATATCCTTTGAGTAATGCCAATGATTATGACTGAACTTTTTCATATTTTGAATTGATGAAGAATACTGCTATTAAGAGAGGGCGCTTTAGAAAAATAACTGCCGCACTAAAATTCAACATTCCACGCGCGAATTTACAGTTTCCTCTAAATAAGTAAAGTCAAAAAAACTAACAAGCTGAAAAGCCGACCTGGTACTGGCACAGTTTTCGATGTCATGAAAAGGTCAATGATGTGAGGTTTTTGAATAAATACCCCATACATACTAAACACGTTTTATAGAGGGAGAATAAAACGTCTATAAGGTGGATCATGCCTAATCGAAGTCTTGCATCACTGTTCTTTGGAGTAGACGGTAAAACATATTATTTTCCCCCTATAGAAAATGTGATCAGACTTCAAAAGTTAGTGCCTAGAGAGAGGGTTATTTACTATCTTAAATACGGCGCAACTTTGACCAAGTCTCGCCATAATACTTATAGCCCTTAACCTGAATGCAACGCGACTATTGCAATCAGCTGATATCACTGCACTTCGGCCCACCAACGATATGTGGCGTAGACCTGTCTTGGTATGACGGACAAACAATTTGACGAAAAGGTTACTAAAACAGATGCGGGCCTATATTAGTAAGATTTTTACCGTATTGAAATAAATCTACATTATGAAATGGTTTTGAGACATGTGGGTTGTGCCCATTTAGTCCAGACAAAGTGGATTAAACAAAGTGTCCGGTGCCCTCGAAATCACAGCAAGCCATTTTAGATGATCACCGTTCCTTGCCATTACGCCGAATTACCTAATATTTTAAGAAAAACGACTAATAACGACTGAATCAGAAATACTTTTATCAAATTTGCCTTGTATCCTTTCACTTAATAATGGTTTATCAGTACCAGAACGTATAAAACCTGCAGAGATTATTCTTGAGTATCAGAAAGAAAACTAACCCTTATGTTTTTCATCAACTAGGCAGCAAATTTAGAATTTGTCGGAGGTGAATGGGTGATTGTGGATGTCGAAATAAACTAAAATCTTTTAGACAGCCCTAAAAATATTTCTATAGTTTTTTCCATTGCCAAATACGTAGCAAAAAGCAGGTAAACAACGCCGTTATTTTGTGCTAACAAGTGAAGATTCGGAAGCAGCGGAGCTAAAAAAATAATGGAAATATTGGGCACAAATGGAAAATGCAGGATTGAATTAGTCAGCCAAATATTTATGAACTGACAAACAAAACAAGAAGAACGAAGCCAAAAACTCTGACATTATAATACTCTCTAAATTTTTAATCTAAAAAACCGAAATAAAGTTCTATTTCTACAAAATATCGAGAAAATACGAAAGGTTTTACTAAAAAAGTCACATCAAAAATGTATACGAAGAAAGAAAAAAACATGGTAGACAAACGAAATCGTTTTCAGATGAAGATCTAAGGAAAATTTTTGAAGATTTGTTCAAAATAAGTGCTATAACAATAAGATGGAGCTTAGAAAGATCTGGGTATAACTTTTTAAGACTTCCAATGGTGCCAATGATTATCTGGGGGCACGGCAGTGCCCCCGCCAAGTCGAGCAAAAAAGCGGCACGGCCGTACCATCCTTTTCTCGAAGCAGTTCAGGCCATTTCCGAAACCCTATAACTTTGTTATGGATGAAATTAGGAGCCTGAATTTTTACTTACCAAGTAGGCATTGTATAAGCGCGGTATATTTCAAATTTCATTAAATTTGAACCAGTAGTTTAAGATATGTAACTAGTCAAAGTTTCTTAATTTTGTCACTCACTGACTGACCGATCATCAAAACTCTGAGGCACTTCTAGCAGACATAGAAACTTCAAATTTGGAATACAATTATTGTTTAATATATAAATCAAGGAAAAATTTAAATATTTTACAATTTCGGTCCAGTTTTCGAGATACATCAACTGCATAAATAACTTTGTAATCGCATATAAACATATAGTATTACAAAGTTACATTTGCAGTGAAGGAATCAGTGTACATACATATGTATAATGGAATAATAGGTGTAAATAGCTACCTAGATATAACTATCTACAAAAAGAAATGAGATGCCATCAAAAACATAACTTGTAAAAAAAGCCAAGTCTCGCAACTCAGTTCTTCTACCGTAAAAAGTTGTGAGATCCATGTAATACCAAGTCGGTTAATTTATTCAGTCCATAGATTGATACATAGATTGACTTGGCAATCGCACTAAACAATCTAATTTAATATAATATGTATTACTTGTGAGATATATTGTATTTTCATGCGATTGCCAAGTCAATCTATGTATCAATCTATGGACTGAATAAATTAACCGACTTGGTATTACATGGATCTCACAACTTTTTACGGTAGAAGAACTGAGTTGCGAGACTTGGCTTTTTTTACAAGTTATGTTTTTGATGGCATACTTAATTTACAGTGTCATTCACTATGCTAAAGTGCCAATGATTGTAACATTCCCTAGAAAAAAGTTTAATTAGATTAACTTAATTAAACATTCCTTTTTAAAGGCAATGCGTTATTTTATTTATGGCTATCTAAACTAAAATCCAACAAAACAATAAAAAATATAACAAATTTGTTTATTTACGAGAATTAACCACTTACAAGTAGAAATCCGCGTAAAGTGCCAATCATTATACTGCTTACCCTAATAGTACATTACTTCCAAATCAATTTTTTTGTTTTGCATAGGATAAGGGTGACAAACGAGCACACAGTCCACCTGATGGTAAGTGGTTGCTGCGGCCCATAGACATCTACATCTATCCTCTATTACAAATCAAAATGCAGATGCGTTGTTACCCGTGAGGACTAAGATGGAATGAAATTTTTAACAGTGGTAGAGCCACGCGGCAGCTTTTGCTGTCACACGGATGGGCCGGCTCGAACCGGGGTGGTACCACGACCTCACAGAATACCAGCGTGAAGTAGAGATTTACCTCTGCGTTTCGCTTGGTGAGTGTAGGTGGCCGGAAGGTGCTTTTTACTGGAAATGAGGCATTCCATCTTAAGCTGAACGCACATATGTCCGCGCCGTACGCGCCGCACGCGCCGTTTTTAGAATTCGTTGTGTGAAATCATATGAAACCTCGCACACTACACCCGCACCGTACGCGCCGAATTTTATAAAATGCGGTAGGTATACGATATCGAAGGACGAATGCTGATGACGTCATATAACGCGGCGCGTTTGGCGCGTGTGGATACTCAGTGTTGTGTAATGTTGCCAACTTAGTGGATTTTCCACTAAAACTGGTGGTTTCGACTTACGTGATAGTTTTTGTATTTTTATAACTTAATTAATTCGTAATTAATTATACATAATTTGATTTTTTTTTACATCGGTTATCAATATGAATACTTAGTGATAAATTATTTACATACTGAACTAAAAAAATGGTTAAATTTAATTCAAAAACCCAATTATACCTGATTACTTAATTATCAATAAAAATACTTACCTCAAACATACAACAAGTCTTTTTTCTGGTTCAATTGGTCTTCTAAATCTTGAGTTTTCCATAGAAAGATATGGTTTTAGTACATGTACCAATTCTTGAAGTACCTTGTATGTTAAATGCAAATATCTGAAAAATCGTTCATCATCACCTAATAAATCTTTAAATAAAGGATATCCCCTTCATATTCTCCATACAATTGCCATACAAATACAAATAGTGATTTCGAGCGATCAATTTCAATGTACCGTTTCACACCAGTGGTTGGAAAAAACTACAAAAGTTGTTGGTAATACAAAAGATTTGCGGACGGTGCGGACGATGCGTACGGGCATATGTGCGAGGCCATCAGTAAAACTCGGCGCGTACGGCGCGTACGTTGCGTACGGTGCGGACATATGTGCGTTCAGCTTTAGTCCTCACGGGTGACAACGCATCTGCATTTTGATTCGCAAACGAGGATAGATGTAGATGTCTATGAGCCGCAGCAACCATTTACCATCAGGTGGACTGTGTGCTCGTTTGTCACCCTTATCCTATATAAAAAAAATGCCTCATTTCCAGTAAAAAGATTTATATTTACATTTCCAGTCTTTTCTAATAACATCTGCGTTTCTTTGTACGAATAAGTACATACGTACGCATAATGTATCAAACAATACATATTTCTATTAAAATATATTATAAATCTTTGTCATGTAAAAATGTTACTTATCAATTTTTATTTTCAATTATTATTATAAGTCGATAGTAATCGTGAATTGCATTAGATAATTATTGAATAACAATCATAGATTTTCGTGCATTTTGTGAAATGATACGTCATTGTGTCAATATCGTAAGTAAGTATGTCAAATTAATGTCGAATATTTTCACACATTGCCTAATTTGTGCTTGTGAAATATATTGATTATGATTATATCACATGTTGGCTTGTGCTGATTCCTGCTTTTTTACCGTTGCACTTTATCCTGCTTTTGCTGACGACTTATGCTTTTATTAATATACGGACTCGATCATGCCTACTTATTGACTTACTGCTAATTACTACAGCCATTCTGATAATTGAATCCACGATGTTGAGGTGCACTAATTGTCATCCATGCGTTGATAGGATGCAGGGACATTTTGTGTCCTCATTTCGATTTACATTCTTAACTCTCCTTTCAACATGGAGATCTTTGCAACAGATATATTTAGTTTTATATCTTTTTTTATATAGTTGATAATTTATGATACTGCCGTTGTCGTAATTAGTTAATAATCTGTATATATTAACAACTTCTTTAGACACATATCATAATAATATGTATCTTGAAAAATAATTTTGTAAGTAATATAACTCGTTTACATGATCAGGAATTAGATTTAATAAAAACAGGTGGTGCTATTCTTATATTGTGTAAGGATCTTTTAGTTCCTAAACAAGAGAACCCTTTTTCCAATGTTACTGATCATTAAATTATTATGCTCCTTAAATTCTTATTTATATATATCATTAGCGCCTGACAATTTACATTCTGAAAATTACAATGAAATGCAACGAATGTTGTTCTAAAAAATAAGGTAAATGTAATTATTAAAGTCCAGTTTAAAAAAAAATCGCAAGTTCTAGTGACTTCAAATTATATAATTTGGCTGATGTAATAAAGTAGCAAAAAAATGTTGTGTACACTGTTAATGAAAAAACCACATTTGTAATTAAAAAAGTTTTAGTTCTACTTCGATAGATGGCGTTGACATAGAAATAGATTGCACTATGGTTGCGTTACTCAGTGTGTAATTAGGTCATTGAAATTATTGTACATAATAATAAACCAGCTCAGATCATACATTGTTGTAGTTTGATTTATAAATTATACTCTTCTAGTGTATCAAAAGGACAAACAGTACAACTAGTTTAACCACTAAACATTGGTCCTTCGAGCCGGATATCAGACCCGGAAAAGTCTGAACTTTTTGTTAGTTTGCGGTGCCAGCTTTGGGCCGCACCCCGTTGTACTCGCAGTGGATCGCTGCGGCAAGAGTACCGGGCACCTCGCAGAGGCAGCAACAGCTTGGCCCAGCAAGAGGGCCATACTCAGCTGCATTGGGAGTGTTAGTTCAACGTGACGCCACAGAGGGCGCCATCAGCAGTACATCGTCAATTCAATCTTCGAGTTCGTCGATAGCAGCCGGGAGTTGAAGTTCAAAGTGACGCCGAAGGAGGGCGCCACGAGTACACTACTAGTTCAACCTGTGTTTGTGTGAGTGAAGTGCAAACGTGAGTACAATTTAAGTAATTATACCATAGTAGCAGAGACATTTAATATAACTTGATTGGTGACAAGTACTGTAGACATTATTTGCCAAGCAATTTTAAACTTTATTTCTTAGAAGATTTTAACTTTAAAATTGTGCATGTTAGATTAAGGACTTAGAATAAGTTTATAAAAACGAAGGAACGGGGAACCTATGTCCGATTTCTACCAGAGTGTATTTATTTATAAACACTTGTAAAATTTTTCGTTGTTTTTGAGACTTAGAAAAATTCGCTAACTTTTGTCTAGTAAAGAAACTTGTAAAGTTTTACATTTCAATTGAGGTTGTTCTGTTACCAAGTTAATATTGTGTTAACATTCAGATTGATAAATTTATCTTCACATAAATAATTAAATTATTCGGTTTTTTTGATAGTAATTAATCAATTCTATAACTATCTTTTACCATTATTTTGTTTGTTGTTTACGATGGAAGGACAAATTAATATATTAAAAGACCTTCAACAAGTAATTCAAAAGGCCTTTACTAATTTTAAAAAGTGTCCAAAGGATAGACTTACACTAGAATATATACAAACGAGGCTTGAATTATTAGAAAATGATTGGTCTTCGTTTAAAAATACTAAATCTCAACTTTATGGTCGGTTTAAGTTAGAAGACATAGGTCAAAAGGTTGTCGATATATATGACACAACCGAAGATACTTACATATCATGTAAATGTTTAATGAAAACAACGTTAAATAGTGTTAAAGAACCGCTACCACAAGACAGTGGATGTAGTAATAATTCTTCTAAGCAATCTAATTAATTTGTAAAGTTGCCCAAGATAACAATTCCTACCTTTTCTGGCAAGTACAGTGAATGGACATCTTTTCACGATCTTTTTATTTCACTTGTACACAATAATGCATCTTTAGATAATGTGCAAAAACTGCACTATCTTAAAAGCCACCTCACTGGTGAAGCCGAACAGTTGATTAGGCACACACCAATCACAGATGCCAATTACAGCGAATGTTGGTCTCAGTTAGAAAAGCGTTATGCAAATAAAAAGTATCTAACTAGTTGTATTTTAAAAAGATTGTTCGGCCAGAAACGCTTACATGTGGAATCGGCTAACTCATTAAAGGAGCTGCTAGATACCACGAGCGACTGTTTAAATGCATTGAAAAATTTGAAAATCGATGTGAGTACATGGGACGTTATTGTTATCCATATAGTGACGTTCAAATTAGATAATGAAACACGAAAGAAGTGGGAGTTAAGTGTTTCTAATGACTCCAGCAACGAGTTGCCCACGTTTGAGCAGTTTCGGATATTTATTGAAAGTCGTTTTCGCGCTTTAGAATGTATAGAGCCGAGGAAGGCTGTGGCTCACCAGATCAATAATAGTTCTCACGTTCTTAGTTCGAAAGCAATGCTGGCCACAAAGTCGTCGAATATTCGTTGCGAATTTTGCTCAGAACTTCACAAGCTCTGTTTTTGTAAGCAATTTGCAAAACAGTCCATAGAAAACAGACGAGAGTTCGTAGCAAAAAATAAAATATGTTTTAATTGTTTAGGCGGAAATCATACAGTTTATGACTGTAAAAAGCAGACTGTCTGTAGAGTTTGCAAAAAGCGCCACCATTCCTTGCTGCACCCTAATAGAGAAACTAATGCTGAGAGTAAAGGCCAAGATTCTACAGTTAAGTCCACTATCGATAACGCCAGTTCTTCAAATAGTGACAATCAGATAGTTACATGCTTATCTACGGGCAAAGTCTTAAAACCCAGACAGGTTTTATTAGCCACTGCATTAATAAAGGCAGAGTCCAAGATGGGTGAATTTCAAACAATTCGAGCCCTACTTGATCAAGGATCACAAGCATGTTTTATAACAGAGGCCACTGTCCAATTTCTTAGGCTTAAGAAAATTCCAGTCCGAGGTCACGTTTCAGGTTTAGGAGATAATAAGTCAACCATTGCTAATTATATGGTAAATTTAATTATTAAATCCACTGTTGATTTTGATTTTCAACTTCAAATAACTGCTTACGTCTTGAGTAAGATTACATCATACTTACCTGAGAGAAGTGTGAATACCAGTTCATTGGATTGGATTGATATCAACGGTTTTGTTTTAGCAGATCCTTATTTCAAAACACCCAATAAAATAGACATTCTTTTGGGTGCAGATGCTTACTGTTGCATTATGAAGGAAGGTGTAGTAAAGAGTCCGTCTGGTACTCTAATAGCGCAAAACACCACCTTAGGGTGGATCCTTTCCGGTGTAGTTAGTTCAAGCAATGAGAGTTCAAAACACCACACAAGAAATTTAAGTGTGCACTGTACACAGTTCAATGAAGACAATATTCTAAAGAAATTCTGGGAGATAGAAGAACAAGTTAGTACAAAGAAAATACTTAACCCAGAAGAGCAAAAATGTGAAGAATTTTATATGAAAACTACTAAGAGGGATGATACAGGCAGATACATTGTACGTTTACCATTTCGAGACGAAGATCCTGCATGCAAGGCCGGAAGTTCCCGTGACATAGCTGAAACAAGATTCAAATCGTTAGAAAAAAGATTAAATAAGGACACAGATTTAAAGGAAAAATATACAGAGGTAATTAATGAATACTTACAATTAGGACACATGAGACCTGTAAAGGAAGAGGATAATAAGAAAGATGAAGCAGTTTACTTACCACACCACGCGGTGATTAGAAACGATAAGACCACCACGAAGGTACGTGTAGTTTTCAACGCCTCTGAGAAAAATAAAAAAGGAGTTTCACTCAATGACACTTTAATGGTTGGACCAACGCTGCAAGCAGACTTAAGACACACCATTCTTAGATGGAGAGTACACGCTATTGGAATTGTGGCGGATGTAATCAAAATGTACCGCCAAGTCAGAATAGCGGATGAAGATGCTGTCTTCCAGAGGATACTTTGGCGAGAAAGCCCTGAAAAACCACTTAGGGATTATGAGTTGGTAACGGTGACCTTTGGAACAGCTTCTGCACCATATCAGGCAGTTAGGTCACTCCATCAGGTTGCGTACGACGAAGGAGATAAGTACCCGCTTGCAGCAGATAGAGTTTTAAACTCTTTTTATATGGACGATTTAATGATGGGAAGTAATAGCGTCGAAGAGGGCGTTGAAATCTGTAAACAGATGGTAGCATTATTAGGAAAGGGAGGATTCGCATTGCAGAAGTGGAACAGTAACAATCGGCAACTATTAGATAGAATAAGTTTAATATATACAAATGAAGTAGTACAGCAAACAGGTCAAATAAAAATTAAAAATGAGAACACTGAAAATAAGGACAAAGAGGACATAGGAGTTAAGGAAAAGGAAATAGATAATAAGGAAATAGAAATTAAGCTAGATAGTACAATAAAAATTTTGGGACTTACCTGGAATCGCCACGAAGATTGCTTTCAGTACTCGGTAAATCTTCCACCGCTGACGACAGCACCTGTAACAAAAAGACTAATAATATCAGATATAGCTCGTTTGTTCGACCCATTGGGATGGTTAGCTCCTAGTGTCGTATTAGCAAAGATGTTCATACAAAAATTATGGCTCTTAGGTGTATGTTGGGATGAGGAATTAACTACCGAATTAATAACAGAGTGGAGTACTTACCGCGAAGAGTTGTCATTACTAACCAAAGTTCAGGTACCTCGTTGGCTTGGTACTAGTTCATCTGATGACCTTGAATTGCACGGTTTTAGTGACGCCTCTAAAGCAGCGTACTCAGCCGTCGTTTACTTAAGAACAATTGATGTCTCAGGCAAAATTCATCTGTCGTTGTTAGTGGCTAAAACGAGAGTAGCTCCCATCAAACAAATTAGTATTCCTCGATTGGAGCTATGTGGTGCTGTACTTGTATCAAATTTATTGATAGAGACAGCAGAGATTTTAAATATTTCAAAGGAAAAGATCTTTGCATGGACTGATTCTACAGTAGTACTATCGTGGCTTAATAGTCATCCTAGCAGGTGGAAAACGTTTGTTGCCAACAGGACTTCAGAAATTTTGGGCGCTTTGAATTCATCGCAATGGTATCATGTGCCGACCAAAGAAAACCCAGCTGACTGCGCATCAAGAGGAATACTACCCAGTTCATTATTCGGTAATGAGTTATGGTATTCAGGACCATCATTTCTGAAAAATAAATTAATTGAGTACAAGAGGCCAAAGAATCTAAAGACAGATTTAGAACAAACTATAAAGGCGCACACAGCTGTAGTTCCAGAGCACGTAGTTTTCGAAAATTATTCCAGTCTAAGAAAATTAGTTAAAGTTATTGCGTATTGTCGAAGAGTTTTAAAAAAGGAAAAACACGATAGTAAATATTTGAAAGATCACGAAATAGAAGCAGCATTACAAACTTGTATCAGGAAATCACAAATAGATTCATTCACAACAGAATATGAACAATTAAAGGAAAAAGGGTATTTGAACATAAAATCAAGTAAATTGAAATCACTTTGTCCTTTTCTCGACAAGAATGGTATCATGCGAATTGGTGGACGACTTGAAAAGTCGGAACTAGATGAGCAAGTAAAACATCCGATAGTCCTACCACATTCATGCCATTTGACTCTTCTTATAGTTGCAGACGCGCATGAGAAGACACTGCATGGTGGTCCTCAGTTAATGGCAAACTATTTAAGGTCAGCCTATTGGGTAATAGGTGCTAGATCTCTAGTTCAACAATATGTTCGCAAGTGTGTAACTTGTGCGAAACATAGAGCTAGTGTGAGAAACCAACTGATGGGTGCGCTCCCATCGGTTCGATGTACACCAGCAAGACCATTTTTATATAGCGGAGTGGATTATGCTGGACCCATAAGTATAAGAACCACTAAAGGACGTGGGCATCGTTCTTATAAGGGCTACATATGCCTTTTCGTTTGCATGTCCACTCGTGCTATTCACCTAGAGGTCGTCAGCGACATGAGCACACAGGCATTTTTAGCCGCTTTTCGACGCTTTGTGTCGCGACGAGGTCACTGTGCTAAATTGTGGAGCGACAACGGCTCCAACTTTGTAGGCGCCTCCAGAGAACTGCAACAGTTGGCATCTATTCAGCCAGCCATAGCAGAATATCTGGAAGCAAACAACACCGAGTGGCATTTTATTCCGCCTCATGCTCCGAATTTCGGTGGTCTTTGGGAAGCGGGTGTAAAATCCACCAAATTTCACCTTAAAAGGGTTATTGGCGACTCTACCCTAACGTACGAGGAAATGACTACATTCCTCAATCAAGTGGAAGCCTGTCTGAATTCGCGGCCGATAAGCGTTATTAACTTTACTGATCCTGGTGAGCCCCTCCCTTTAACTCCTGGACATTTTTTAATAGGAGAACCGATAATTAATGTACCAGATAAAAATTACAAAAGTTCAAACGTAAGCTATTTAACTAGGTGGCAATTTGTGCAAAGGATGCTGCAGTCTTTTTGGAAACGATGGTCACAGGAATATCTGTCAAAGCTCATGAATAGGTACAAATGGGCGTCACAAGTTCCGGAACCTAATGTTGGTGACGTTGTTTTAATTAAAGAAGATGAATTGCCTCCAAGTCGTTGGTTATTGGGTCGAGTTATAGAGAAACACCCCGGTGATGATAACGTTACCCGTGTAGTCACATTGCGTACGAAAACATCCGTAATTAAGAGGCCAACATCAAAATTATGTATTCTGCCTATCTCAGATCCATGAATTGTTCAATTTTTATGTCAAATTTATGTAAAAATATTATTGTATCAAATGTTCTTTTACTTTTACGATCAAATTTAGCTATATGTACAACATTAATTACATTTATAGGTTTAATTTTACAATGTTACTTTTCAAAATTTTATTTTAGGTTATTTTGAGCTGTTGAAGTCTTTATTTTTATTTGTAAGTTTTTAGGTCATATTTTATGAGATTAAATTATAGAAGTTTGTTATAAAGTATTAAGTGCAAATTTTAGATTTAAGTTCAAATTTTAAATTTAAGTGCAAATTTTAGATTTAAGTACAATTTAAAAGGCCATTCCGTCACTAAATGTCCTTGGTGGGCGGTATGTTAATGAAAAAACCACATTTGTAATTAAAAAAGTTTTAGTTCTACTTCGATAGATGGCGTTGACATAGAAATAGATTGCACTATGGTTGCGTTACTCAGTGTGTAATTAGGTCATTGAAATTATTGTACATAATAATAAACCAGCTCAGATCATACATTGTTGTAGTTTGATTTATAAATTATACTCTTCTAGTGTATCAAAAAGACAAACAGTACAACTAGTTTAACCACTAAACATACACCACACTTTTGGGTGGAGCAATGTTCTATAGAGAATCTGACATTGTCCTTTTGGGTGTAGATGATAGATGTAACACCAAACTCTATCCCCCGATTTCGTTATCATCAGTTTTCTGAATTGCCTCCCACTGTGGAAGCGTCACCTCAAAAACTATTTTTTAATACAGTTGCTCAAAAAGTGGCGTATTGCAGGGACGTATAGCGTTCGGGATGTGGCCTATGACATACTCGTGCTTTTTCTTTACCTTTTCCGAACTCGTGCGTTCTCCTTCCCAACTTTCAAAATAATGTCTATTAAAACGAAAAAAACCAACCAACGAAGTTTTTACTAAAAAATTCATAGGAGTTTTTATGATTCATGCAAATATTTCTAAAATAAAACTACTAATTTGTTTCAATATCAGATTTAATGACTTGATTCAATGAGTTAGGTTAGGTTTCATTTCATTTCATCTCAATAATTTTTTTTTACTAAAGACATGGCTGTATGGGCATAGTTTCCTTTGCCTACCCACAATGGGTGAAGAAAACAAAAAAAATCTCTACTTATATTCTTTTACGGTTGGTGCCATTTTCAAAAAATGTTCTTTATTAAATTACTTAATTTTTTCGCAACTGTATTAAAATTAGTTGTTCAGTACACGTGCGGAACCGTCATTGCAACTTGTTCCGACTGTCAACCCTCACCTTCGGCTGCGCCTCGGCTCGGGTAGATATTTGTCGGAACTCTTTGCAATGACAGGCTTTCCGCACTCGTAATGAAATTTACTATTATTTGATAATGGCAAGTGATGTTGCATGTGTGTGCAGTACGAGAACTGCATCCGCAAGTTCCGCATGCAGCACGACGAGGAGTGGCTGACGTGGCTGGCGCGCGCGCACGGGCTGGCGGGGCGCGCGGGCGCAGCGCGAGCCGCGCTGCTGCGGGCGCGCCGCGTGGCGCCGCACGACGCCGCGCTGCTCTACAACACGGCGCTCGCGCTGCGCCGCCTGGCCGCGCACGTGCTCAAGGACGAGCGCTCCGAGCTCGCCGTCGTGCTGCGCGCCGTGCACGAGCTGCAGGTCTCGCACCGGTCAGTGTCCACTCGTGCCTGATGGGCTCTGCGACCTTACCCCGCGCGCGCCGCACGACGCCGCGCTGCTCTACAACACGGCGCTCGCGCTGCGCCGCCTGGCCGCGCACGTGCTCAAGGACGAGCGCTCCGAGCTCGCCGTCGTGCTGCGCGCCGTGCACGAGCTGCAGGTCTCGCACCGGTCAGTGTCCACTCGTGCCTGATGGGCTCTGCGACCTTACCCCGCGCGCGCCGCACGACGCCGCGCTGCTCTACAACACGGCGCTCGCGCTGCGCCGCCTGGCCGCGCACGTGCTCAAGGACGAGCGCTCCGAGCTCGCCGTCGTGCTGCGCGCCGTGCACGAGCTGCAGGTCTCGCACCGGTCAGTGTCCACTCGTGCCTGATGGGCTCTGCGACCTTACCCCGCGCGCGCCGCACGACGCCGCGCTGCTCTACAACACGGCGCTCGCGCTGCGCCGCCTGGCCGCGCACGTGCTCAAGGACGAGCGCTCCGAGCTCGCCGTCGTGCTGCGCGCCGTGCACGAGCTGCAGGTCTCGCACCGGTCAGTGTCCACTCGTGCCTGATGGGCTCTGCGACCTTACCCCGCGCGCGCCGCACGACGCCGCGCTGCTCTACAACACGGCGCTCGCGCTGCGCCGCCTGGCCGCGCACGTGCTCAAGGACGAGCGCTCCGAGCTCGCCGTCGTGCTGCGCGCCGTGCACGAGCTGCAGGTCTCGCACCGGTCAGTGTCCACTCGTGCCTGATGGGCTCTGCGACCTTACCCCGCGCGCGCCGCACGACGCCGCGCTGCTCTACAACACGGCGCTCGCGCTGCGCCGCCTGGCCGCGCACGTGCTCAAGGACGAGCGCTCCGAGCTCGCCGTCGTGCTGCGCGCCGTGCACGAGCTGCAGGTCTCGCACCGGTCAGTGTCCACTCGTGCCTGATGGGCTCTGCGACCTTACCCCGCGCGCGCCGCACGACGCCGCGCTGCTCTACAACACGGCGCTCGCGCTGCGCCGCCTGGCCGCGCACGTGCTCAAGGACGAGCGCTCCGAGCTCGCCGTCGTGCTGCGCGCCGTGCACGAGCTGCAGGTCTCGCACCGGTCAGTGTCCACTCGTGCCTGATGGGCTCTGCGACCTTACCCCGCGCGCGCCGCACGACGCCGCGCTGCTCTACAACACGGCGCTCGCGCTGCGCCGCCTGGCCGCGCACGTGCTCAAGGACGAGCGCTCCGAGCTCGCCGTCGTGCTGCGCGCCGTGCACGAGCTGCAGGTCTCGCACCGGTCAGTGTCCACTCGTGCCTGATGGGCTCTGCGACCTTACCCCGCGCGCGCCGCACGACGCCGCGCTGCTCTACAACACGGCGCTCGCGCTGCGCCGCCTGGCCGCGCACGTGCTCAAGGACGAGCGCTCCGAGCTCGCCGTCGTGCTGCGCGCCGTGCACGAGCTGCAGGTCTCGCACCGGTCAGTGTCCACTCGTGCCTGATGGGCTCTGCGACCTTACCCCGCGCGCGCCGCACGACGCCGCGCTGCTCTACAACACGGCGCTCGCGCTGCGCCGCCTGGCCGCGCACGTGCTCAAGGACGAGCGCTCCGAGCTCGCCGTCGTGCTGCGCGCCGTGCACGAGCTGCAGGTCTCGCACCGGTCAGTGTCCACTCGTGCCTGATGGGCTCTGCGACCTTACCCCGCGCGCGCCGCACGACGCCGCGCTGCTCTACAACACGGCGCTCGCGCTGCGCCGCCTGGCCGCGCACGTGCTCAAGGACGAGCGCTCCGAGCTCGCCGTCGTGCTGCGCGCCGTGCACGAGCTGCAGGTCTCGCACCGGTCAGTGTCCGCTCAGTCTCCGCTGCCAGACGCCACCGATGGGCTCTGCGACCTTACTACATTGCGCACTAATGGATACCATACACGATCCAATTTACCGTCAAGTTTACAGCGCGCTTGAAGCGGCGTCCGGTAAACTTGACGGTGTATGGTTATCAGTGTGCATGACAAGTTTACTCGAAGCAATAATTTTATTTCGATTCTGTCGACTTGATCTAGCTTGTAGTGTCATGTAAACTTGAACGTTTGTCGGAGCAAATAAACGAGAAACGCCATGGTTTCAACTGATGCGGCATCATACTAACTTGACGGCGAACTTGAACGTGAGTGATCTATATAGATGGACTGCAAACTTGACGCCGCTTCAAGCACGCTGCAAACTTGACAGTAAACTGTATGGCATCCGTAAGTTACGGTCAATTCTCTTTGCACGAACGAAGTCTTACTGGCTAGTCTCCACCGTCAAAAACATTTATGTATACTATTGACAGACTCTGCGTTCTTAGTACATTGTACAATAAGTTACTGTCAATTCTCCGTAACTTCTTACGTCGACTACAAATAGGCAAGACTAATTATTTGTTTTGTAAACCGCGAACTTTGCTTTCGATAATCTAACATTGATTTTGTTTAATTTGACTAAATAAACTCTGTCACTATTTATTTGCGCACGTTTTCAATGTAATTTGAAGTAGTTTGACATTATAATGTAACTTTATTTCGTTTTTGCCTAAAACAATAACTGTCCTAAATGCATTACAACTGCGTTGAATATTTACCGTGCCAGCTATCCCGTGCAGTTGACGGTCGCGCAATCCACAACTGTTACAATTGTCGTGCTGATTTTCACGTCCATACAGTAATATACTTTGCAAATCAGAGCAATAAGGAGGGTGACCCAAAAGTTTTACCAGCGTTAAAATAGATAACTTGCCGATTTGTTTCTTTTGGTAAACTTTGACTTGTTAAAAAGTAATCATTTGTTTGTTAATCTGTCGTGATGATTCGCGTTGCGACGCGATGCAGGTACTTCCAGCGGCTGTCGACGGCGGGCGGCGAGGGCACGGAGCGCGCGCGCTTCGAGGCGGGCGCGGCGGCGGCCGAGGCGCGCACGTGCGCCGACCTGCTGTCGCAGGCGCAGTGGCACGTGGCGCGCGCGCGCCGCCAGCACGACGAGGAGCTCACGCTGCGCGACCGCCAGCGCGAGCAGCGCGAGGCCTTCCGCCGCCGCCAGGTACGTACCGCCTCACCGCCGCTGCTCGCCTGCTACTACTAGCGTCACGACGTGTACGCATCCTCCGGTTCACCACCGGCCGCCGCTGCGCTCCTGGTACTTGTAGTGTGGGAAGGCACATTTTACAACCGCTGATGCTCTTCCGGCACTTGTAAACTACTCCCCTACCTTTACTTTCTTGATACGTATAAAGGTGTCAGCTTGGTGCGATGCTAACGCGCCCTCACTGTATAGTAGTTACGTGGATTACGAACTACTGCCTCTTAGTACTCTTATTGCTGCTGCGCTCCTAGCATTTGCGGACGGCATGGCTACGCACGCTATTGCACCGACCTTTAACTACGGATTCCGCGTCACTCAGTCTACTTACTTATGGGCTCACAATAATTCTAGTAATCTGCACGTGCTACTGTTACTGCAGTGATAGTAGTAACAAGGTGAAGCTCAACCGCTGACAGACCTAACGCAATTTGTCGTTTCTTGATAATTTTTAACATAGTAAATTTCTACTCAAAAAACAGGATATATCTAGCCTTTCTTTTAATAGATACTACTAATATTGTTATTATTTTAACTTACTTGTACACTGTTACTGTTGTCAATATTAAATTACAGACCAACATGCTTTCTGCACAACTAAAGAAACAAAGAAAGAAATTTAAACAAAATATAAATCTATTATCATCTTTGTCATTCTCTTCTGTTTAAAGTTACGGTTTTAGAAACTGAAAAGTTGTGTATTCACAACTACACAACAACAAAGCTGACTCACAATAATGACTCTCGTGAACAGTTCCTAGCATAAGCATATTCAGCTGAGTTGAAATAGTATACGGAATTATTTTCTTTAAAAAAAAAGTTACCCAACAATATTAAACAATTTTTAGGAGGAAGAAAGAAAACGCCGCGAGGAAGAACAGCAGAAGAGTACAGTAGAGATGCTACAAAAGCGTCAAGAGTTCAAGGAGAAGACAAAGAACGCATTAGTATTCGCGGAAATGCCACCAGAAAGCAAATCTCGAGGCAGGGGACGAAGACGGGACGAATATGTATCAGATTCACCGGGCAGCGGCAGTGATGGACCCCGGGAAGAACGGTGAGTGGATATTTGAATTGATGACTTACTTAGATTTATCACGACACACATGCTGCATTACTATTAGCTGGTAGCTTGACTGATTATTTGATTGAATCAATCCAGCTCAGACATGATACATTAGTTTAAACGCATAAGAACTAAGTTGAAGAATAAATTGGCTAAATCTTCAGTTGTTCAACCTTGACACTAGAGATGCGCAAAACAGTGCGTTTTAAAGTGATGCAATATGACATTACATTTTGTACCGAGGAATGTTACGTTATACCATAGTATAAAGAGAGGCCAAGTAGGTTATCTGCGGCCTAATCCGCGATATAATTGCCTACTGTCTCAGGGTTGTCAATGTCACCAAATCATTAGTTTAAAACTCGGCCCTTGCCAAAGATAATACATCTCTGTATAACTAATTCAGTGATCATTAGTCGATAAAGTTCAACAAGGATTTTCCTAACAAATACAGAAATGTATTAAGATTCAGAGCAGTATAATAAATATATATAATAATAAAAAAAATTGAATAAAGCGACTAAAATATTGTAAAAAAAAACATCGTACAATAACATAAAATTACTAACGCCTGCCTCTTAGACTGTAATCAATTTTTTGTTTTGTTGTTATTATTCGAACTTTGCTCTATTTATCTGATTCACAATTAGTCAATTACTTATTTTTAATTACGATTTTATAACCGTAAGTACTTAGTTACTATTCTTCCTCTGTCTGATAGACAACTAATACAACAAAAATCAGTAAGTAGGTATCTCATCGTCAAGTAAAAATTATATGCTATAATAAGTGACTCGCTTACGTGACGCGCGAACCTCGTGCGGTGTTAGCCTCGACTGGCGCATTGAGAAACACTTCGAGATTGTGTTTAAGTGTGCGTGCGGCGCCTCATAGATACTATGGCGCACACATACAAGCCGCGCGCAGTGCGTTTGTATGAAGATAACGTACTTCCCCTCTCTTTATACTATGGTTATACCATGACTCCAAACATGTCGCGAAATGACGTGCAACAGGATGGCTATTGTAATGAAATGCTTGCGTTGTTTTTTCTTCACACTTTATCCCAATCTAGTGAGCTATTCAATCAAAATGGCATTCCGGGCTTATGACTGGCAATATACATAGATTGCAATATTGATTATTAACCAAATGAATATTGGCGTATTTAAAAATTGATTTTATTTACAGTGATTGTTTTTTAATACCTAACGGTTTTGTTTTTATCTACATCGTATTTTAATTACAACTAATAAATAATAATTGTAATAGTTTTTTTTGTCTTCAGACATTCAAGAAAGTGATAGAGATAGCACGAGACGTAAAGGCACCGTAAAAACATAAAATTAAGTAGCGTTTTGAATATTTGGGCAATAGAGTCATAAAGTGCGAGTCATGATTTAAACACCACTAGGCGGTCCGCGGTGTCAATAAAACCTTATTACATGAATGATAGATACGGTACCAATTCTAAATAATAGTTCACTTATTTCATAGCCAGCCGACCGGTGCATGCTCCTTCTCACTTACACAATACACACAGCAAAAATTAACTAGATAATACGTACACCGAACAAAGCGCTGCGCGTCATGTTTGAGTGTCATGTGCCATGTTTGATTTGGTTGAGTCACGTGTAATGCTACAGTACACGGTCGGATTATATGACGCGTAATGCAACAATCGCATTACTTACACAAGTCTACTTGACACCAGACATTTTTTGTTTAGTGTCATCATCATCATTACAGCTCAATGGCCAAACATAGGCCGTAAAACGGATACCGAAACAGGAGATGGGCAGCAGTATCTTCCTGCAATACAAAATAAATAAAAACTGCGGTTGCCGACTCGCCTGCCAAGTGTGGCCTCTATGACTTAATTTCCCTATATGTGAAAATCTATAGGGGAGGCGTGTGTTTAGCAGTAAACTTTTATGGGCTGTAATAGACATACTATATATATTGAATATTAACGACAAAACTGCTAACGTGTGTTGACAGTCGTGAGGCCAAGCAGAAGAAGAACCGCAAGCGTGAAGGTGGCGAGGGCAGGAAAGGACGGTCGCGCAAACGCCGTGAGCGTGGCAGCGGCAGTGACAGTGACCCGCCGCCCAAACGCGGCAGGAAGAAGGTAGCTACGGCATACTTGTACGGTTTGCAGGGCCATACACTTTCAAGAAGTAGAGTTGAAGTTAGTTGATGAGCACGTCGAAAGGAAAAGATCACCAAAGTTTAAAAGGTTTATTAAAAAGTGAAGTAGTTACAAGGTTATTGTGCCAAATCTTTCCTTGAGTAGTTAGTGTTAAGTGAAATGGTTGTTAATGTACTGATTTGAAGTTAAATATAATAAAATTATTACTAATTAAACATGCGCCCCGAAAGTAGGTCGCAAACCTGAGCGCAAAATAAAGTTGAATGTACTTGCCCGTACAATATACCACTACCACTATATTACACTTCTAACCAATAGCAATATTTCGCTTCTGTACTACTGCAATATTACACTTCTGCACTACTGCAATATTACACTTCTGCACTGCTGCAATATTACACTTCTGCATTACCGCAATTTTACACTTCTGCACTACTGCAATATTACACTTCTGCACTGCTGCAATATTACACTTCTGCACTACCGCAATATTACACTTCTGTATTATCGCAATATTACACTTCTACACTACCGCAACATCACACTTTTACACTACCGCAACATTACACTTTTACACTACCGCAATGTTACACTACTGCACTACTGCAATATTACACTTCTGCACTACTGCAGTATTACACTTCTGCATCATCGCAATATTACACTTCTACACTACCGCAAAATTACACTTTTACACTACCGCAATGTTACACTACTGCAATATTATACTTCTACACTACCGCTAATTTATATTTCTTTACTGTCACAATATTACAATTATGCCCTGTCGCAATATTACACTTCTGCACTACCGCAATATTATACATCTGCACTATCGCAATATTACACATGCACTACCGCAATATTGTACTTATCCACTCTCGCAATGCTACACTAATCCACCACCGCAATATTACACTAATCCACTGCCCTGAAATTAGACTTACCACTACCATACTACTCAATTATCGCAGTAGTACACAACTCCACTACTGCATTATTACACTTATGTACTATTCCATTATCGCAATACTACATTACTTCACTACCATAATACTATATTTCTCCACCGCAATATTACACTACTACACTATATTACACGGATGCATTACTTGTTCTACAAACTCACATTATTCCATTACGCCACAAGCTCACAATCCTACCAACTCGTCGCTCTACCTTTATATTGCGTCATGTAACTAAATCATTAAATTTATATATTATAATATAAAATCATTAACAGGGCGAAAAGGGCATCGGTAAACGTGAGAAGGCCAAGGCCAAAGCGGCGGAGGAGAAGCTTAGCGCGAAGCAACGCATGAAGATCGTATCGAAGGAAACGATCTCCACGTCCGAGTCGGACTCGGACGCTTCGCGGAAGTCGCGCAGTCGCAGTCGCAGCGGGAGTCGCAGTCGCAGTCGCAGTCGCAGTCGCAGCGGCAGCCGCAGCCCGCCCGCCAGCAAGGGCCGCAAGCGCATCATGTCCGCTTCCGACAGTGACAGGTGTGCATTTTCATTTTCATTTTCATTTCTTTCTTTCCGTTACGGCCTGTTGAACTCCACTGCTGAACACGGGCCTCCCCATACATTATACGATAATAGATATACAATAAATATTAATAGCAAGTGTCTATAGTCTATAGTTTTACCATTTTCAGATGACCTGATTTTTGCATCTGCTTTGTTCTGAATAACGTCTTTATTTTTATTAGGGTCGCCTTATCATTGCATATACTTGCAGCACTTAATTCCTTGCTATTAATATTTTTCATATATCTACAAATTATGGAAGGAAAATTTTGATTTACGCTCTAAAGAAAAAGGTGTCTGGTATAAAACGATACAGCCACATCCTCTCAGAATTCCATGGATTGATACATACATATTACCAAGAAAGGACGCAGTAGTAATTATGAAGCTGCGTTCAGGACACATTCCATCCAAGAAGTTTGCTTTTCTTATGAATATAGTCCCGTCACCGAACTTGGAACAATGCGGTGTTGCAATGCTGCCTTTCGAATAGGTAAGTGTAAAAATATTTTAAAGGAATTTGCTGATTGTAACATCATTTTATCCAATCCTCATTCCGATGAAACAAAATTATTGGTTAAATTATATAACATAATATTTTCCTCAGATTAGTCAATTAGATAGTACTTTTTTTTTCATTTTTGTTTGCTTGTAAAATGGAATTTTATTTAATTCTAAATGATTTCAAATAGAGCGACATAATCGCATTTTGATTAAACTCTTAAATAAAGATTTAAAATATATATATATATATATATATATATATATATATATATATATATATATATATATATATATATATTTATTTATTTATATTTATGGTATATCGATTATCGTTAAATTTCAACAGTCAGTTACGTTGAAAATTTTAGAGCACCTAATTTTTAAACTTGGCACCTAATTAACAGCTAAAAAAGCCTTAATTTTGGCTTTTTCTAAATGCAAATTCCCGACTTTGCGATGCTGGTGAGACATAGCTCAATTGCAAGTGCTCAGCAAGTTGGTTGGATCCTGGTTCAACACCTAAACAACGCCCTAAACGAAAACTTACCCCTAAAGAAATGATGGTCAATGTTTGGTGGTCTAGCACCGGTGTGATTCATCACAGCTTCTTACCAAACGGGTAGAACATCACTGCAAAAGTGTACTGTGAAGAACTGAAAATAATGATGGAGAAAATCCCACATCTCCAACCAGTTTTGTTCAATCGCTCGTCTCCGCTGCTCCTACATGACAACGCGTGACCTCAGAGGAACGTCTCCGTCATCTAACGTACTCACCAGACCTTGCGCCTACAGACTTCTACTTTTTCCAAAATTTGGATAAATTTTGGCGGGAAAAAAATTCAATTACCCGAGAGGCAGTACAAAATTCATTTGAAGAATTTGTTGCGTCCCGTCCAGCTGGTTTCTTCAACAAGGGCATCATCAAACTGCCACTACGTTGGCAAAGATGCATCGATTGCATGGGTAACTACTTTGATAAATACAAATAAAAAATAAACTTATTTCATAAAAAAACGGCAATTTCATAGCTAAAGACCTAATATATATACAAATAAATGAAATTGAATTGTCTGTTTGTAATGTTAAAATTACGGCTTTTTACTAAATGCATATGAATGTATATGCGATACTTATAACAAAACTACAATTTTTAAAATTTTTGTCTGTCTGTCGGTCTGTCTGTCTGTTTGTTCCGGCTAATCTCGGAAACGGCTGGACCGATTTTGACGGGGCTTTCACTGGCAGATAGCTGATGTCATAAGGAGTAACTTAAGTTACTTTTATTTTAGAAAAAGAATTACGGTTCCGCGCAAAAAAAACTAAAACCCCAATTAAAACGCGGGCGGAGTCGCGAGGAACAGCTAGTAATAAATATGAAGTAAATTCATGTCTGTAATTTTCTAGAAAAAATAAGTTCAGGGGCATAGATAACGGATATTGAAGACAAATTAGTAGTTTTTAGAATTTCAGTTCGTCTGTTTGTCTATGTATTCACGATTCACGCAAACGCTTCTGAATCGGCTTTCATTAAATTTTATATGTATGTTGTTAGGTAGTGACCCGGCGCAGAGTGTAGGCTTTTTAACTGTTTATAATGATAGGCTACTGTCACTGACTAGGCAGTACAGTTTTGTCTTTCATAGTTTTAATCTTATAATGGTGCCATCTATCGGGTGTCTCAGTAAGAGTGCACTTTTTCATTTTAAAATAAAAACAAGTATTTTATGACAGATTTGTGATATTTTTATTGTATTGTAAAATAGACATGTTCCGATTAAGTATGGAATAAAATATCCGGCAAATGACCCCCACGACTCCGATGACAGGCCATTACTCTTTTCATGAAATTTTCCATGACTTTTGCACAGAGATGTGGCTGTATCTCACCGATGACGCGTTGGATTTCTGATTTGAGCTCAGGAATTGTTTCGGGTTTATTCGCATAAACCCGAGATTTCACAAAACCCCAAAGAAAAAAATCGCACGGCGTTAAATCGCACGATCTTGGTGGCCAGTTGACATGAGTTTCGTGAGATAATGTGTTCTGGAAATCGTTGCTGCAATAAGTCGATTGTTTCATGCGCGGTGTGGCAGGTTGCGCCGTCCTGCTGAAACCACATGTTGTCCAGATCCATGCCGTCCAGTTGAGGCCACAAGAAGTCCGTTATCATATTCCTGTAACGAATGCCGTTCACAGTCACTGCATTTTCGGCCTTATTTTCAAAAAAGTAAGGTCCAATCACGCCGCCTGACCAAAATCCGCACCAGACAGTTACTCGTTGTGGGTGCATTTGTTTCTCATGGATTGCATGAGTCCCAAATTTGACAATTTTGTGTATTCACGAAGCCATCCATATGGAAATGCGCTTCATCGGAGAAAATGACTTTTTCCGAAAAATTGGTATCGACTTCACTTTGCTCCATTACCCATTGAACGAATTGCCGGCGCTTTCCGTGGTCTGCTGGTTTGAGCTCCTGAGTTAACTGAATCTTGTACGCATGAAGGTGGAGGTCTTTAGTCAAAATTCGCTGCGTAGTGCTTCGTGAAATTTGAAGTTGTTGAGAACGATGTTTTCGGGTTTTCGGCAACACTCTCGTTTACAGCAGCAATGTTTTCAAGAGACCGACCGGTACGTTGACGCAAAGGATTCTTATTATCCATAATTGACCCAGTTTCTTCAAATTTATTAACCACTCTTCGAATGGTTGACACATTAGGTGCACTTTCTCGGCTGAAAATTTGGCGAAGTTTGCGAGCGGTTTCAGCGTAACTTTCCTCATTTTTGTAATGAGTTTTCACAATTATAACGCGTTGTTCTTTCGAAAACCTCTCCATTTTTAATAATGGGAATAAACAGAGATGACAGCTGTCAAATTTCAGAGTTGCCACTTGCATGAAAAAAAAAATTCCAATTTTAAAAAGTGCACTCTTACTGAGACACCCTTTAGTTACTGCTAAATGAACTAATAATGAGTAACTGATAAAATTAAATAAATTGCTACTTAATACTTATTCTTGCAGTATCAAAAACTGTCAGACTTAAAATATCCAAACCGGTGGCTATTTATGAGATGATTTACCGTAATTTGCACGTTTAGCAAAATGAGTGCACAATGGTTGTCCATCCGTGTAGCAATCATTCCACCAATTTCATTTGGTATCAAGTAAGTATGTAAGATTTCATGGCATGGGGGCAAAAGGTGTACAATTCCCGCGAGAACCAATGAAACTGTTATAGGATATTTTATGTGCTAAGTTACCACGTGTTTGGCGGTGAAGTAGTGAAGAATAACTTCCTAGGGTAACAGATATCTGAGTAGTTAAAAAAAACTCTGGACATGCGTAAACCGTTAATAGGCATTGGAGCGGCGGACTCTTTCTTGCTCACAAAACACTATAGGTAATGAAGAGCCTTGTGCACTAATATGTGTATATATATATACACATGCACACATACAGGGCTGTCCCAGTAATGGTGGATAATCTGGTACGTACGTGTTCGGGCGGGGGGAGATGGCCTCGTTTCCCTAAAAAAATTCTATCCCGAACGGTTCGCGGTCTACGCCATGTTTTATAAAATTCCGAAAATTCGTACTTCTGCTCACATTTATGGTCATCACGTCCACAGTTTAATGCCTAGATCAGATTTTTTTCTTTTAATGTGTTCCCTAATAATGATATTTCTAAATTACCATTAAAAGTTTTCGACTACTATGGGTAATATTTTACAAGATGGCGGCACTAAACATAAGTTTAAATTTTTTACTTTATTTAACTGCTAATTTTGAGCACCTGTGATGAAAAAAACGTATAGGATCTGTGTGGCCAACCATTCAAAGAAATTGCCTGTCATCATAAGGATTCTAAAACATTAGCATACCGTGTACTTAATGTCATTACTTACTGAGCTATAGCCGTTAATGTGTAAAAGTAGGCATTTCATTACAAAATTACAAAATTATTGGCAGATAGTTTTTTTTTTAACATTGCATGTCTTTATTAGGTAAGTACATTTGTCGCCCTTGAAAATTTTACTTTACTACCTGCTCGCCTTGTTTGGGTGAGTTCTAAGCTGTGTGAGCGAGACAACAAAAAATCTAATGGGTTAATATCGGGTGATCTTGGTGGCCACAATATCGGTCCCATTCGGCCGATACACTGATCACGGTTGGCTTCGTTTAAGTAAATCCTTACTTGGACGGGCTAATGTGTCGGACAACCATCATTTTGGAGCCACATTCTTCGCCGGATGGCTAGTGGCTCATCTTCTAAGAAATGGGGCAGCTCATTTTACAGAAATTCAAGAAATTGTCCCATGATACAGTTGAAAAAGATCCGTCTATTTCGATGCGAGATATCGAACGACGCACTGGAGTATCGCACTCTACAGCACATCGGATTGTCAAAAAATGAAGACTTCACCCTTATCATGTTACACGTGTGCAAACGCATCAACAACGTGACTACCCAACACCAGCAACAGTCAAAACTAAATTAACTAATTATAAATAAATGTAAAGAATGAATTGAAAATAACACAATTTTGTTTCCAAGACAATTTACCCTTCATAAATATACATCGGAAGACATGGCCGATTTTAAAAAATGAAATGTGTTTGTTGCTAGACGTATGATATTGATGCAATTCTGAAAAACTCACTTATGTGTTCCTGTAGCATATTATATCTATGCCAAATTTCTATCATCTACGTCGAGTAGTCTCTGAGAATTCCAAAAAAAATCCTGTAACAAGCAGACCCTGAGGTCTCTGAACGTCTCGAGGATCCAATTTTGGCGATGCTCCTCGATACCGCCCGCATCATCCACCGGTTTCTTTCCCTTTCCCCCTAACCTCGGCCGTTTGGTCTCCCCTAACGAGAGCTCCCATCTGGTTGGGTTTTTAATAATTTATATATTATTTATTTATTTACTTTATAATATATAATGTATATTGTATATTTATCATTTCCTTTTATATATTTATTAAGTCCAACCAAATGAGAATTTCATATAAATAATCCTAAATAACAATATTTTTACGCATAAAACTTAGAGCCGTGGTAGCTTAGATTAAGTGCTGATTTATAAAGTGCTCAGTGGCGAAGGAAAAATCGTGAGGAAACCTGCATGTCTGAGAAATAAGAAAAAAATGTGTATATACACTTCCTAACTCCTTCCTTGCCCGAAAACCCTTTCAGAAATGGTCTAACTGCGCGAAATAGAGGCATCCCGGCCTACCTCTGGGGGGGGGGGTTTGCCTTCACGTATCTGATGGAGAATCCCTTTACTTTGATAGCCTCCTCTCTTGCTTCGGCCTGTGTCCAGCCGTTGGACGTATATAGGCTCTAACTTTAACTTTCAAGTGTTATAAAAGCTTAGAAAACTAATAAGTTATTTCATTTGCTTTCAAAACATTTTACCTAATCCAAGGATAATCGGGTATGTTAAATTTTTAAAGTGTCGTTTTTATATTTTTACTTTAGACATAACGTTATTATAAACCATTGAGTTATATGTACTACGTACTAGAGGAGACACCTCAACTCATTTCTTTGTAACACGCGTTAGAATGCACGCTCTCAAATTCACTTAGTCTGTGTCAAGCAGTTGCTGCAACGTGAGAAGTTTGAGTGAAGAATTATTTTTAAATTAATATGCCTTCGTGTGCATTGAGATACTGTTCAAACAACTCGAGAAATATAAGTAAAAGTCAAGGAGTGACTTTTCACCAGTAAGTTCAACATATTATTATCTTTAAAACACGCTTAATTTAATTATATTTTATCAACCGCAACGTATACAGGAATGTCAAAGAGTAAAACATTTTTATGCGCATACTTAACACTATTGACGAATAATGTTAAGTAATTATGGACAGTAAATATTAATATATAATCACGGTAGGAAATGTTAATGCATTAAAATTAATAGTTTTTATTATTATTTGGATTTAAAAGTTTCCTGAATCAAAAAAGAAAGAGAATCATCGAAGCGAAGAAACGTGGTTACCGTCAGATTATTCACGCATATGTTCCGTACATTTCAAAGAAAACAACTAATACTTCACTAAAACAGGAAGAGTATACTTAAAGAAATCTGCAGTGCCATGCGATAACGTAATTATATTATTATATAATATTGCTGGGATTTTTGTTTTATTTTGTGATTAGATGACGAACGAATTTTTGTAATGTGTAAATTCGGTATATTTACATGACTTAAGAGAGGCGGTACCCTCGGCGCGCGAGTCGTACTAGTATATGGCGGGTTTTTAATACTGTAACGCTAGAATTTTTACAGGCTTCCCAAATAACTAGTATCTTTTTTCAGCCAACAAAATGTGGTAAACAAGAAGTATTAGAACCGTTGTCTGAATCAGTAAGCAGTTTAAATTCCATTTTTGATAGTCCGACAAAAATTGTACTCAAAAATAAATTACGCAAGCATCAGCTAGAAAGAAAATTACTGAGAAATTTAAGAAAATACAAAGAGAAGATATTTATTTACAGAAAAATGTGATTCTTACGAATATAAAAATAAATAATATAATATAATATAAAGGTATATTTTATATTTTACGTGTTTACCTTTTAAAATATCATTAAAATATAATTGTGACATAATATTATGTAATATTATATTAAATTAGCACATATGCAAAATAAATATAACAATAAAAGAATTGTACTCGATATAGTTAACAATACAATATAAATAAACAATTATTACATACTGATCATTCTACATTCGTATACCTAATCTATAATGACAAAAACTGACCGCGCAGGCGCAACGCGCTTATATCAACTGCGCATGCGCGACTGTACTATCTCCCGCCTTCTTCTTAATAACTGGCTTTACGGTTCTGGGATCTAGCCCTTCTGAGCCTGAAGTTACAATATGTTATAATAATTATCCTTCATAGTATATGGCTTCACAATATGTTGATGCATCACATTGTGCAGCCCTTGTGAGATTTTGACGGCAACTTGAGCTAGCAGACAGCTGACGGTTGGCGATGGTATCTCAAGGCGCCTAAGCAGACAGATACCTTATTTTGAGAATTACATCACCATCAGAGCACTTGTTTCACAGTTTCCAATAATAGTTCACATGCGCAGACACAATACACAAAATCGCACCCCTTTTACATATCAAAGTCCACTTCAAACCATTATTTAAACTATAATACAGGAGCAGCAAACCGACGCTGGTCAAGTTCCCGTCAAAACTACTATCTCCCGCGCATGCACGAAGACATAGAGTAGGACACATTTTTTGTTTGGAATAGCTTCTCTAGTACGTAGTACATATAACTCAATGTTATAGTGATTATATTATTCTCTTTGGTTATAAACACCAATTTGATTTGATTTTTTTTCTAAGTAGTTATTGAATTGGCTGAAGAGTTTTGCTATCTTTTTCAAGCATAAAAAATAATGACAAACTCTATAAACATTTGACAATTTACTTAGATGTCATATTAAATTTTAAAATAATAAATTGTAAAAAAAATTTAGTAAAATATTTTAAACATATTATTATCATTTGGTGATGATTCGAACAAATAGCCTGTGAGTAAGAGAAAAATGGTTGTCTGAAAATAGTTGCAAATAATTCTTTGCTATAATGTTAATAACTTTGTATCATTGACTTATATATTACTAGCGTTTTGTAATTTGCATTGATTGACGTAGTAACCTCGCACAAACTGATAACTATTACAAAAGGTAACAACACCGGTTATTGTGAATCAATCTAATTAGGTATCAAGTAAAGTAAGAAATAAAGCAAATATATATAACCGAAATAAAAAGAAAATGGTGAACTAAAATAGGTTTTATCGTAAAAAATGTAATGTTGTAGTGCTACGTAACAGATAAAACAAAAACTAGAACATTTACATACATGCGAAAGAAAATTGTGTGTAGGTGTGTGCTTGCATCGAGAGTGTATGAACCATACGGGTTTTGCCTATTCTGGGCAATAAATCACATATTTTCTACACTATAATCAGAAACTTTTTAAGAAAGTTTTGAAAGTGGCAATTGATTTACAATTCGTGATTGATAGTGGTATATAAATTCCAGCCTTTGGTTGCAGCAAAACTGAAACTATCACGGAAGGCAACTGTATGATGCTTAGGGTATGTGAGTCGTGTAGCCGTCCTAACCGCACGCTACGAGAACATGAGCTTTTGGAAAAAAGTATGATGGTTTCCCGGTATTTATTACTCCAAAAAGCGATGACTCAAAGTGGAGTGAACGTGGAGTTACTATACTCATTAAGTCGTGTCGATTTACAAATGTGATCGTTTAGTGACTGAAGCATGCGCAGGCACGTAGGCAGTACATCACTAGATATTGCACTCACTTCATTCAACCAAACGTGTGACGTCGTTTGGAGAGGAAATGAAAGTCAATTATAATTACATACATATTTAATATAATAAACAATATCCCTTATTTTAAGACTTCATTTTAGTAATATAGGTTTTAAAAATGAATAATATCGAAAAGGTTTCAAAGTCAGCATGGCTTAAAAATAAATTGCTGTATATTAAAATCTGTTTGTTTTTTTTTTAGTATAGTGGTAATATTTTCGTCTTTACCCTTAATATTTATTACGGAGGTATTTTTATTATTTGTACAGAAATAAGTTATATGTAGTTGCCTTTACAACTCTTCCTTAGTTGTAACGTTATTTTTTAGTGTTTTTTTTTATACATACTTAAGTATATATATTTTCGGTGGAAGATTAAATCAGAATAAAATATTTTTTATGTATTAAAGTACCTAATTATTATCAGAAACTCATATGTAGCAACTGATTTTGGTTGTGAAATAAAGGGATTGACGCGCCCAGCTGTTTTTTAAATGATTTTTATAATTAACTTGAAAACGTTCCGTTGATTCCTTCTTTTATCATTATTTAGAGATCAGTGCAAAATTAATTAGTTCAATAAGTAATATTCATAATCTACTATTTTATTCTTATAGTTATTAGTAAATGTTAACAAATTTATTCTTCTGCTCAGGTCACGTTCAAAAAGTCGCTCAAAGTCCCGCAGCCGCTCCCGCTCTGGGTCGGCGAAGAGTCGCTCTCGCTCTAAAAGCCGATCAAGGTCCAAAAGTCGGTCGAAATCAAAAAGCCGGTCGAGGTCGAAAAGCAGATCGAGGTCGAAGTCGAAAAGCAAGTCGCGCTCAAAAAGCAGGTCTCGTTCCAAGAGTGGTTCTAGATCCAAGAGCCCTTCGAGATCACGCTCAAGGTAAATATTGTAATGTAACTAATACACAAATACTGCTGCACTGCTCTTAAGGCCGCCATATTGCTTAACGTCAGGACGTCTGGTAGGGGTCGCTATGGGTGGTCATTGCTTTATCAAATATTTCGTTTCTATACTTAATCAGTATGTTAATATTTACGAGAATACTTTACAATTATTTTGTTAAAACGAATTTTACTGATTTATAAGGAAATCTCGGGATTTTAATATAGTGACAACTAAACCTAATAAAATTCTTAAAATCTGTTTTTCATTAAAATTAAAATAATATTAATGTGTGTACTGTGTAGTTGTTGTATATTGATAAATAGGTTAAACACATCTCACTTAAATCCATAACATGCATAAAAACGAAAACTTGTCTGAACAGGCGTCCCGCGCGCCTGCCTATAAAATATGGTCTGTTAATAATTTATTCTAAGCACATTATGTGTAAAGTGGCTGTAATAGCTTATGCAAATATCCCATTTAAAGTTTTAATTGGAAGTAATACAAGAGGCAAGTGTTATAAAGTCCAAGTTGATTTTATTAAATTATTTATAAACTTATAATTTATCAGTCAAAAACTATTAACAATAAAAGTACAATATTAACAATAATATATTGTTATAATATTATTTGAGGTATATTTTAATTTGTGAGAGCTTGGTGTTTGTGCTAGGAAAAACTTTTATGACTAATCACCAGATTCTCGTCCCTTAATGTCTATTCTATCCTGACAATATAGCTTTTAGTTTTAAGTAAACATCATGCGACAACAAAATCTACAATATTTATATATTTAGTATATTTCTTATTTATTCAATATACAGGGTTATTTTGCAAAGAGTAGCCAAATTTTAAACTTAAGTTCAAATATACATACATATAAAGATATACCGTTATTGTAGTTTTTGAAAACTTACTTTTATTTGAAATCATCTCAAATTGAATGTGTTTTATGGGCAACAACGTTCTTGCCTACCAATCGACCCTTACGAATGTGTGTGCGTTTAAGTGTAGTAAAATCAGTTAATATAATGCATTACCACGTATTTTAAATTTAAAAGATAAAAAGGACAGAATTATTGAGTTTTTTTTTTCAATTCATTTTCCTTCACCATTTGCCTATATTACTTATTCTGAACCTTCTCTACAAATTTGACCGGTTATTTCAAAATATTATATACATATTACAATAGAGATACACTAACATACTGCTTTATTAAAACCACCAAACATAAATTATAAATAACGTACAATGATTGAAATAAAATATTGTCTGCAAAATATGACATCGTACTCGCAGTCTGGAGCTGGCTTCCTTCTTGATGCATTATTAATGAACATGGCCAACATCTGGGTCCTTGATAGTTGGGATTTCACACCATTTTGAACAATCAATTATATTATAATTATTTGCAGTGCTACAATAAATTTATTTGTGAACCATATTTGACTTGGATAATTTTCCTTTTTTCAGGTCAAAAAGCAGATCCCGGTCTAAGTCAAAGAGTGCGTCAAGATCTCGTTCCAGATCCAAAAGTGGCTCTAGGAGTCGTTCCGGTTCCCGCTCCCACTCCGGGTCCAGATCTCGATCTGGATCTAGGAACTCTAGACCAGAGACCCCAGTATCAAGAAAGTCCGTGTCTGCTAGTGAGGATGAAGCATAGGCCAAACAACATAAACGGCATATATAAGTTTATACAATCGGTTTACCTTCAGGGTATGACACGCCTGATTACGTTATCCAATATATTGTAAAAGATAATAAAATTTTGACTTCATATTTTGACTTTTTTAGGCTTCCCATATTACACAACCTTATCATTTAATTCTGTCTGACCTAATACAATGAAGTATAATGTTTTTACATACTAAAATATTTAAAAAAATGAGTGAAATTCTATGAATTGATAACTATGATGATTTATTTAGGTGCAGCAGACGGAACATAGTAACAATAATAAAGATTTCACTTATAAAAAATTTATTATTTATTTACTACATTATAACTTAATTATTACTATTAATTTGGCCACTATATATACAAAAGAAAAGAAATCTTAAAAAAGAAAACAAAATCTTGAAAGAGAAAAGTACCTAAATATAAAAAAAATCATATCGATCTTCTCGTTATATTTGTAATGTAATATAATATAGTATGTAATGTAATGCAATTTATGTTTGTTAACTGCCTCCACGATAAAGGAGAGAATCTTAAACTTCTCCCACACACAAGAGGCTTGCGGTGGCGGCCAGTTGCATGCTTGCACTTGACGTTTAATCGTAGCATAGACACCACAGCGAATGGCGCTTCAGACCGCCGTTGCGACCGGGTGTGTTGTTGCAGCGGCTAGAGCCGCGGCTCGCGGTTAGCCGCCACCGCAAGCCGCTTGTGCTTGTGGGTGGGAGACGCTTTAGTAATAGACTAGGAGATGGTGACAGAAAATAGTCTCCCATTTTCTCCTGCATGTCTTTTTAAGAATTGATAACTAACCCTAAAATATGAAAGATAGAGGGTTACGAGCCCTTGCGCGCTTGCACGTCATAAAGAAAATGGCTTCTCTTTGTGTAAAGAATTTTAGTATTTTTCCGTGACATATTGCATGCCTTTGTAATATAACGTAGTTGGAACAAATTTAAGCTATAATAATTGATGGCATGCAATTCGCAACGGCCGACGGGGCTCAAAGGGTTCCGTAGAAATGAAAAAAAAAATAGAACATTTACGTGTTTACAAATTGCACGCCGTTGTAAAAAATTTGATTTTTTTTTTATCTCAAAAATACTCTACGAAAATTCGCATACACCCCGCGTATGACCAAGGGTGGAAAATATTAGGAAAATGTTGTGAAAATTCAATACAACTTTTCCGTGATTTCAAACTGCATGACATTTGAACAATACTTATTTTTATAATTTATTGACGTTAGCAAATTTGGCATGCACAACAGGAAATTGTAAAATAGTGGCGTGGCATGCATGACGAAAATTGCAAAAAACTCTGTTATAATTTCCGTGACTTTATTTTGCATGCCATTCAATATTTCATTAAAAAAAACATTATTTTAAGTTGATAAGAAATGGCATGCATATTACACAAGCCTGACATTAAAAACTTGTGCCAAAATAAAACTAAAAAAAGTTTTTAACGAAAATAAAAATAAGGAAGATTTCCCTGTTTTTCTTTTTCATGCCTTTTTGTACATTGTCTTTAAATATTATTTTAAACTTCAATAACAAATGGCATGCATGTTTATTGGTAAAAATTACTTAAACAAAAAAAAACCGCTGCCAATACATTGGTACGTGGCTTTCTTCAAACTAAGTTATTGTTTCTATTAATAAGTACTCGGGTTTACTTTATTAAATAAACCTAGCAAGCTAACAGCATAGCAAAGTGGCGAAGCAATCAGCTTTGTAGCGGTTTCTAACGGAAAAAAAAAATAGGAGGTTCAGATGCCTGGGTGATCAGTAACCGATTGCTGAAAACAGAATTTGAAAATTCGAAACCGTTCTCGAGATAATCGTGGGACAGACGGACAGACGGACAAACATCGTGAAATCAATAAGTGACTTCGCAAGCTTCGCCACTTAATAACTGAAATATTTTATATAGTATATTTAATGGAATTACAAATTATTACAATTGAGAAATTTTCATTTTTATTTTTTATAACATTTTTTCTGTTGAACTATAGATGTAAATACGCATGCTATTTTCGTCATAAACTTATAATAATATTTTTTTATAAAATACAAAATTGCATGTAAATTAAAAACACGGAAATGTTTCACATATTTTATGAAACTTTCATTATTATTAAAAATACGATGGTGGTATTTAATACCCCAAATACCAACAAGAGAGAGAGGAGTTTTGGGATAGCATCAGAGAGGTCTTGAGAAAATGAACGGATCGTGATGTTAGGGGACTTTAATGGATGGGTTGGAGTAAAGCGTGATGGGTATGAAGGAGTTATGGGTACGTTTGGGGACGAGAGAGTGAATGACAATGGGAGAAGCCTGCTTGAAGTATGCTTGAAATGGAATCTGTGCGTGGCCAACACAATGTTTGACCACAAAAAGATCCATTTGTATACAAGAGATGAGAGTGAGTCTAGAAGTATGATTGATTTTGTAATTGTGGATGAAAGACTGAGGAAGAAAGTGCTAGACACTCGGGCATATCGCAGTGTAAGCTTCGACACAGACCACTTCCTGTTCACAGCCCGAATGCGTGGCCTCTTTAAACGGTGGCGATACCGAGTGACCGAGCTTACGAGTGTTCTGGACAGAGTAAAAGTGAAAAATCTACAAGAAAAAGAAAAGAAAGACGGGTATGTAGAAAAACTGAAAGAAAGTTTTAAAGGCATAGAAGAGAGAGAGAAAGGGGTCGTGAATGTTGTTTTTGAGGTATGCGGGGTAGCTCAAAGAAAGAAAGGAAGAAAGAACTATAACGTGTGGATGGATAAAGATGTACAAAGGGTTGTGCAAGAAAAGAAGAAAGCGTGGTTGGATTGGTTAGCAACAAAAGATAACCAAAAAGTTCAAAAGGCAGCGGATGACGAGATAAAGGAAGCAAGAACGAAGTATAAAAGATTGAAAACAGCAGCGAAAGAAGTTGTGTCTAGAAAGAAAGAAGAACGAAAGGATGATTTCGATAGGAGGCTCACTGAAGATTTCCAATCAAACATTAAGTTTTTCTGGAAATCCATCAAAACAGCCAGAGGAAAAACTTCTACCTCGGAGCTGAGTACAATCAGGAGTCAAGATGGGAGCATTATAAAAGGAGAAGAATGTGTGTTAAAGAGATGGAAAGAGTATTTTGAAAGTTTGTTTGAAAGAGAGGAAGTGCAGGTACAGCATCCGGCACCTTCCATGGAAACTTATATAAATGTTGATGAAAGTGAGATTAGCATGAATGAAATAGTGAAAGCGTTGAAAAGTATGAGATTAGGTAAGGCTGCAGGATATGACAGGATTACCGTCGAGATGCTGAGGGCTGGACAGGGCATAGTGGCTAGTCAGCTGTACCGCCTTTTCGTGCTGGCGAAATGGGCAAGTACCGGGAGACTGGTGCAAAGCCGTAATCGTGCCATTGTATAAGGGAAAAGGGTCAAGGCAGGACTGCATAAATTACCGCGGTATAAGCCTTCTCAGGGTCGTCGGTAAATTGTATGCGAAAGTGTTGATTGAAAGGGTTGTGAATGAAACAGACGAAAAAGTATGGGATGCACAAGCGGGATTTAGAAAGGGAATGGGATGTACGGATCAAGTCTTTTCCATGCGGTGCATAGCCGAAAAGTGTTTGTCTAAAAACAAGAAGGTTTATTGCGCGTTCGTGAATCTAGAAAAGGCCTATGATAGAGTGGTGAGGAATGAATTGTGGTCAGCACTGTCCGTGAACGGTGTGAGCAGTTTCCTCACACGAGCATTGCAATCTCTTCATAGGGATTTTAGTGCTTGTGTAAGGATAAACGGGGCATACACTGAATGGTTTAATATCGAAAAAGCGTCACCGTGGCTGTTTAATCTGTTCATGAACAATTGTTTGACAGATTTAAAAGAGAATGAAAGTGGGTTGAGAATGAATGAGTTACTCGTCAAATGTTTTCTCTATGCTGATGACCAAGTATTACTTGCGTCTTCGGCCGAGGAGTAGCAGGAGATGGTAACTACTATGAGTGGGGCTTTTGTTAGAAAAGGAATGAAGATGAATGTAAGGAAGACGAAAGTGATGCTGTTTAAAAGAGATGAGGCAGTGACAGACTGCAATATCGTGATTGGAGATGAACAAATTGAACAGGTGAAAGAGTTTGTATATCTGGGTTCAAAGTTTACAAGATATGGAAAGTGTGAGAGTGATATCGAAAGAAGAGTGAATGCAGGAAACATGGTGAATGGAGCTTTGCACTCCTTTATGAGCAGTCGGAAGGTGTCTAACAAGGCTCGTTTGGCTGTGCATGAGGGGGTGTTGGTTCAGACACTCATGTACGGAAGTGAAAGTTGGGTATGGCAGAAGAAACATGAAAGCAGCATAAATGTAGTTAAGATGAGAGCGTTAAGAAGTATGATAGGAGTTAAACTGAGTGACTGGATAAGAAATAGTGAGATAAGGAAACGTTGTAGTAGAAGATGTAGTGACAAAAACTGAGAAAGGTATGCTGAGATGGTTTGGCCATGTCGAGAGAATGAATGAAGAACGATTGACGAAAAAAGTGTATAAGGCGAGTGTGAATGAAAGTGTTGGAAGGGGTAGACCTAGGCGGACTTTTCAAGACCAAATCAGGGACGTCTTGAAAAAAGGCCAGGTCAAGAGCACCCTAATACGTAGAGCATGTATGAAGAGAATAATGAAAGTGGACGAAGCGAAACAAGTATGTAAGGATCGTAGCAAGTGGAAAGAAGTGGTATCTGCCTACCCCTACAGGAAAGAGGCGTGATTATATGTATGTATGTATGTTATTTAATACGCATGCCATTTTCGATATAATATACTTAAAATAATATGTTTTTATGAAATGCAAAACGGCATGCAAATTAAAAACACGGAAATGTATCATATGTTTTATGAAACTTTCATTATTATTTACAATACGATCGTGTTATTTAATACGCATGCCATTTTCGGTATATAGTTATGAAATACAAAACGGTATGCAAATAAAAAACGCGAAAGTGTTTATTAAATTTTTTGCAACTTTTGTTGTTATTTATAATATAGTGATCATGTGCAACATGCATGCCATTAGTATTTCAGAATTATTTGGTCATAAAATTAATATTTATCTTTATTAGAAGTAGTTTGAAATCACGGAAAAGTTGTATTGAATTTTCACAACATTGCCCTAATATTTTCCACCCTTGGTCATACGAGGAGTGCATGCCAATTTTCATAGAGTATTTTTGAAATTAAAAAAAAACAAATTTTTTACAACGGCATGCAATTTGTAAACACGGAAATGTTCTATTTTTTTTTTCATTTCTACGTAACCCTTTAAGCCCCGTCGGCCCATGTGAATTGCTTGCCATCAATTATTATAGCTTAAATTTGTTCCAACTACGTTATAGTACAAAGGCATACAATATAATGTCACGGAAAAATACTAAGATTCTTTTCACAAAGAGAAGCCATTTTCTTTATGACGTGCAAGCGCGCAAGGGCTCGTAACCCCTCTATCTTTCATATTTTAGGGTTAGTTATCAAAAAAAAGTGGTAATGCCACGCGGCAGCTTTTGCTGTCGCACGGATGGGCCGGCTCGAACCGGGGTGGTACCACGACCTCACAGAATACCAGCGTGAAGTAGAGGTTTACCTCTGCGTTTCGCTCGGTGAGTGCAGGTGGCCGGAGGCCCTTTTTACAGGTAATGAGGCATTCCATCTTAGTACGGGTGGCAACGCATCTGCATTTTGATTCGCAAACGAGGATAGATGTAGATGTCTATGGGCCGCAGCAACCACTTACCATCAGGTGGACTGTGTGCTCGTTTGTCACCCTTATCCTATAAAAAAAAATTCTTAAAAAGGCATGCAGGAGAAAATGGGAGACTATTTTCTGTCACCATCTCCTAGTCTATAAGGGAGCTACGTTTTCACTACAAAAAAAAGAATAATATGGCAATCAATACCTATGTCACATCTGCTTGATCTATTTTTCATAATCTATAATTTGCGCTGATAAAAAGGTGCGCTAGCTTAATGCGACAAAATTGTTTTGTTAAAATAATTCATTCGCTATTTAACGATAAAATATCATGCCTCTATTTTTTTTAAATGTGAAACTACAATTTTTACGGCAGGGTTTTAGTTCAATGATATATTTTTGTAAGGAGTAGTCGTACTTCATTACGTACGTAGACGCCGGACCTTACATACCACGCGCAAACTAGTTCGCAATTACTCATTAACGTGATTCTTTAACTTTTTTGTCCACCTTGTTAGTGAGCTATTAAAATATGTTCAAGTGTACGCGTTGTGACGGAGATTTCAGAGATGGGGTAAAGTGTTCCGTTTGCCAAAACGGTTTCACTTTCCATGCTGATGTGATACTTGGCGATTTTAACGCCCACCACGCCAAATGGCTCGGTTCACGTTTAACCCATCATGCGGGGAGATCTGTTTATGACTTTGCCTTGGCATATGGACTTACATAGCTGGTTACTTCGCCTACGCGGATTCCAGATGTGGAGCATCATGCACCTTCCCTGATGGACCTTCTGCTGACCTCTTATCCGGACGGATATCGCCTTTCCGTCGACGCCCCTCTAGGCTCATCGGACCGGTGTCTTGTCCGGAGTGTGGTGCCGGCTCACACTAACCTCGCGGTTGCATTCTGCAGACTGCCGCCATGTTTGGCACTATAAGTTTGGGATAGGATGCGGTCTTTTTTGCATCTTACCCTAGAGGCGGATTTGCTTCTCGCCGGACGATCTGTCGCTGATGTGCCCTCCACCTCCACCTTCCCACGCCGATTTAGACATCGCAGATCGACGTTGCGTCCAAAGAGTATAATAAGTATATACAGGAAAAGAGAGCCCTCTGACGATATATTATTGCAGACAAAATTGAACTACTAGCGTCTCCTACAAATTGAATCCGAACTAATTCGTTATATAGCTATATTATCATATTTAAACTATTATGTTCTTTAATTCGTATAGTTACTGAAACAGTTCCTACTTTTGTGTAATACTAATTTATACTTTTAATATTAACGCTTTCGCTGTCCCGTGCACTACATATAGGTCATTGCTATTGTCTTAATATTGTGTCTGGTAACCGGACAGTGAAAGTGTTAAAAGTAGTTAAATAGTTTCAACAAGTACACTTGTATTTCCGAGATAATAATATATAAAAAGGGTATTTGTTATGAACAAGGAGGTTATAATATAATATAGGGAGTAAGCGCTTGAAACATTGTAAACGTTCCTCATTTCTCTTAGAAAGAGAGGCACCGAGTTTTGTATTTTATCTCCTTCTAACATTAATAAATGTTTACACAAAATAAAAACATTAACAACGTTTAGACAGTTATTGACTTAAAGTAATATTTTAGACGTATGCTAGAACGATAATCTTACATTTTTTTTATCGCTAATCATAGTTGGTATATTCCATATTGTATTTTAATTAAGCTTATTATTAAGTAGGTACGTTATACGTTATACGCGGTAGAGCCATGCTGCAGCTATATTAGTAGTATAGTTGTAGCACGAATAGGTCGGCTCGACCGGGGAAAGACCACGCTCTCACAGAATACCAGCGTCAAATAGCAGCTTAACGCTGCTTTGTTTCGTATGGTGAGTGTAGAGAACCGGAGACCCTTTTTACTGGAAACGAGGCATTCCATCTTAGTCCTCACGGGTGACAACGCATCTGCATTTTGATTCGCTAACGAAGATAGATGTAGATATCTATGGGCCACAGCAATCACTTACCATCAGGTGGACTGCGTGCTCGTCTGTCACCCTTATCCTATAAAAAAATATTGTGGTGACATGAAAGGAGACCTAAAACATCTGGTTTTTCAATGTTGTCAATTTGGTTTGAATAGATTACTTCTCATTAATTCCATTCAAGATATTAACAATGATACTCTTCAGTCTATTAGCTGATGAAAAATTCTTCCGACCATGATATTTCTTTATTTCTGGTGTTCAAGATATATAAAAATGAAAACAACGTAATATTAATCAATAGTGCAATCGTAAACAAACTTAGTGAATCAACGTGAAAGTGATTTTTTTTAAAGCTTATGACCTGGTATCTAGACCTTTAGGCCAAGTCTTGAGTATTTTTATTCGGTTTATTATAATTTGTCCAAATGTATAATTATCCTTCATAGTTCACTACTTCACAATATGTTGATGCGTCACATTGTGCAGCCCTTGGGAGATTTTGACGGTATCTTGAGCCAGCAAACAGTTGATAGTTGGTGATGGTATCTAAAGGCGCCTATGCAAATAGCTATCTTGAGAATCCATCACCATCAGAGCACTTGTTTCACCGTTTCCACTAATAGTTCACATGTGTAGACAGTTAATACATAAAATCGCACCACTTTTACATATCAAAATCCACTTCAAACTATTATTTAAACTATAAAACAGGAGTAGCAAACCGCCGCCGATCAAGTTCCCGCCAAAACTCCGTGAAAGTGAATTTTTGATTATGGTGTGTAGAGTAGAAAGAGAACCATCTCTATATACGAAAAGTGTCCCTAAAAACATGTCCAATAAGGGTGGCGCTGCAGTAGCATAGGATAAATAAAAAAGCGCCAAAAGTAATTAGAATAAGATGGAGAAATAAACAAGGACCGACCAAACCGCTTGGGTTTGTACTTCGTAAATAGTTGAGATTTTGTATACTGTCATTTGACTAACTACTCTAGTCATGAAATTTTTTAATATTTGAATTCAGCTGAATCCACTCCGTTCACAACAGGTATCTTCATATCGTAGTTTTTCAGACGCCAGCGCTATTGTGGTAGGTTTTGGAACCTCTATTTTCAGTAAATAGTAGGACACTTTTTCAACTTTCGCCCCTTATAAGATGGTTCTACTTATACTCTACACTCCATATTTTTGATGAATGTATCGGTGTATATAATAAGCCAGCCTTTCCATAAATTATCTATGACTCTACTTAGATTACTATTTGCTATAGGGCAATCTTTCTCAATACCAAGGTCGAGGTGGATATTTGGTTGGTAAATAATTGCATCCTATGGGATATCAAAGATGGGACGGGACTTGCATTATGATACTGGTTATGGTAGATGAAGTAATGTTACCAAACTGTTGGATAAGCAGGGAGATTCTTTATGAGTCCAGTAATGCTTTGATGAAATATATTCCAAAAGATGGTGTAATTTAGAAATGAGAGGGTGGGAAGAGAGTTGGTAGATTTTAAAAAATCTCTGATAAAATATGATTTTAAAAAAGTCTGAAAGATATTGTCTTCTTAGGTAAAGAGGCGGATCTACACATTCGACTTGTAGAGCATTTATTGGGGAAGATGTCATTGCCCCAATGATTATACGAAGGCTTTTGGTCTGAATCCTGTCTAGGATTAAGATCCTAGACAGGATTCAGACCAAAAGCCTAAGGGACTTAGGACTACGAATAAGGGCATTGTACAATATTTTTTGAGAGAATGGGTGGGAGCCCCACCAAACTCCCGATAAAGGTGAAGAATATTTATATTTTTTTCACATTTTTTTGAGATATAGTTGATATGGTGAGAAAAGACTAGTTTGGAGTCAAGAATAACTCCCAAAAATTTTGCATTCTCCCTAATTGGGATAGGTTCATTATTATAGAGAATGTTGATTTCAGGGAGTTGCCTATGGCGAGGGAAGATCACAACACTGCTTTTGGGAACAGACAAAGACAAACCATGATCAGTTAACCAATCTTGTAAATAGGACATTGATAAATTCAAGCGGGAACAAGCTGCAGGGAGGTTATCCAAGGAAATATATATAGCTATATCGTCTGCATATTGGAGGATGTTACAGAATGAGTTAACAGAAAGTTCTAGATCATAAGTATAGATAGAATAGAGCAAAGGACTAAGTACTGAGCCTTGTGGGAGACCCTTCCATACAATTCTTGGCGGGAGTAGAGAATTTTGACTATCAATATAAATGGATCTAGAAGAGAGAAAGTTAGAGACAAAATTTACTATCCTCACTGGAATACTCAGATTAAGCATTTTTTGCCTAAGCACAGGAAGAAGTACATTATCATATGCAGACGAGATATCTAGAAAGACTCCAACAAGGTATTCATGTTTAGAGTAAGCTATACGAATATCAGTAACTAGAGTACTAAGGCTGTCCATGGTGCTTAAGCCCTTTCGGAATCCAAATTGGCAAAAATCTTGGTATTTATATTGATAATTCCTTAAATTGGATACGCCAACTGAATGACGTAATTAAGAAAACTTTTGTCGCTGTTTGTTCACTGCGTCGCCTTCAATCATCCCTTTCCTACAAAAATTATGCTCGCACAGTCTCTTCTCCTTCCGATTCTCGACTATGCTGACGCAAGCTATGTAGTGATAACTGAGGACCAGCTAAATAAGCTTGAGAGACTTCAAAATACTAGTATTGTGTTCATATTTGGATTGCGCAAATTTGACCATATTTCCCAATTTCGCTCACGTCTCAAGTGGTTACCTATCCGACCTCGCCGGAACATGTATATACTTTCTATTCTGTACCGTGTATTATTTCACCCTTCTACTCCTACCTATCTAATGGAGAAGTTTAATTTTGTGTGGCCTCCGGGGGAACCTTTACGCTATTCTAGAAAATTCATTTTAAGTGTACCAACTCACAATACATCATTTTTTAATAAATCTTTTACTGTCTAGTCTATTAAGCTCTGGAATGCCCTACCTTTGCATATACGTGAGGCACAAAATATTGTTATCTTTAAGCGACTACTTAAAGAGCATGATTCGGACACTGTTATGATAGATTGTGTGATTATGTATTTTTTGTATCTATCAGCTTTATATTATTGTTTGAGGAATTTTGTGTATATATATATGCATGTATGTATATGTATATATTATATGTTGTATATTTATATTGCACCACCTACCACCTACCTATTCATTTTTTGTACTCCTTTACACCTTTGGTTGACTGGAAGAGATCGCTATGTAGCGATAAGGCCGCCAAATTGTACGTATACAATCTGATTTTTGTTATGACATTTGTATATTTGTTCGTGGTGTACAATAAAATTATATTCATTCATTAATTGATTCAAATTGGCTTCTTGCTAGAAGGTTTTTGCTTTCAAGAAACCATTCTAAACGATTTTTATTAGATGTTCAAGAATTTTGGCCATGGTACAAGAAAGAGCAATAGGGCGGTAGCTTGAGGGATCGGTGTAAGGCTTACCTGGTTTGTAAATAGGTAGAATAACTTGAGATTTCCATTCTTCAGGAGGAATACCGGACATGTAAATACAATTCAAAATAGAAAGAAGATGGGCTTTAGTCGGTTCACTGCTATTAGTAATGAAAGAATAAGGAACTCCATCGATTCCTGGTGAAGAGTCTTTAAGGACACTAAGAACAGCATATAACTTCTCATAAGAGAAAGGGGAGTCAAAACTGTGTTGATAGTGCAAGGATTGTGATTGAAATGCTATACATTAATTGTAAGATGGTACTGAAGGAGGAGCAAGATTACTAGCAAAATGTTCTATCCAATAAGACTGATCATTAGAAATTGTGTTTTCAGAGGCCAAAACTGAACATCGGAATTTTTTTATATTTTTCCAGACTAATGATGGATGAGTCCTAGGCGACAGTGACTCACAGAATTTAAGCCATCCAGCCTTTTTCTTCCCAGATAATAATTTTAATGTTTCAGCAGCAGTTTTTTTATAAAAAAAAATATAGTTGTCAAAATTCATAGAGTGGGAATATCTTACTTCAGCTTCCTTTCTCTTCTTACATGCTACAGAACAATCTTGATCCCACCAAGGTGGTGAAGGAGCATTGTTTTTTGATGGGATTTGTTTTATTGGCAGCAGATAAAATAGCGTTTTTAAAAGTAGAATACACCTGAAGAACATTATTTTTCTGAACAGGAGGAAGGGCTGAAAGTTCTTCTGTGGAAGAACTGTGGAATTTAGTTGCCAATTTGCTTTGGATGTGTTATATTTTAACCAAGGATTAAATGGAACATTGACTGTATAGGAGCTAGGGGGATTGATAACAATAGGGAAATGATCACTGCCGTGGGAAAAGGGTAATATTCTCCAAGAAAGAAGGGACGACAGAGCAGGAGAAGAGAGTGACAGATTTACTGCACTTTTAGGATTTTGGAGGGGGGATACTCTACGTGTAGGTGAACCATCATTAAGGAGGCAGAGATCTAAATCATCAATGATGTCTAAAAATGTAGAAGACCAGGGATCGCAAAAATGGGAGCCCCATAAAGTATGGTGCATATTAAAATCACCAATAATTACCATAGGAGGAGGGATGGAGGATATAATCCTCGTAAGTTCTGATAAGATATTTAAACTAGGTTCGGGTATGTAAATAGAAAGAAAAGAAGTGTTATGAGCTCTAACTGCTACAACATTAATTGAAGGACTATGAGAAGGAAGGGAAATTAATGTATAAGTAATTGATTTTGAGCTAAGAATGAAAGAGCCAGCATGACCATCATTCCTATCATCGCTGAGGCATGAATAACCTGAGATCCTAAAATGGGACCCAGGCTTAAGCCATGTCTCTTGGACGGCTAGGATGAGGGGATGGTATTTATTAATAAGGTAAATTAATAAATTTTTCTTATTATTAATGCTCCTGCAGTTCCACTGAAGTATTGGAGGTAAGGTTATTTGTTAATGAAATTAGCTCAGTAAGTTTTTGGCGGAGGGCAAGTGGGAGATCCATATCGCTGAAACGGGAAAGCAAACTTATAAGCATGGAGATCATTAACTCACAGAGATTGTCATTAGGGGAAATACTCTGCCCTATTAAAGCACAACCATTAGTAGTTGAAGAAGAAGGGGTATCTATTATTGCCTCATGGACAGATTTATCATATCCATGACTTGATGCTGGATTTGGCGGAAGTCTTGGAGTAAATGTAGTCTTCCTGTATGAATGAGATTGTGAGCGGCAACTGAAGGTGAAGGGGAATTTGAAATAGAATAGAGACTCTGATGATCATACTAAGGAAGGACTCTAGCAGCATCTGTATAAGATCTCCGGACTTGAGGGAAACGGGCAGATGCTTCTAGATAGGAAATATTTTCCTGTGACATGGTAAGTTTAATAGATCTCTGCCTAGAGTGTTCAGGGCAGGAAGGATCTTTAGCCGTGTGAGATCCTGAACAAAATAGGCAAGTGAGAGACTGTCTTGTGCATAATATTCCTTCATGATTTTGAGCACACTCAAAACAACGGGAAGATGACTTACACTGTGAGGTTACATGTCCAAAACGACAACATTTGTGACATTGAATAAGGGGCAAAATGTAGGGTTCAACAGGCGTTGAGGTGAAAAAACAATAAATGTTAGAAGGAAGTTTCTGGCCGGAAAAAGTTAAACAACTGTTTGAGAGGGAATCCACACAGTGCTTTGGTTTTCATTAACTGACTTTCTATTAAATCGGCGAGCTTCAATAATAGAGCCAAAACCATCTGGGACCTCGATTGATGAAATGAGTTCCTCTAATGGCCATTCTACAGGTTGGGCCTGAGTTCTCAATAAAACAATTTGCATCAGCTGCACTTTTAAACTCGACTGAAATTCTATTGCGTCCTACTCTCGCTTAACACCATCACTAACAACATTTTTAATATTATTATGGTAGAGAAAATCTTCAAACTTTATCGGTTTTAAAACTACTCCAGTTGATAAATCATCTACTCTCTTACCTACATGTACAATAAACGGCGTATTGTCGTTATTAGAATATTTATGGTTTTTTTTCTATGTAGTCAGGATGGGTATAAAAGGTCTGAATAGATGGTACAGGTTGAGATGGATCTGTAATTAATCGTTTCTGAGGATGAGCTGAGTTATTGGTTGCTTGAAATTTTTACGCTTTGACTGATCAATTTCGATAGGCATATTATTATTATTTTTTTGGTAACAGTGTGGGAGTCACATGGAACCCCGTCGGGTTCGGGAGGATCTTCCTCCATTTTATTTTAACTAACTACATATAGAACAGCACAATTACTAAATACTTACGGATTTATAACTACTAAAACCAACACCAACAGAAATAATAAACAAAAAAAGTAAATCAACAGCTCTCATGCTCGGGCTACACTAACGAGAAATGCCGTTAATTATCGCGTTGATGGGGGTGTGGCCACCACTTAACGCGATAATTCAACAACGGCAAGAACAACGCCGTTTCCCGTTGGGCGATAACTCGAGTGGCGGTACATCAAAGAGATTAACGCAGGAATTAACGCGTTGAAGCGGCCACACTACGTGTCTCATTGTGCACGGTGAGCGCAACGGAGTCGCACGTATGGCTGCGATAGAGTGGAATAATGAAAAAGTTATTACTTTTCTTGAGATTCTGCAAACAGAGCCATGCTTAGGCAATGCTAAAATATATTCATATAATAAAAATTTACACTCATCAAATATAAAGTAGCAGCGTCAACGTTCATCTTGCTTGAAATTCAAGGAATATTAACGTAAAGTGACCATAGGTCCCGTTTTGAACAGGACTGTCCCTTTTCTCGGTCACCTGTCCCGTTGTCCCCAAACAAAGCTCCGGGACGCAAAATAGTCTCGTTATCCTAAAGCGCGAGAAAATTTAAAACTATGAAGTTCGTCAGACACGAACGGTGCGAGAGCGGGACCGACCCAAAAATAAGCGAATGGGATAATTCAGTGGCGTAGCGTGCCTTCGATGGGCCCTGTATCAAAATTTGTTGCGGGGCCCCCAATGAAGAGTAAAGATTTCATAAAAGGAACAAAAACGCTTGCATTGAATTCAAATTATTATATATTGATTTTAAGTTATTCATCATCATCATTACAGCCCTCCATAAGTCCACTGCTGAACATAGGCCTTCCCCAAGGAATGCCACAAAGCACGGACCTGAGCCACCTGCATCCATCGATTTCCTGCATATCTTACCAGGTCGTCACTCCATCTAGTGAGGGGACGCCCTACACTTCGTCCGCCGGTACGAGGCCGCCACTCGAGAAACTTTTTTTCCCATCGGTTGCCGATTCTTCGAGCTATATGTCCGACCCATTGCCACTTCAGCTTACTAATTCGTTGGGCTATGTCGGTGACTCTGGTTCTACTGCGGATATCCTCATTTATAAATGTATCATGCAGAGAAACTCTGAGCATAGCCCTCTCCATAGCTCGCTGAGTGACCTTGAGCTTCCTCATCCGGCCAGCAGTTAAGGACCACGTCTCAGTACCATATGTCATTACTGGCAACACGCACTGGTTGTACGGTCTCGTTTTCAAGTTTCAAGTTAGGTATACCTAACTAGAAAATGTGCCGTAATTTCCCGAATGCTGCCCAGCCGAATCGAATCTCTCGATTGACCTCTCGGTCGAATTTGGACTTCCCAGGTAAACATAATCGTCAACAACTTCGAGCTTAGTGCTCCCAACAACTACCGGCATAGGTGTGACATGGACATTAAACATGATCTTTGTTGTGTCCATGTTCATCTTAAGACCTATCCGTAGGTTGGGAACACTTGAGGTAATTAAGCATAGTGCTTAGGTCCTCCAGTGATTCTGCCATAAGGACTGTATCGTCGACAAATCGAAGGTGAGTGATGTACTCGCCATTGATGTTAATAACGTATCCTTTCCAGTCCAGAAGCTTGAAAACGTCTTCCAATGCAGCGGTGAAGAGTTTCGGGGACAGCACGTCACCCTGTCTTACACCTCTCTGCAATTGGATAGGTTTCGTACTCTGGTTCTGTACTCGGATAGCCATCGTAGTCCTACTGTACAAGCACTTCAGCACTTCGATATACCGACAGTCAACTTGGCATCGCTGAAGGGACTGCAGCACCGCCCAAATTTCGACGGAATCAAAGGCTTTCTCATAGTCCACATACGCCAGACATAGTGGCAAATTGTACTCCTCGGACTTCTGTACAATTTGCCGAAGGGTATGTATGTGGTCTATGGTGCTAAAGCCTTTTCGGAAACCGGCCTGTTCGGGAATAATGACTCTCGAAAACAGCACGTAGACGCGGCTCAGAAGGGAACTCGGTCTGTAGTTCTTCAAGAGAGCGGCCTGTTCGACACCTACGGAGTAGTGCCACCATGAAGGACGGAACTAAAGAGCTTCTAAACGACTTCAAGTACCGGTTTTCCACCCGCTTTCAGAAGCTCCGCTGTAATTTCATCCTCGTCTGGGGCCTTGCCGTTTTTAAGATGCTGAAGAGCCATTCTAATCTCGCTCAGACTGACGTCCGGTATATCATCGGAATAGTGTCGGATAAGACTCGCTCTTGGATCGTTACTCACACTTATGCGTGGCTCCAAGATGATGTGTACAGCTGCCGATAGAACCTCTCAAACTCACTCAAAACCTCAGGTGTCCCGGAAACGACGCTGCCACACTTGGTCTTCAGCTTCGACAGTTGGCTCATTCAGGCAGACAGATCTCTTGCAAAGACTTTGGAGCCCTGGTTCCGCTCGGTCGTTTCTTTAATACGAGCAGTAATAAAATTGCGTAAGTCCTGCCGCATGCATTTGGAGATCTGTCTGTTCAGTTGCCTGTATGCTGTCAAATCTTTTGAAAATTTCAGATTCATTTCCCGTCTAACAGTAATGAGATTAAGAGTGTGATCGGAAAGTTTTTATGTTCTTCTGTGGCGGGTCTTGCAAAACTTAGCTCCGACCGCATGAACAGTTTTCACAAGCTTGTCATTCATATCGTCCATTGCATTGCAATCTTCTAGGCACTAAAAACGGTTTCGTAGTTCGAGCTGAAAGGTTTCGGAATTTTGGATTAGAGCACGAGGGGGACGGAGCGTTGACTTCATTAGACTTGACCTCTCCAACTTAACGCTTAGGTTCAGTGTGCCTCTAACCATTCGGTGATCGCTGCCGGTTTTCACCCTCGCGATCACTGAGACATCACTGAACAGTTGTCGTCTGGTCGTCATAATGAAGTCAATCTCATTTTTTGTCGAACCGTCGGGGCTCGAGTGGACCTGCTTCCTGTGTCAGCTTCTGGAAGAAAGAATTCATCATAAAGAGTCCCTCTTTCTCCATGAAGTCGGCCAGCTGCTGGCCCCTTGGGTTCCGTTGCCCTATTCCGAATTTCCCTACTTTCTGCTCACCGTTCTTTCTTGTGCCTAGTTTTGCATTGAAGTCTCCCATTAATACCGTATTTTTTATATGATAAGGGTGACAAACGAGCGCATAGTCCACTTGATGGTAAGTGGTTGCTGCGGCCCATAGACATCTACATCTATCCTCGTTTGCGAATCAAAATGCAGATGCGTTGTCACCCGTGAGGACTAAGATGGATTATTCATCAGACTCATTTCCAGTAAAAAGGGCCTCCGGCCACCTGCACTCACCAAGCGAAACGCAGAGGTAAACCTCTACTTCACGCTGGTATTCTGTGACGTCGTGGTACTACCCCGGTTCGAGCCGGCCCATCCGTGCGACAGCAAAAGCTGCCGCGTGGCTCTACTACTGTCAAAAAAAATATAGTATAGTGGATTTTGGAGGAATGCATGGCTCTAGAGATATCCTCATACATTTCTTCCACCTCCTCATCGGCGTGTGCCGAGGTTGGTGCGTAAACCTGTATGACCTTAAGCGAATACCGTTTGGTGAATCTGAGTATAAGGTATGCAACCCTCGTCGACACACTCCCAATCTTTACAACGTTGTTAACGAGAGACTTGTGGACGATAAATCCGACACCTCCTTGGGACACATGGTCGCCCTCCTAGTGATAGAACAATTTGCCGGATTTGAGGATTACTATGTCCTCCCCTATCTTCAGACTTCGGATAATCCTATGACATTCCAGCGCAACTTGTCTATCTCTTCTTCCAGCTCCAGGATCTTCTCGTCAGTCCTCACGGTGCGTGCGTTATAAGTTGCCAGGTCGAGTCGTTGTAGGTGGCAACAGAACCTCCACCGGAGATTCTTAGCACCCCCTGCCCCGCCGTTACCATGGTTGCCACCTTAGCCAAGTATAGCGGGGCTGCCGGAGACTGGGGGCCGTCTCTTCGTTACTTTCATGGGGGGTATATTGCCATAGTTGCCACGATTGGCGAACGGGTTGGCAACAGCAGTTTTATTATTGTTGTTTTGCTGTTATCAGAAAGATGCTGCTGCCCATCCTCTGCCTCAGTTTCCCTCTGTCGCCTTTTACGACACCTACGGGAAGATATGGGGTAGTGAGTATTCTTACCCGCCACTACACGGGTTTTTGAGTTATTACTTACAATTAAGCTAGCCAAACAATTCAAATCAAATATACACTTTTCGTGCCTTTTGTTCGGCGAACATAGCTGAAGATGATTCGGCTGCATGCATAACTGAAGACGATTTCAGTTTTACTAAATGCTTTACTTCTATAGACAATAGTAATAGCCTTTCCTGTCCCATAGAAGTCCTTGGAATTTTTGCTCACACACGTTTGGGGCCCCTGTAGCCCGGGGGCCCCGTATCATTGATACGGCTGATACGGCGGTAGCTACGCCCCTGGGATAATTTCAAAGTTTTCGCAGAAATTCGTTGAGTGATTCAAACATTTCTCACCAACATTCTCAACATAAATTCTCTTCCATTTTAATCGAATATATTTTATGTATACCTGGTACAAATGCTCCAGTAGAAAAAGTATTTTTCTTTTATGAATAAATTGTGGACGTCTGAAATAAAATCACTTACAGGTTTCAGTTCTAAAGGCGATGTTGATAACAAAAATCAATGTAAAAAAAACTTGCCCTTATTTAAAATCATCACCAACTTTATTAAAGAAAATTTGTTCCACTGACAAATATAAATATAATTAAAAAAAATGTTGCATTTAATAATTACTGTCTGAGGAGCTTTGCTTTAATGAAGCTGGTGAACTGGTGATTAATTTTTATTTTTCACAATTTGTCAAAATATAAATAATTATAATTAATGTGATTATAATTATAGTGAACACTAATTGTATAAAGTTACAGTTTTTAATTAAAAAACATAATTTTTTTTACTGTTAACCTGCTAACTGGGGAGTATCTATAAATAAACCCATGTCCCGTTTTGAGTTAAAAAATAAATGGTTAGTATACTTTAACGCCGTTCAACGGGGTTGAAATTGAAATGAAGTCGACCGTTCCAAGTGTGGCCACTCAGTTTATCGCGTTAAAATTAAGGCAATAATTGTTGCGTTTTTGGGCATTGACGTTTCTCGTTACTGTGGCCCGAGCATCAGAATAAGAAATAGCCAAAAACACAACGACACTTGTACACCTCACACTCCATTATGCTCGGGCCACAGTAACGAGAAACGTCAATGCCCAAAAACGCAACAATTATTGCCTTAATTTTAACGCGATAAACTGAGTGGCCACACTTGGAACGGTCGACGTCATTTGCCGTTCAACGGCGTTAAAGTAAACTGACCATTTATTTATTAACTCAAAACGGGACATGGGTTTATTTATAGATACTCCCCAGTTAGCAGGTTAACAATAAAAAGAAATTATTATTTATTTAAAAAAATGTAACTTTATACAATTAGTGTTCACTATAATTATAATCACATTAATTATAATTATTTATATTTTAACAAATTGTGAAAAATAAAAATTAATCACCAGTTCACCAGCTTCATTAAAGCAAAGCTCCTCAGACAGTAATTATTAAATGCAACAATTTTTTTAATTATATTTATATTTGTCAGTGGAACAAATTTGCTTTAATAAAGTTGGTGATGATTTTAAATAAGGGCAAGTTTTTTTTATATTGATTTTTGTTATCAACATCGCCTTTAGAACTGAAACCTGTAAGTGATTTATTTTCAGACGTCCACAATTTATTCATAATAGAAAAATACTTTTTCTACTGGAGCATTTATACCAGGTATACATAAAATATATTCGATTAAAATGGAAGAGAATTTATGTTGAGAATGTTGGTGAGAAATGTTTGAATCACCCAACGAATTTCTGCGAAAACTTTGAAATTATCCCATTCGCTTATTTTTGGGTCGGTCCCGCTCTCGCACCGTTCGTGTCTGACGAACTTCATAGTTTTAAATTTTCTCACGGTTTAGGATAACGGGTCTATTTTGCGTCCCGGAGCTTTGTTTGGGAACAACGGGACAGGTGACCGAGAAAAGGGACAGTCCTGTTCAAAACGGGACCTATGGTCACTTTACGTTAATATTCCTTGAATTTCAAGCAAGATGAACGTTGACGCTGCTACTTTATATTTGATGAGTGTAAATTTTTATTATATGAATATATTTTAGCATTGCCTAAGCATGGCTCTGTTTGCAGAATCTCAAGAAACGTAATAACTTTTTCATTATTCCACTCTATCGTAGCCATACGTGCGACTCCGTTGCGCTCACCGTGCACAATGAGACACGTAGTGTGGCCGCTTCAACGCGTTAATTCTTGCGTTAATCTCTTTGATGTACCGCCACTCGAGTTATCGCCCAACGGGAAACGGCGTTGTTCTTGCCGTTGTAGAATTATCGCGTTAAGTGGTGGCCACACCCCCATCAACGCGATAATTAACGGCATTTCTCGTTAGTGTAGCCCGAGCATTACAGTATTCACAGTGGTGTATATCGGAACACACCCCAACTGTCAGCTGTCACTACTCACTGTCAAATATTTGCTGCATAAACTGTCAAATGCTGTGAAATGCTGAAATGCTTTCTGCATTTATTGATTATTTCTAGAAAAGTAATTTATTGGATTATTGCTATACTTATTGTACTCTTTGACTATTGCATACAATCAATGAAATATAATTAAAATGGACACCATTGAATCAGGCAATCGAATTACTTTAAAACGTAAACGACCAAATCCAATCTTTCAGAACTGGCTGGAGGAATTGCATGAAGAAGCCAAACAAAAAAAAAGTAAACTTGAAAACATGCTTGAAACTGCTTTGGCATCCCTCTCTAAATATCCTTTACCACTGCAGACTGGTGCAGAATGTGCTATTCTTAATGGTTTCGACAAAAGGTTATGCTTGTTCCTAGATAAAAGGCTAGAAGTATATAATAGATCCCGAAATCAATTGCCTTTATCGACTTGCTCAGAAAACAATTTTATAGATGATCCAAACATGCCTTCGACCAGTAAAAATTGCATTGGCTTCTCTAGGCCAGAAAGTCCTAAAGCTAAATCTAAAGTTTATAAGCCATCATATAGGTCTGGCGGCTATGCAATTTTGATAGCATTGTTTGAATATACCAAAAACAATAAAAGAAAATCATTAAATAAAGATACAATAATAGAATATGCTCAGCAATATTGTGATAATTCATTTACTGTTCCAAGTCCTGATTCTTTTTATACAGCTTGGTCTAACATGCAAAGGTTAATCACAAAAGGGCTGGTAAAAAAAAGTAACCATAATAATGAGTATTCTTTGACAGAAAATGGACTTGCATTAGCAAATGATTTGTTGAAAAACTCATTAGAAATATCTACTGCTAATGATATAATTTTTATGGTAGAGTCGTCTAGTCCGAATCAATTGTCACACAAAGAGGTTAACAATATTGAAGAAAACGGTATTCAATTAACTATAAATGGTATTGAATCAGCTAATACTAGCATTTCTTCAAATATACTAGAAACCATTAACCTACAAAATGCAAATGGTTTACAAATGGATCCAGGATCTTTTGACATTATTTTGCTGATAGATAAAAATGAAACGGGCGGGTATGTATTTTAGTATATGTTACAGTCTAGTACATATACATCAGTATAATCATTACTGCCCATCACAAATCTTTTGCTGAACATTGACCACCTCTAAATAATGACACAAAGCATGCTCCTGAGCTACTTGCATCTATCAACTTCCTTCATCTTACCAGGTTGTAAATTCAACTAATAATTGGTCACTTTAAACATTGCTTACTGGCACAAGGCTGCCACTATAAAACGAGTCCTCCCATGAAAGCAGTCAGTTTTTCAAGTTTGATAAAAGTATGATGATAATCTATAAAAAATCTACAATTTTCATTACAATCACTTGAGCCATGCCACAGATTAGCCTAGGTAGACACACAGACAGATAAACAAAAATTTGAATAATAATTATTCATGTCTTAATAGCATGCAAATAACACCATCAGCTTAATAAAAGGCCACACTAGGATATTCTCCTGTATCGTGGGGGCAGTTTACATACATAAATTGCACAAGGACAAACATCCAGACCCGAAACAATTATTTGTAGGCCATGCAAATATCTCTTCCGTGAGGGATTCAAACCTGCAGCCCCTGGCGTTTGAGTAATTGCTAAACCACTGCGCCACTGAGCCTGTCGCATTTTATTTATATGTGTATAGATTACGAAATAACAACTTTGTAAATGAGACAAATACCTACAGTTAAAATACATTTTTTTTTCAGACTCACAAAGAAGAATGACCCAACTGTGGTCGAATTTAAAAAATATCCTAACTTGCTGCATGAATACCGAAGTCTTAAAGTTGGAGATTTTACTTGGATAGCTAGACACAAAAACAATAAGGGTCAGGAATTAATCTTGCCATATATAGTTGAAAGAAAAAGAATGGATGACCTAGCAGCAAGTATTAAGGATGGAAGGTTTCATGAGCAGAAATTCAGGCTTCGACGATGTGGCATTCAGAATGTTATTTATATGGTGGAAAATTATGGAGGTAATAAACATTTGGGATTGCCAATGCAGTCCCTCATGCAAGCTTTGGCCAATACTAGAGTAGTGGATGGTTTCACTATCCACATAACTAAGTCTTTGACTTACTCTGCAAGATTTTTGGCGATTCTCAGTAAAAGACTGACTGTTAGATACAAGGTAAGTAACAAGTGTCTAATGTGTTGGAAAAGTCCTATTTAACTTTTGCATGGTCGATTTCTGGATTCGACAGCAACACCACCTACAAGGTCCAATTATGAATTTAAACCATTCTCTAATCAACTTATATTAATTAATTCACAATTAATCACACACAAAACTTCATCAAAATCGGTCAAGCCGTTTAGGAGTTCAGTCACATACACACACAGAACTATTATATAATATATAACATCCATGTATCATACATATAAACCTTCCTCTTGCATCATTCTGTCTGTTGATGAAAACCGTATCAAAATCCGTTATGTAGTTTAAAAAATCTAAGTGCAGAGACGGCAAGTAGTGACATTTGTTATACTATGTAGAGATATTATTTTCACATAAAAGTAAAGTAAAGTTGCAGCCTACTTACGTCCGACTGCTGGGCACAGGCCTCTCATTTCTGAGCGAGTTTTAGGGCAAGGATTGTCCACCGCGCTGTCCACGCATTAGCGTGTTGACGAACTTCACATGTCTTCGAAATATTTTTCTTTTCTAATTTCGTAGACATGTAGGTTTCCTCACAATGTTTTCCTTCACCGCCGAGCACGTGGTAAATCAGCATTTAAAATTGCAATTAACAATTTGATTGGTGCCAGTGGGGATCGAACCCGGGTTACTCAAGTACTGTGAAGCTTACAGCGAGTACTAATTATCTGAGCTACCACGGCTACACATAAAAATAAATAAATAATTTAAAATAGTTAAAGTTAATGTCAAAGTATCACAACGAAAATCAGATATTTTTTTTTCTTTTTTAGGATAAGGGTGACAAACGAGCACACAGTCCACCTGATGGTAAGTGGTTGCTGCGGCCCATAGACATCTACATCTATCCTCGTTTGCGAATCAAAATGCAGATGCGTTGTCACCCGTGAGGACTAAGATGGAATGCCTCATTTCCAGTAAAAAGGGCCTCCGGCCACCTGCACTCACCAAGCGAAACGCAGAGGTAAACCTCTACTTCACGTTGGTGTTCTGTGAGGTCGTGGTACCACCCCGGTTCGAGCCGGCCCATCCGTGCGACAGCAAAAGCTGCCGCGTGGCTCTACCACTGTTAAAATATTGGCTTGATTAGATCTCTGTGTCATTTCCCACAGTCCTCTTAACTATATTATGTGCATAATAATTTAGATTAGACATGATATTGGCAGATTTTTTTATAATAGCCAAAAAATAGGAAAAAGGGGACTTCTATGGCCAATGGGATAAAATAGTGTGATATCTTCTATTATGCTGGCAACACACTGCAAAGCCTTTGTATATAATTTCATTATTTTTCCTCTTTGATTATGCTATTTGAAAGGTAATGACACTGGGATATCATGAGATTAATATATTTATGTATAATGAATTGTCATTGTTTCAGGATAAAAAATTGATAGGAAGCGACGCACCACCCGAACAAAATGTGTTAATGACATTTAATTATTTCAATAAATCATCGGCAAAAAATAAGGCATTAACTGTCACTGAAGCATTCATAAAAATATTACTTCAGCTAAAAGGAGTTTCTGTAGAGAAAGCTGTTGCAATAACAAGCCAGTACAAGACACCTCATTCCCTTATAAACGCCTATAAACATTGTAATCAGAAGGAAGGTGAACTATTGCTTGCTAATTTGAAATATGCTGACTTAACTCGGAATGTAGGTCCAACTGTTAGTAAGTCAATCTATCAATTATTTTCTAGGACAGCATGAAAGGTTGCTGATTATAATGCGATCAATACTACATCATGTTGTTATAACAATCCTAATGATCCTAGCGATCCTAACGAGCCTGAGTCTGATGAAGCTGTAAGAGCACAGAAACTAGAGTTAGACAAATCTGATTTACAATTTAAAAATTATTATTCTTAAGGTTGTAATCTTATACAGGCATGTATATTAACTTATTCATTTGATAAAAAAAGGATAATTTTGTGACAAGTATTATAAAATTAGGGTAAAAAAATTATGTGATAATATTTTTTATACAAAAGTGTTTTATACTCAGCAGTGCTGTTGATGTAAGCTTAAACTACTTGTGCGGATAAAGAATGGGATTAGAAATGGCGGCTTGTCAAGCCTGTACTGTCAGCATACACACTACGTAAAGCGGAAACCGTGATTATAATGTTGCAATTGTTATATTACAAATATCGTTATTATATTCATTACAACGTTATGATTTATTGTTTTCTAGTATTCTAAAATTTTTAGTTATTGGTAAAAACTGATTAGTATATTAAAATTAATTGAATTAAGTACTTAAGCAATTATCTGTATATTAAATAGGGATGTAAATTAATTAACAAATAAGTAATATATATTTTTGTTAATTTAATAATTGATACTTCGCAAAAAAATTAAAACTTAAAAAAGTATATTGAACATTTAAGATTTTTACTTGGAAAAAATTAATTTGGAAACACAAAAAACGCTTATCGCAACGCATAAATTACGTTATTTTTTTTGTGATTATTACCTGGGTGTGAATATAGTCACTGACAGTGTGCAAGCGAGAGATGGATCCCATTCTTTATCTGCGCGACTAGCGGTATTATTGAGGATAGAAATCGGACTTGATGAGGGTATTTCGCTAATAAGAGTTTTGTTTAGTATTATATACATGCATTATAATCATATTTATCTGGAAATATCTGAAATTGTTTATTTTTTTAGATCTTTTAATTTATTCTCTAATGTTAAAACTCGTAAATCATATGACGAAACTGCCTAAACTAACATAATCAGACTAGTAATCGGGAGCAGTGTCTTGGTGCGAGACGTCCACGTTAACCTATACATTAGGACTTTTTCTTGTATTATTGTTTTTCGCCATACAAACGTTTGTTCCTTGCGGGATTCGAATCGCGGCCCTGTATCGTCGTAGCCAAATGCTTATGCCTAGTTACTGAAATACCGAGCCATTCATTAATTTCTAGTGACCCGATCATTCAAGTACAACCAGTGCGTGTTGCCAGTGATAACTTATGGAACTGAGACGTGGTCCTTCACTGCTGGCTATATGAGGAAGCTCAAGGTTGCTCAGCGAGCTATGGAGAGGGCTATGCTCGAGGTTTCTCTGCGTGATAAACTTAGAAATGAGGATATCCGCAGTAGAACCAGAGTGACCGACATAGCCCACCGGATTAGTAAGCTGAAGTGGCAATGGGCCGGCCATGTAGCTCGAAGTACCGACAACCGATGGGGAAAAAGGTTCTCGAGTGGCAGCCTCGTAACGGTAGGCGAAGTGTAGGGCGACCTCCCACTAGATGGAGTGACAACCTGGTAAGACATGCAGGAAGTCAATAGATGCAGGTGGCTCAGGACCGTGCTTTCTGGCATTCCTTGGCGGAGGCCTATGTTCAGCAGTGGACTTGTGAAGGGCTGTAATGATGATCATTCAAGTATTTATTCGTCTTACGAACCGTGTCATTCGGGTCGATCATTCAAATGGATCATCTCGTGTTTCAGTACTCTGTGATCTGTGAGACTCGCTCGATAATGTTGGTCGTTGGACATTACTACACTCTGGTCTTAGGTCTTGTCAATCGTTTGATCCGGAACGTTCAAATGTAATTGCAATCATTAATACTTTGATGCGACCTGGGTCAAATAAACGAGTAATTCACGATTTACAAATGGCTAGTCCTTAATATTCAGATAATCGGATCGGAAGCGCAATGGCTGAGAAGTATGTTGCGGCGCTACAATTCAAGAGTTCGAATCCCGCTTAACACATAATTTGATTTCAGTTTGAACTGCCTGATTGAATAACATTTGAGTAAAACATGGATGGTTGCTTTTCGTATTTGGATGTGCATCCTAGATGACTCCAATTGGATGCTTAAATATCTTTAGCTTAAATTCATCCATTCATTACAGCTCAACAAAAGTCCACCGCTGAATGTAGGCCTCTCCATATATTATAGGGAGGATAGTTGCCACGCTTAGTAGGCTGGTTGACAACCGCAGATTTTTATTATTTGTATTGAGTTGTTATCAGGAAGATGCCTATATTACCTTTGCCGCCTTTTACGGCACCCACGATTTTTTTTATAGGATAGGGTGACAAACGAGCACACAGTACACCTGATGGTAAGTGGTTGCTGTGACCCATAGACATCCACATCTATCCTCCATAAAGAATCATAATGCAGATGCGTTATCAGCCGTGAGGACTAAGATGGAATGCCTCTTTTCTACTGAAAAGGGTCTCCGGTTCTCTACACTCACCATACTAAACACAGCAGTGTTAAGCTGCTATTTTACGCTGGCATTCTGTGAGAGCGTGGTCCTTCCCCGGTCGAGCCGACCCATTCGTGCTACAACTATACTACTAATATAGCTGCAGCGTAGCTCTACCACGTAAGATATGGACTTGTTATGGGGTAGTGGTATTTCGTACACCTCAATACACGACACAAAATGTTTGAAAGTATTTTTTGCATAATTTAGTGATCACAAATGTAGTAGTCATACTTTATTTTATTTTATTTCTAATAGAATTTAGGCCAAACACTGCACAGGCTAATATACGTTTGACGCGATTCTTAGGTAGCCTCACGGACGAAAACATGTATAATTACACGAACATTTTTTTTGCGTAATTTGATATAGGTAACAGCAGAAACAGAAACTCTTTTATTCAATATAGATTATAAATAATACTTATTGAAAGTCACTCTTTTGTTTAATTTCCACTGGTTCGAAAAAAACCCTCTGTCCTGGGAAGAACTAGCAACAAACCCATCGGGACTTTTTTTTTAAATAACAGCTTACAGTCATGTATGTTACACAAATTAACAACACAACAAATTAGAAAAGCTACGTGTCCCCATAGCAAAATACCATACGACATTATGCTATGGAAATAGCTAAAGTAAACTAGTCCAGCTGTTTCAACACTGGTAAGACTCCTAATCTTTTTTACAGCATATGCTGCAGCACTAAGTCTGCTTGTTAGTTTTGATATATGGTCGTGGATCGTGGTGTTCAAAGATTTACGTAGAAAATCTAAGTAGTACTTATGAAAATTTTAGGGCATTTAATCGATATGATCGATTTATGCAAACTATAATGGTGAACTACAGAGATACGCCGCTCTAGCGTCAGTGTCAATGAATCGTAGCATCCGCGGCGCGGCGGAGCTATTGAAGTACTAATGTATACACATATTACTTCAATGGAAGGAGCAATAGTATTGCATTTAAGGGTAATTTTGGCGGGAATTTAACTGTAAACTTTGCTCGTGTCCTTAGCCGCGTATCAATTACGCGCTCCAAGAGGTCGAACATTGGCGCGCGCTCCAGCCGCCCGAAATGGATACCGCCTTGGAGCGCGCGCATAATTGTTCGTTGGAGCGCTCGAACGTGGAGCGGGCGGTTATCAAAGTAGTTTAAGTTTTGGCGTGCACGCCAGTTGGGACAGCTGATCGTACACGACCGGCAGCCATGTAGAACGGTCAAACACTGGAGCGGCTGCCGCGCCCGCCTGGAGCGCTTAGTTGATACACTTGGAATATTTGGAGCGCGTTCCGCGGAGTGCACTGGTCGGAGCGGTCATACATGGCACGCGCGCCAGAAGCGCGTAGTTGATACGTGGCTTTATGGTTTATGTAATCTATCTAATCTATCAAAATCTAGTCAATAGTTTATATTAGTACCTACGTAGCTTTAAGGTAGAATTATGAGTCAAGTGAATGAACAGCGGAATTATCAGTTATACAGCGCAAACCAATGTGTACTGAACAGTTGTTGCAATTTGTTGCTTCAAACACAAAACCAACTGCAATCGTAGCTTAGTCCCTCCCGACATACGTTAGTTTCGAGTCTGGATGTGCCCTCCGTGTTTATGCGTTATGGTGTGACTGCATGTTTATGAAATCAAGTTGTTGTTTCTTATGCGTGTATTGAATTATAATAAGAAACAAATTATGATTGCTATTTCATGAAAAAATAAGTATAAATATTTCTGTAAAAAGTTTTGATATAATTACATGGTATTAACGTGAAAGTTTTATTCATTTCCTATCAAAAACTTCCGCTTGATCAAATATTTACTATCGCAATTATTTTCATAAAAGGTTCGATAGACAAAGAAATTCGAAAGTGAAAAGCCCGTAATGTACCTGCGATTCAGATGGTCATATGTTAATGGGCGCCCGTGGTCTTATTTTTTTTATAGGATAAGGGTGACAAACGAGCACACAGTCTACCTGATGGTAAGTGATTGCTGTTGCCCATAGACATCTACATCAAACAAAATGCAGATTCGTTGTCACCCGTGAGGACTAAGATGGAATGCTTCATTTAAGTAGTCCAGTAAAAAAGGTCTCCGGTTCTCTACACTCACCATACGAAACAGCAGCGGCTGCAATTTTACGCTGGTATTCTTTGAGAGCGTGGTCCTTCCCCGGTCAAGCCGACCTATTCGTGCTACAACTAACATAGCTGCAGTATGGTTCTACCACGTAAATAAAGGTGTTATTATCAGGTGAGCCGCATGCCAGCTCGCCCCTCTGTTAAAAATACAATTCAGTTAATTTCCTACTTACTTATTGTTCGAAAAATCACTGAACTGACCAAATGACCGGAGGCGTAGAGTAGACATTACTCTATACAAATAAATAAAATTGAAGTGTCTGTTTGTAATGTTAAAATAACTGCTTTTTACTAAATGCATTTGAAAGTATATACGGTAACAATAACAAAAAACAATTTTTAAAATGTTTGTCTGTCTGTATGTCTGTGGCTGTCTGTTTGTTCCGGCTAATCTCCGAAACGGCCGAGAATTATTGGCATTGGTATATAAAGTATCAACAGTGTTGTCATCTGCATAGCAATGAATGTTACCCGTTTGCAACATATCATTGATATGCAGAAGGAAGAGAGTTGATGATAGCACCCAGCCTTGTGGAATAACAGCGTTGATAGGCTTGTAATCAGAGCATGCACCGTCTACTACGACCTTGATGCTCCTATCAGCAAGGAAATTAGTGATCCAATTGCACAATTTCTCGGGAAGCCCATAGAATAGAATAGAATAATTTTTTATTCAATATAGATCACATGTGTAATACTTATTGAAAGTCATTTTTTACTTTACCACTGGTTCGAAAAAAAAAACCTCTGTCCTGGGAAGAACCAGCAAGAAACCCAGCGGGACTTTTTTTAAAGCAAATTTTACAATAATGGTTGTACTAACTATATAAGTACAAAATTTATTTTAGAAACAGCTTGGAAGCGATCACCTCATTCCCAGGGGTTATTATCAACCATGTATTCATTTATACTATAATAACCCTTTTTATACAGTTTCAACTTAACAAAACATTTAAACTTGCTAATGGAGAGAGCCTGTACACTTTCCGGGACCTTGTTGTAATAGCGTATACATTGCCCCAAGAATGAATTACTGACTCTGTGGAGTCGAGAAACTGGTATCACTAGCTTGTGTTTGTTCCTAGTGTTTACAGAATGCACATCACTTTTTTTACTAAAACTACCTTTGTTTTTGTGAACATACATTAAATTTTCGTAAATATACTGAGAGGCCAAAGTTAATATATTTATTTCTTTAAATTTATCTCTAAGAGACTCTCTCAGTTTTAGGTTGTAAATAGCTCTAATGCCTCTCATAGGAAGGGAGCTTCGAAAGAAGCACTTTGTGCCAGACCCGATCGAAGGACTTAGCTATGTCCAAACTAACGACCTTGGACTCTATTGCCTCCGCCCATCTATGAGTTAGATAAACCAGAAGATCACCAGCCCTGACGAAAACTGTTTATAATGGATTCGATTATTTCGGAGAACAAGGAGGTGATGGCGATAGGCCTGTAGTTGGACGGGTCTGAGCGGTCGCAATTTTTAGGGATCGGGTGAACCAAAGCTGTCTTACATGAATTTAGAACGACGCCTTACGAGTAGAAGTACCGGAAAAGACGCGTTAAAATTGGTGCCAACTTCGGAGCACACGTCGTCAGTACAACGGGAGGGACTCTATCGGGCCCACTCGACTTGTTGACGACCAGAGAGAGGAGTGTTTTGCGAACCGAACCCTGTGTAAACCGCACATCTGGCATGGAACACTCAAACCGCGGGGTGGTCGGCGGTGTGTTGCCCCGTCATCGAGAGTCGAGTTGGATGCAAAAAGAGAGATTAACAGATCGGCTTCCTCCTACGACATCTTTACATCTCGAAACATCAACGTCTCGGGATGTAAAAATGTCGTCAGTCCAGGCCCGGTAGCACTTCTGCTTATAGCGTGATTATATTTTACAGGAACGACCAAACCATGGCTGGGATCTAGATCCGATGGGCACCACAGAGGATGGACTAAATAGTTCCATACCCTGAAGTACCACATCAGCGACAGAATCTGCAACAACGCTGGAATCGTTCGGCGAGAAGTAAACCCGCCTTCAAGAGTAGGATGAAAAAAAGACCGCATCCTATCCCAATCGGTTGACCTATAGTGTCAAACACGGCGGCAGCCTGCAGAATGCAACCGCGACGTTAGTGTGAGCGGCACCACACTCATAGTCATAAACAGATCTCCCCGCATGATCGGTTAAACGTGAACCGAGCTATTCGGCGTGGTGGGCGTTAAAATCGCCAAAGATCACGAGCTCTGCGTATGGAATCTGTAGCCATTTGGACGTGGTCGTTGAGTCGGTCTGTTTCGGCACTTTGGGACCCATAGAGGCACTGGTAGACGCGCGGATGGTCGTCGCTGTCTACGCGCAGCCATAGTATGGACAGGTCCATACCTTAAATACCGTACGCAAACTCCAGCCTCAGGTACAAAGGAGTGTTCTAATTTGTAGATATGAAGTATCAGCTGGAGAGGACACCTGAGTCTCGGTTAAACAAGAGCAATGCCGGTTTCGTCGTCTCCAGATGATAGTGGACAGCGTTAAGGTTGGAATGAAATCCCCTGATGTTGCAAAAATTCACGGATAGTGCGATAGGGGTCGCCTTGGTCTTATTGCTCCGCTTGCCCCGAGCAGTTTTAGCCGCGAGCGGAATTCCTCCCCCCCCCCTCCCCCCTTTCCCCATAATCGCGTATAATCGGACAACCTGAGCACCCACGCCCAGGAAGAATAGGATAGCTTGGTCGTGGATGCTCACCGAGGGATTCTCCGTCACCAGGGGTGTTTGTGCCCTCCTGGGGTAGTTATTTATTTGATCCCCATACCATGTTAAGAGAGGGGAGGGGTTGGGGGGAATGTGCTTCAGGCCACCTGTACTTATCAAGCGAAACGCAGAGGTAAACCTCTACTTCACGCTGGCATTCTGTGAGGTCGTGATACCACCCCGGTTCGAGCCGGCCCATCCGTGCTACAGCAAAAGCTGCCGCGTGGCTCTACCACTGCTAAACATCTATATATCTAAAGTATGTATGAATGTAATGCAATTCCGTAATTCAGTTCTCACTTACAGACATCGGAATAATTAGAAATTTTGCAGACCTATTAAGAACTGTTAACGATACAATTATTATTTCATAAATACGCAGCCAAAGATGTTAAAGCGCACTGACTTAGCTTAACAAAAGCCTATTAAATCTTGCCTTCAAGACATCCACATTGTAATCGGATGGCAAACGGACGAATTCCATTCCGAATTTGCAATTTTTTTGTACCGTGTAGTGACGGTGTAAGAATGATATCGTGGACGTGAGTGGAGTAAGAGGCGACGGAAGTTAAAACAGGGTATGGATAGCAGCGTCTTCCTGAAAACTGCGGTTGGTAACCCGGCTGCCCAGCAAAAATACTATAATCTATGTGGGCGAATTATGCTCAGCAGTAGACTTTTATAAGCTGTAATGGATGATTGTTTTTTAATTTTAATTTTACCAGATGTATGCACACAGTATTTTCCTTCATAGACGAATATGTAAATCGGCACTTAAAATTACCTATGCCCAAAGAATTAGTATGCTGAAGTGGCAATGGGCCGGCCATATAGCTCGAAGAACCGACAACCGATGGAGGAGAAAGGTTCTCGAGTGGCAGCTTCATTTCGGCAGGCGAAGTGTAGGGCGTCCCCCCGCTAGATGGAGTGACAACCTGGTAAGACATGCAGGAAGTCAATGGATACAGGTGGCTCGCGATCGTGCTTTGAGGCATCCCTTGGGGGAGGCCTATGTTCAGCAGTGGACTTGTGACGGGCTGTAATGTTGATGGTGATTATTATTGGACAAACATGTGAACTGGAAAACCCAAGTTGAAAAGGTTTGTTCTAAAATAAATAGTTACATTTTTCTACTTAGGAGACTTAGAAGAATTACATTGCATGAAAGTTTAATAACGGCGTACTACGAGGGTGGATTGAAAAGTACTCGGCCTAACCAAGAAAATAAACACATACTAAATCAGTTATATTTTTATTTTTCTACATAATCACCATCAAGTTCAATACACTTTTGCCACCTCCCCTTCCAAGCATTTAGACCGTTGAAAAAAAATGATTCTTCCTTAGAGTCAAAATATGCGTCTACAGCTGCTTTGACCTCGTCGTTTGTCGAAAATCTTTGACCTCCCAAGTGCTTTTTTAGGTTAGGGAACAGAAAGAAGTCTGATGGTGCCAGATCAGGTGAATACGGCGGATGCGGTAACAGTTCAAAGCCACAGTTGTGAATTTCAGCCATTGACTGTACTGACGTGTGAACACGGGCGTTATCTTGATGAAACAGGACTTTTCTTCTGAGCATTCCTCGACGTTTTTCTTTTATTTCCTCTCGTAAACGACGTAGTAAGGTGCAGTAGTAATCAGAGTTTATAGTCTGACCCCTTTCAAGATAATCAATCATAATCACACCTTTCGAGTCCCAGAATACTGAAGCCATCACCTTATTTGCCGACAAAATCGACTTAGCCTTTTTAGGGGGTGGTGAATCAGGTCTTCTCCACTGTTTTGATTGTTGTTTTGTTTCCGGTGTACAGTAATGAACCCATGTTTCATCTAAAGTAACAAAACGATTCAAAATATCATCTGCATCGGCTTCAAATAACTCCAAACAGTCGCGTGAAATAGTCAATCGCGTCCTTTTTTGTTCAACTGAAAGCAGTCGCGGAACCCACCTCGCCATTGATCTATATGTTACACCAGATAAGTAATTACCGCGCCAAAGCGTTGCCACTTCACATATGGCCACAGCCTTATACTCAGCGACGTCAGTTCAGTGTCCAATGCGACGCCGACCGAGCTGAGCCGAACGATTCACGACAAAAAATTGGTAAATGCGTAGTGAAAGAATGCGATTCAAGGTCACAAAAACATAATAAATCAAGCGGAATCACTTTCCACACGTGAGTTTTTATTTATATATTCATACTAACGTTTAAAACACTAAAAAATAAAATAAAATATCGAATATTGCAATTTAGGTTCAATGTTGCCACTTTTCTGTGTTTGTGATTTTTCCACATTAATCGGAGACTATATAATTTATGGAATAAGTTAATTTTGTTTTTAAATAAACAAGTAAAATTGTTTGTTTAAAAATAAAAACTATGTTTCAACCTTTATACAAAATAATTAATTATTCTTATTTTAGTTTATTCATTAATGGTCTATTAATTATATTTTATTATTTTATTTTATATTAATAAATTTGCATTGCAAACTTTCCGAAACTAAGTCTTTGTCTACTAAATTTGGTCTTATGACATTAGCTACAAAAATATTAAAAGAGGTTTAAGGAAATAAATTATTAAAAGAATTTGCAATACACCCGGGGGATCATTTATCTTCATACAAGTTGATCATTCCTTTTTATTGATTAATGCCATTATTTATAAGTACTTAAAAATAAAATTGTACCACGAAAGTAAATTATACATTCAAACACACAAACATGAATCCAAAAGGCAATTATATAACAAACTGATGCTTCATAGCGGAGTTTGAGAGGTATGGACTATTATGAATATTTAAGCGGATTAGTATTACAGACTAAACCATTTATATTATCTTACAAATAATCTTCCGCAAAGTCACGCCTGAATCCATTAACTATCCTCAGTATTGTTGCAAAAAAAAATATAAATTTTTTGAAAGTTGTTAAGTAGTATGGAAATTTTATAAACAAGAAAATCAACGAAATTTATTGATAACCAAAGTTTTTGTAGTTAATGTCATGAGACTAAATTTAAGAGACAAAAACTTGCTGATGATTTCACAACTTATGCATATTCAACACAGATCTCGCTTGAGAAACCTTAAATTGTTTTTTTTATTTGCTTTATTTTTTTGTTTCATTTATTAGTACAATAAAAATAATATATGAAAACATCTTTTATTTCATTAGTTATGCTTACTTCTGTTCATCTAATAAGAAAATATACAAATTAAAAAAAAAAACATTTTACTGCAACTTTAAAAAAAACTCCTTTATATTGCTCATTTTGGGTAAAATTTCATAAAGTATGCAACACCAACCCGCCACTGCATGTTTGTGTGTCTATCTTTATCTAATCTTAGGGACGATATTGTTTTCCGCGACTTGTGTGAGTGAGACAGATATATGTTTACTTTAAAATTTTAATGATTTCAAAGCTACGTCGTCGCGTTTGGATAGTGGTTACACTTTTTACGACGCGCGGCAATGTGGTTTGCTTCTCTAGTTTTGTATAACTCAATGCACCTCGCAGACACCTTGTGGAAACCCAACTCGTTGACAATGATGTTTTGAGTTCGTTCATAAGAGATGCCTATAATCTCGGCTATCTCTCTAATTTTTAATCTGCGGTCTCCCATTATTAAATCAAGTACTTTTTTAATATTTTCGTCAGTAGTTGACGTCGAAGGCCTTCCAGAGCGGGGTTCATTTTTCACACTCTCTCTACCACGCTTAAATTCTGCTATGCATTTTTTGACGGATGAATATGACAGAGCACAATCGCCTAATGTACTGACCATGTCATCATGGATGGCTTTTGATGATAGCCCCTTCTTATGGAGGTACTTAATAACGACACGCTGCTCGATTTGCTCCATTCGCGGAAATTATGTCCGATTACTTTGTTAATAAATTTATAAAATCACAACTAATTATCGCACACGTTTCGAACTTCACACAATGAACTAGTCTGAACTGAACTAAATAATGTGGGTAGATTTGATTTTTAGAATTGAATGGATCTGTGTTAGGCCGAGTACTTTTCAATCCACCCTCGTATGCTTGCATTTATTATGCACTTGATTATGGTCTTTTACATTGGAATAACAGTACAAATGCTTTTAAGGCCTTTAAAGCCCATAAAAAATGTATTCGAGCTATGCATGGTTTGGCACTAGATATATCGTGTATACCGTATTTAAAAAAATTACATACATACATCTTTTTGGTATGTTTTGTTAAAAATAATATTCTTTTGTTCACATGGTTAAGAGATACTGTACAGAAGAACTTGAGGTATACTGAAAGACTGACTCATAGTATTATGGTTATGTCAAGCACTAGCATCTATAGCAAAAATTGTTCAGCTAAATATATAAATATTTTCAATGCATTGCCTATGGAGTTTCAATCACTCCCAAAAGTACGTTTGCGCACAATGTCTTGAGGAACAATGTTTCTACTCTGTTGAAGAATTTTTAAATTTTATGAGTAAGATTAAGTATCGAAATTAACATGATCTTAGTAGTTAGAATTATATAGTTTTAATTTAATTAAATGTAATAAAATTATTATGAATTTGAAAAAATTTTATTTATTATATTAGTCGTAAATATGTAATTTATGTATTACGTAAATATTTGTATGTCATCATTATGGCAAAGTATGCTGGATTTAAATACTTTACATTTAAATAAATTATGATTATGTATAGAAAACATTAGGTACACAGCCACAGTCACGCCAAACCGTGTGTATTTAAATATTTTTTTTATAGAGTAAGGGTGACAAACGAGCACACAGTCCACCTGATGGTAAGTGGTTGCTGTGGCCCATAGACATCTACATCTATCCACGTTTGCGGATTAAAATGCAGATGCATTGTCATCCGTGAGGACTAAGATAGAATGCCTCTTTTCCAGTAAAAAGGGTCTCCGGTTCTCTACACTCACCGTACGAAACACAGCAGCTGCTATTTTACGCATCCCCGGTCGAGCCGACCCATTCGTGCTACAACTATATTATTAATATAGCTGCAGCATGGCTCTACCACGTAAGCGTATAACTTAAACCACAGAATAATGCTTAAACTTAAGCCCAAACGGTCTGCAGGACCTGACGGCATTCCGCCTTACATCTTTAAAGATTGTCGGTCAGTACTAGCCAATCTGCTACTGCATATATTATGTAACAAATGCCTTAAGGCTGCGGTGTTCCCGAAAGGTGGAAAGTAACCCGGGTTGTTCCGGTTCCAAAGGGAGGTTCAGCAGAATCAGTGGATGGGTACAGGCCTGTTGCAGTGTTATTCGCGCCGGCAAAAGTATTTGAAGCCGCTATTCATAAGACAATATTACATCAGGTGAGCGCACAACTCTCAGACACTCAACACGGGTTTTGACCAGGAAGGAGTACAACCAGTAACCTTCTTTATCAGATGGCTCATCTAGTACCGAGTGGAGACAAGGGGCTACAAACGGATGCAGCCCATTTTGACTTTAAAAAAGCATTTGATCTAGTAGATCATAACGAGTTGCTTAAAGAGCTAGCAGGTTTTAGTTTTATTTTACTGCACTTTTTTGCAAGTTGCACTTTTACTTTTACACAATTACTTTTTCTTGCGCGTACACTCCTATTTTAAATAACTATTACATAGATGGGCTGCCGATGACAAGGGTCAGAGATATTAAAGATCTAGGAGTAAGATTTAACACAGAGTTTATTTTTCATGATCACATCATGAGCATCTGTAAAAAGCTTATAGAAATCTAGGATTTATGCTGCGTACGTTTCGAGGATTCACAAACATAAAGCGATTATCGCCTTGTGTAAATGCATTGGTACGGAGTCAATTTGAATGTAATGCAGTCATCTAGGCTTAGGGTTACCAGATGAAAAATTTAAAAGTACGGAGAAGAGGCCTGATTTCCATTTAAAAATCCTGAGATTTTTTTACAGTTTGAGAAGAAAACCTTACTTAAAAAAGTATCTTCACATATTAAGTATGATAAAACTGTTTAAGTACCTACTTGGATAAATAAGTTTTGATTTTAATTGTGGAATTATTACCAAAGGAAAATTATTTTTAGTTTGTTTAACTTTTTATTAAAGAGATCTTTAAAATGTAAGCTGTATTATATTGAAAGTTCTAAAAATCCTGAGATTTCATGAGATTTGCTCAATCCAGCTGCAATCCCGAGAAGAGTCTAAAAATCCTGAAATCTCAGGACAATTCCTGAGATATGGTAACCCTATCTGGGCTCCGCATGAAACTAAGTATAGTCTCATGCCAGAGCGAGTACAGAATAAATTTATTTGACGATTGATATTAATGATTTTAATTTTTAATTATTTTGAATTTATCGGACGGTACGGGATTGGAGGATGGGAGCTAGGCGACAAAAAGTGTAAGATTTTTTCGTCACTACCCCTTGTGTCGTAGTGTATTTTATTTTATATGACGCTTCATTTTAATAGACGCTAGTAATACATTTATTTGTATTTGTTAATCAATAATATAATACGTTTATCAATAATAAGGATTTCGTTCCAACCGAGTGTTCCACGACACTCACGCATGGTTTTTTTATATATGCGTTATTAACTTTGTTTATCTTAGGTATGGTAATAATAATGAACAAAGAGTTAGAAGGGAACTTGTGCTCTCCTCGTATATATTTTTAAAATACTCAGAGGAAAATTGCGTAACGCTGAAATGTTAGGGGCAGTTGAACCTATATGTTCCGGAGAGGTGTGTGGCGCCGACGGCAGCCGCGACTGTTGGTGGCTTGGTGGAGCCGCGCGGTCGGACCAAACTTCTGGTTACAAAACTTGTTACAAAAATTAAAGCATGAACACAAATCAGTTAGACAGCCACTATCGCATTAAGTAATCCCATAATGATAGCTGTAAGTTTCAAAAATAAATAAATAAATAACATTTTATGTTTTCTTTGAGTTTTTGTTAAATATTATACCTTGCCGTGCCGTGTAGTGGCGGTCAAGAATATCCACTACCCCATATCCTCCCGTGGGTGTCGTAAAAGGCGACAAAGGGAAACAGGCAGGAAATGGGCAGCAGCATCTTCCTGATAACAACAAACTTACAATAAAAAAACTGCGGTTGCCAACCCGCTCGCCAAGCGTGGCAACTATGGCAAATACCCCACCTATGATGAGAGTAACAAAGAGACGGCCCCCAGTCCCCGGCGGCCCCGCTATTTCTGGCTACGGTGGCGACCATGGTAACGGCGGGGCAGGGGGTGCTAAGAATCTCCGGTGGAGGTTCGGTTGCCACCTTAGACGACTCGACCTGGCAACGTACAACGCACGCACCCTGAGGACTGAGAAGATCGTGGAGCTGGAAGAAGAGATAGACAAGTTGCGCTGCCATATTATAGGATTATCCGAAATCCGAAGAGAGGGGGAGGACACAGTAATCCTCGAATCCGGCAACTTGCTCTATCACCGGGAGGGCGACCATCTGTCCCAAGGAGGTGTCGGATTTATCGTCCACAAGTCTCTCGTTAACAACGTTGTAAAGATCGGGAGTCTGTCGACGAGGGTTGCGTACCTTATACTCAGAATCACCAAACGCTATTCGCTGAAGGTCATACAGGTTTACGCATCAACCTCGGCACACCGCGATGAAGAGGTGGAGGAAATGTATGAGGATATCTCTAGAGCCATGCATTCCTCCAAAACCCAATATACGGTGTTAATGGGAGACTTCAATGCAAAACTAGGCACAAGAGGGAACGGTGAGCTGAAAGTAGGGAAATTTGGAATAGGGCAACGGAACCAAAGGGGTCAGCAGCTGGCCGACTTCATGAAGAAAGAGGGACTCTTTATGATGAACTCTTTCTTCCAGAAGCAGCCCCACAGGAAGTGGACCTGGTCGAGCCCCAACGGTTCGACAAAAAATGAGATTGACTTCATTATGACGACCAGACGACAACTGTTCAGTAATGTCTCAGTGATCGCGAGGGTGAAAACTGGAACCGATCACCGAATGGTTAGAGGCACACTGAACCTAAAGGTTAAGTTGGAGAGGTCTCGTCTAATGAAGTCAACGCTCCGTCCCCCTCGTGCTCTGCTTCCAAAGTCCCGAAACCTTTCAGCTCGAGTTACAAAACCGTTTTCAGTGCCTAGAAGACTGCAATGAAGTGGACGATATGAATGACAAGCTCGTGGAAACTGTCCATGCGGTCGGAGCTAAGTTCTGCAAGACCCGCCGCAGTAGAACACAAAAACTCTCCGATCACACTCTTAATCTCATGGCTGTTAGACGGGAGATGAAGCTGCAGTCTTCAACAGATTTGACATCATATAGGCAACTGCATCTCCAAATGCAAGCAGCGGGACTTACGCAACTTCATTACAGCTAGTGTTGAAGAAGCGATCGAGCGGAACCAAGGCTCCAAAGTCTTTGCCAGAGATCTGTCGGCCAGAAAGAGCTAACTATCAAAGCTGAAGATTGAATGTGACAGCATCGTTTCCGGGACACCCGAGATTTTGAGTGAGATTGAGAGGTTCTATGGGCAGCTGTACACACAATGTGAGTAACGATCCAAGAGCAAGGGTTATCCGACACATTTCCAATGATATCTAGGACGTCAGTCTGAGCGAGATAAGAATGGCTATCCAACACGTTAAAAACGGTAAGGCCCCAGGCGAGGATGGAATTACAGCGGAGCTTCTGAAAGCGGGTGGAAGACCGGTACTTGAAGTCCTTCAGAAGCTATTTAATTCCGTCCTCCATGGTGGCATTACACCGGAGGCGTGGAGCAGAAGTGCGGTGGTCTTGTTCTTCAAGAAAGGTGACAACGCTCTCTTGAAGAACTACAGACCGATTTCCCTTCTGAGCCGCGTCTACGTGCTGTTTTCGAGAGTCATTACGAATCGTCTCGCGCGCAGACTTGACGACTTCCAGCCTCCCGAACAAGCTGGTTTCTGAAAGGGCTTTAGCACCATAGACCACATACATACCCTTCGGCAAATTGTACAGAAGTCCGAAGAGTACAATTTGCTACTATGTCTGGCGTATGTGGACTATGAGAAAGCCTTTGATTCCGTCGAAATTTGGGCGGTGCTGCAGTCCCTTCAGCGGTGCCAAGTTGACTGTCGGTATATCGAAGTGCTGAAGTATTTGTACAGTAGAGCTACGATAGCTATCCGAGTACAGAACCAGAGTACGAAACCTATCCAATTGCAGAGAGGTGTAAGACAGGGTGACGTCATATCCCCGAAACTCTTCACCGCTGCATTGGAAGACGTTTTCAAGCTTCTGGACTGGAAAAGATACGGTATCAACATCAATGGAGAGTACATCACTCACCTTCGATTTGCCGACGATATAGTCCTTATGGCAGAATCGCTGGAGGAACTAAGCACTATGCTCACTGACCTCAATAGTGTTTCCCAACGGATAGGTCTTAAGATGAACATGGACAAAACAGAGATTATGTTTAATGTCCATGTCACACCTATGCCGGTAGTTGTTGGGAACACTAAGCTCAAAGTTGTTGACGAGTATGTTTACCTGGGACAAATAGTCCGACTAGGTAAGTCCAACTTCGACCGAGAGGTCAATCGACGGATTCAACTCGGCTGGGCAGCGTTCGGGAAGCTACGACATATCTCGTCAGACAGTGATGACTTATGGAACTGAGACGTGGTCCTTCACAGCTGGCCGTATGAGGAAGCTCAAGGTCGCTCAGCGAGCTATGGAGAGGGCTATGCTCGGAGTTTCTCTGCGTGATAAACTTAGGAATGAGGATATCCGCAGTAGAACTAGAGTAACCGACATAGCCCAACGGATTAGTAAGCTGAAGTGGCAATGGGTCGGCCATATAGCTCGAAGAACCGACAACCGATGGGGTAGAAAGGTTCTCGAGTGGCAGCCTCGTACCGGTAGGCGAAGTGTAGGGCGACCCCCCACGAGATGGAGTGACGACCTAGTAAGACATGCAGGAAATCGATGGATGCAGGTAGCTCAGGACCGTGCTTTGTGGCATTCCTTGGGGGAGGCCTATGTTCAGCAGTGGACTTATGAAAGGCTGTAATGATGATGATGATTATACCTTCCATTTAGGTATTCAACTACTGCATTATTCAAAACGGCTAACGTACTTCCTGTGTGCCAACTATGTATCTATAATTGTATAAAAATACCATTAATTTACGGTACATATCTTCCCTTCACTGGAAAAAGACGAGAACGTTTCACAGTTGAGCGAGTGAGATGTAAGATTACTCGACAGCATTATCAATTTCAATTGCATATCTTTATTTTTCTTTAATTTGTAAAATTTTATTTATTTTGTTACCTTGTTCTGATTTGTGATAAGCTGTAAAGCCATTTTGCAATTGTAACTTTGAGGATATGGCAAGGAACTGAATCCCGACATACAGCTATTTCTAGCTCGGGAGTCAGGGCTTCAACTTTGTAGTGTCAATATGGTTTTATTCAATAAATTTATTTATTTACCTTAAAATATGTTAATTAATTGGTGAATCAACGATATTTATAAGAAAAATGGCGCATGCACCTACTCGAGTCTTTTAAAAATTTACCTGCTAATCCTTGTGTAACGACCCCCCCCCCCCCCCCTTTCTCATCTCTTCACTCTTTCTATATATATTTATACCTTTATTTCCTTAGAATCTATTTCTATAAGTTATACAAGTATATCTAACTTACGTGACCAGTATATTAATCATACATTGATCTTTGTAAAGGTTCAAATATAGGCCGTATAATAAATTTATGGCGTGATCGTCTTAGTTAGGACCCTTATTTACGTTGTGTTTGTATAGTAACTTAGTTCTTTTAGGTGTATCTTGGAAGAATGAATATTTGCGAGAGCAATCGAAAGCTGTTGGTAGTGTCTTATAAGCTAAAGAACCCCGTTCACGAAGACAGAGCTCAAATAAAAGTTAAGAACAATAAATTGTCCTTATTCCACTTGTATCAGGTTCACAACAGTCAATTCCTTATTAATTAATCCCTTCCCGCTTGGAAAAGGCTCACAATATTTATATCAAATACCAGATACAAGGGCTTCGCTCTTCCACATTTAAAAAAAAATGTGGAGGAGGTACACGGCTCCGCACACGCCGCGCACGGTGAGCGCCAACCATTTTAATGCGCTCCCCCCGAAGGCTACGCAAATTTGGGAACTGGACCGTAGTCCACAGCAAAATAACTGGCGAACCAGTAAAAGAGGACTTGGCCCCTTGATAGTGCGTAAGCACAAACATCGACCGAAGTCGCGCATGTCAATGCGTGTAAACGCCATACAGAATACGATCAAATCCAGCCACAGTGAATGTACGTCACACGGGTTAGGCAACAATAGGCACACTAGCCATAAAAAGCCGTCCGTGAGCGCCACCACCTGCCAGACCGCCGTTCCTGCAGACGTGATGTAAGTGTAAGGCATCACCACCAATTGCATGGTCAGCACGGCCAATTGGCCGCAGAGCGTGTCATGAGTCTACCGCTCACCTCAAGGGAATGGGGTCCCACGTTGCGCGGCTTTCGGCCGCAGCCTTGAGAGCCTCCTCAGATTCTCCCTCCAGCTACCACCCACATGAGGTCGACACATATGCTCCACCAACCAATACAATGGCAGATATAGCCAATAGGCAGTTATAAGATATTAGTAATAATTCGCCATCAGAAAGGGTTTGTGTCACTGACGTTGAGTATATGCATTTTTCGATCATGTTTGTCTCACCCACCAACAAGTTGCCTTCAATCTTTCAAAGGTGGGAACTTTATAGAGATATATTAATATGTTGTTATATAAAACATCATGGAGGGCAGACAGTCTGCAGCCCCGCTATGAAGGGACCCGACTTGGGCAAAGCTACTTAGGTTGTGAGTCAAACCACGACGCAAGGAGCGCCATTGAGAATAGCGACCCGCCAAACAACCATCGCAGAGATGCAAAACTGTAGAACGCAACAAGCATCAATACGACTATCGTCGGGCTTACACCATCCCAAGGTCCCCCATACAGTCCCAGTAGACATCACCACCCGCATACCTCCATCGACCAGAACCACAAGATGCGTCGAATCAGGTGCAGCACACCCGCAGATCCATCACAAGATGTAATACTGCAAGTAGCAATAAGCATCAATGCAACTATCATACGGATGGCGCCCCCTCACAACACACCCACATGATCCCTATCGACTTTGGTAACAAAATTGATAATGTTGTTAACTAAAAATACCACCAACGTATCATAGTAGCACGGTACTAAGACGTCAGTAGCCAAAACTCCACGTATCATAGCGCTATTGCACTAAGACATGAAGTTGAGTATGCTTGCTGCACTTAAAAGTACTACCAAACACACTCACCCTAATCCGAAAGATAGCCGACGTATCATAACGCTATGCGTTAAGACGCCGCCCACAAGCGGTAGGGTTGTGCGATGTCCACGGGCAAGTCGTATTGCTACAACAAACCCGCTTACCACCGGCACTATGATGATATGTCAAGGACACATCGGTTAGCGAGTCCAAGTTTACCTCGGTCTCGGATGCTGTGAAACAATCTACACGCCACTATAATAATCCTTTTCAAGTCCCAATTCTTTCAATATAATGCTTTTACATATTTGAGACCTTCAACATATTTGCTTTATTTCATAGACCATACTATTGTATGTCTTATTCATATGGGACTTCAAGTCATAACTCTGCTATCATAATGCTTATGCATCATAAAGACCTTCTATATTTAATGCTTTGGTTCGTTAGACCTTACTATCATAAGTCCCTAATATAGGACTAGTCATTGTGCAACACTAGTACTAGCAGTCGGTCAGCCGACCACCCCATATATATGTATAACCTTGGGTATGTGTCTCCGGCAACGCCCCTTATTATGGAGACCATTACAAGAACACTTTCATCAACTTAGAAATTTTCCGACTAATACAAGAACACCTTCTTCAACTTAGAAAATTTTTATCCATTTTGTCTATTATATTACAAATGTTATTTATCTTTATTATTGTAATATAATCGACTTGTATTTATATAATTTAATATATTTTGAATATCTTAAACAAGATTTTAATAAATTTAGAGATTTTTTAGAGACAATTTATGCGTTAACTATACTATAATATTCAATATTCCCAATGAACATATTTGAACTTTATACTTAATTTTAAACATTTTAATTGTTTAAAATATAATTTCTAAGACATTTTTAAATGCCTTTACATTGAATTTAATTTTTATTTATTAATAATAATTATGAGGCGTCACACTTGCATAACCCAAGTACCTACTATCTAACTGGACGTCCCGGCAAGGTCGATACAAAAACCGCTTTTATTCCATTGTTTTCGTTTTCAAATGTGTATGATTCTTTAAATATTAATATTATTAGCAAGAAAGAGCACTTGTGCGGAAAATTCGACGCTGGGGAGTCGCCTGATGTGCTACAACATTTTTTTCTTTTAGCATTATCGTTGTAAGTAGCCCTTGGGATTAATATAATGGGTAGAAAATTTCCCTGGACGTTATGTGTGGTTTATATTTAATGAATACACTTTGCACGTAGCAGCTCGTACACCAGTCGCAAAAATACCAAGGGCTAATCATAGACAATATTAAAAGTTATAAATTATAATCCAGTTATAACACAAATACCTATTTAAAAAATATAATTACCGTCTGCCATTATCTTTGAATATGGTTGAAATGAATACGGTACCACCGTAAAAGTGTAAATCTATCAGTTTTAAAAAATAACAGCTCAATCAGTTAATTGGCCTCATAGATAATATCATATCAGACTTAAACACTAAAAAACTGACCAAGTGCCAATACGTAGGCTTTCTTGATAATGAGCATATTCCAGTTCGCAGTTTGACCGCTATAACGACTTGATAGGTCTAAATGGGACGATGGTGTCTGAAGGAATTATTTTCCAATCATACTTATAGGGAAGGATATTAAAAAAGATTAGAAATCTTTTCGATTTTGAAAATAATACAAACTACCTACATCGAATTATTCAAATGCCAAGTCCATACAAAGATGGTCATAGTTGGACTATCTGTCTATACACTACTATGTATATTCCCAGCAGTGCAACCTTAAGATATATATGACAGTAGGTTCATTACTGTAAACCATCTCTGCTAAAGAATAAGCGAAAGTAGTAAGTAAGAAAGATCTACCCAGCATATCCCCCATAGGAAAAAGTAAAGCTATTGTAGTAATGCATATAAGTCGTTTTCTCCATATAATGTTTATTTTTTAGTTTACAAAAACATTACAAAGTTATAATGCAGCTAGTTTTAGGTCATATCCTATGGAGTTGTAACGAAATTTTTACTAATCCAAGTGCGTTTTATAAGTTGATCGACTATTACTAGTTAACTTGTTAATTCTACTTACTACTATTTATACTACTATCGTGTATAATTTTTACCTTTCCAAAAAAATCTCTTTAGTTGGTAGAAAAAGGGGGGGGGGGGGGGCAAGGGACACATGGTTCTAATGAAAAATACCACTTTAAAGATAAATATTTCGCAAACGGACCCCTGAATCGAAAATATGTTTTTCCATACCCCCAGGGTTATTAAAAGCCCTGTTCAACGATACCACACACGAAGGAATAAACGGGTAACGTAAATCATCCTCCATTTACTTGTATGGGAGGTACCCAAAATAAAAATGTTTTTTAAGATTTTATTTCACAGTTTTGTAGGGGTGATTAATATCTATAAATTACAGATTTGTAGTCCCTAGCGTGTCTGAGTAAAACCACGGACGGACGGACAGACGGACGAACGAACGGACATGTCTAAACTATAAGGGTTCCTTGTTGTTTAACTACGGAGCCCTAGAAAAAGAACATATTTTAAACTAGCTGTTCCTCGCGACTTCGCCCGCGTGGAATTTATGGGTTTTAATTTTTTTGCACGGAACTCTAATTAGTTTTCTAAAACAAAAGTAACCTAAGTTACGCCTCATAACATTAGCTATCTTCCAGCGAAAGTCTCATCAAAATCAGTCCAGCCGTATCGGAGATTAGCGGGAACAAACAGACAGACAAACAAACATTTTAAAAATTGTATTCTTCTTATAAGTAGCGTATATAATTTCATATTCATACGTGGTAGAGCCATGCTGCAGCTATATTAGTAGTATAGTTGTAGCACGAATGGGTCGGCTCGACCGGGGAAGAACCACGCTCTCGCAGAATACCAGCGTAAAATAGCAGCTCAAAACTGCTGTGTTTCGTATGATGAGTGTAGAGAACCGAAAACTCTTTTTAATGGAAAAAAGGCATTCTATCTTAGTCCTCACGGGTGACAACACATCTGCATTTTGATTCGCAAACGAGGATAAATGTAGATGTCCATGCGCCACAGCTACCACTTAACATCAGGTGGACTGTGTGATCGTTTGTCACCCTACCCTATAAAAAGAATTTATGAATTTAGTAAAAAGCTGTTGTTACAAACAGACACTCCAATTTTATTTATTTGTATAGATGTTTCGGGCGCAAAGACGGGAAAAATTATTAAAAAGTTAAAATTAAACGCGATAAAATCCGTAAATTAATAAACTAACGTAATAAATAATAAAGCTGTTTCGGATGTCCACTACCCCATATCTTCCCGTGGGTGTCTTAAGAGGCGACAGTGGGAAACAGGCAGAAGATGGCCAGCAGCATCTTCCCGATAACAGCAATAGTACAATAAAAAAACTGTGGTTGCAAGCCCGCTGGCCAAGCGTGGCGATTGTAACTATAACTAATAAACCTAGCAAGCTAACAGCATAGCAAAGTGGCGAAGCAATCAGCTTTGTAGCGGTTTCTAACGGTTGCCGTTGAGCAATCAGTTTCAAAATAGGAGGTTCAGATGCCTGGGTGATCAGTAATCGATTGCTGAAAACAGAATTTGAAAATTCGAAACCGTTCTCGAGATAATCGTGGGACAGACAGACGGACAGACATTGTGAAATCAATAAACCTAGCAAGCTAACAGCATAGCAAAGTGGCGAAGCAATCAGCTTTGTAGCGGTTTCTAACGGTTGCCGTTGAGCAATCAGTTTCAAAATAGGAGGTTCAGATGCCTGGGTGATCAGTAATCGATTGCTGAAAACAGAATTTGAAAATTCGAAACCGTTCTCGAGATAATCGTGGGACAGACGGACAGACGGACGGACAGACGGACAGACGGACAGACGGGCAGACGGACAGACGGACAGACATCGTGAAATCAATAAGCGACTTCGCAAGCTTCGCCACTTAATAAGTGTCTTCGCAAGCTTCGCCACTTAATAACTATGGCAAACCATAATGAAAGTTACGAAGAGACGGCCCCCAGTCCCCGGCGGACCCGCTATTCCTGGCTACGGTGGCGACCATGATAACGGCGGGCCAGGGGGTGCTAAGAATCTCAGTTGGAGGTTCGGTTGCCACATAAGACGACTCGACCTAGTAAAATACAACGCACGCACGTAGAGGCGAAACACGTGTCGTATTTTCGAGAGTGGTGTGTCGTGCCTAGTGTGGTGGCGCTGGGGGTGGTAGTGCTGGGATTTACGGCGACGGGTATAGTGCACGCGGTTGAGGGAGGGTGGGAGGTCCCCTTAAAACTCGGCAGGACACATCATTTTCTTTCTTTACGCGGAATTAAGCAAATTAGTTTATTACAACCCCACCACTATACGGTGTCAATGGGAAACTTCAAACTAGGCACAAGAGAGAACGGTGAGCTGACGGTAACGAAATTTGTAATAGGGCAGTGAAACCCAAGGGGCCAGTAGTTGGCCGACTTCATGGAGAAAGAGGGACTCTTTATGATGAACTCTTTCTTCCAGAAGCGGCCTCACAGAAAGTGGACCTGGTCGAGTCCCAACGGTTCGACAAAAAATGAGATTTTCTTAATTATGACGACTAGACGGTAACTGTTCAGTGATGTCTCAGTGATCGCAAGGGTGAAAACTGATAGCGATCACCGAATGGTTAGAGGCACACTGAACCTAAACGTTAAGTTGGAGAGGTCTCGTCTAATGAAGTCAACGCTTTGTCCCCCTCGTGTTCTAATCCAGAATCCTGAAACCTTTTAGCTCAAGTTACACAGAAGTTTTCAGCGCCTAGAACACTGCAATGCAGTGGACGATATGAATAAGAAGCTTGTGGAAACTGTCGGAGCTAAGTTCTGCAAGACCCGTCGCAGAAGAACACAAAAACTCTCCGATCACACTCTTAATCTCATGTCTGTTAGACGGGAAATGAAGCTGCAGTCTTCAACAGATTTGACATCATATAGGCAACTGCATCTCCAAATGCAAGCGGCGAGACTTACGCAACTTCAATACAGCTAGTGTTGAAAAAGCAATCGAGCGGAACCAAGGCTCCAAAGTCTTTGCCAGAGATCTGTCGGCCAGAAAGAGCCAACTGTCAAAGCTAAAGACCGAATGTGATTTTGAGTGAGATTGAGAGGTTCTATGGGCAGCTGTACACACAATGTGAGTAACGATCCAAGAGCAAGGGTTATCCGACACATTTCCAATGATATCTAGGACGTCAGTTTGAGCGGGATTAGAATGGCTCTCCAGCACCTTAAAAACGGCTAGGCCTTAGGCGAGCATGGAATTACAGCGGAGCTTCTAAAAGCGGGTGGAAAAGCGGTACTCGAAGTCCTTCAGAAGCTCTTTAAATCCGTCGTCCACGGTGGGACTACTCCGGAACCGTGGAGCAGAAATGCGGTGTACTTGTTCTTCAAGAATGGAGACAACGCTCTCTTGAAGAATTACAAACCGATTTCCCTTCTGAGTCACGTCACGTGCTGTTTTCGAGAGTCACTACGAATCTTCTCACACGCAGACTCAACGACTTCCAGCCTCCCGAACAAGCCGGTTTCCGAAAAGGCTTTAGCACCATAGACCACATACATACCCTTCGGTAAATTGTACAGAAGCCCGAAGAGTACAATCTGCCACTTTGCCTTGGGTATTTGGACTATGAGAAAGCCTTTGATCCCGTCGAAATTTGCGCGGTGCTTCCCTTCAGCGGTGCCAAGTTGAATGTTGGTATATCAAAGTGCTGACGTGTTTGTACAGTAGGGCTACGATGGCTATCCGAGTACAGAACCAAAGTACGAAACTTAACCAACTGCAGAGAGGGTGACGTTATATCCCCGAAACTCTTCACCGCTGCATTGGAAGATGTTTTCAAGCTATTGAACCGCAAAGGATACAATATTAACATCAATGGCGAGAACATCACACATCTTCGATTTGCGGACGATGTCGTCCTTGTTGTAGAATCGCTGGAGGACCTAAGCACTATGCTCAATGACCTCAATAGTGTCTCCCAACGCATCGGTCTTGAGATGGACATGGACAAAACAAAGATCACGTGTTATGTCCATATCACACCTACGCCGGTAGTTGTTGGGAGTACTAAGCTCGAAGTTTCGCCCTAGATAGAAGATATCTATAGGGGAGTTTTATATTCATTTCATCATTAATGCATAGGCTGTGATGATGATGATGATATGCCATATGTGAAATATGTGGTGCAAGAATGTATAGGGTAAGTAACCCATATGCGTTGATCGGTATCCAGGACCAATGACTCGATAGTCAGTTAGTTAGGTACTTTAACTACTAAGCCTCAAGGACGCAATTGCAATAACTTTTTGCGTAATCATAATAAAGTATTCACAATACATTATAAAAACCATTATTTTTAATAAAGTATCTAAGGCTTTCTTTAGTTATTTGTTGGAGTCTCCGTTGAGCCTATTATAAAGTAATGCAAGACCTCTAGGCGCAAAGTACACCTGTAAGTACAAGGTAATAATACATCATGGAAACCTATACGATAAACATGTGACATCGACTTTTCTTCTCGACAGTACCACAGAACAAATACAGTACCTACTCAGTCGAAACTAAACTTTAACGCGCAAGTCCACAGCAGAACACGGCAACTCTAGCACGACATATCGGGTTCGCGGCTCTAGACGATCGCACGCGGCACCACTTTGGCCAGAATATAACAGAAACCGATTTCGTAACTTCTGCACGTAATTCTCAAATAAAATGCCTTCCATATGGGACTATCTTCATTTTAACCGTCAGTATTCGAACAAGAGAAATCTAGAAGAAGGCCTTTTTCAAATCGCTTCGCAGACATGCAATATTCTAGTGAAGGTTAATAACACAAACAACATAAACTTGACAAGGAACGATAGGAGCGACGAGTATGGATGTGCCGGCCCCCCCACAGGAAAAAGTTCGATGCAAATTTGCGTTCCGAAGTTCAGAAAAAATTCTATCACTGCGGGCTGCAATCCTGGTCTATCGGTAAGTAAAGTTTATTTTATAAATGTCTGAAACTAACTTTTATTCAACATTCGAAATAATCATACCTGTTCTAAGTTTTATCTAAAAACCATAGATTATCAAGAAAGTTACAATTACCAAACTATTTCTAAGCAAAAACCTGAATCTGAATTCGTACAAACACTTATGTATTTATTCTTTATTGTAAACACCTCAATGTAAAGGTACAATGAGTGAGCAAATTTAAAGCCATTGTGGCGTTGTCTCCCAGACAACCTTTGGTGAAATGAACATGGGTTTTCCTTTTTATAGAAAAACTGATTTATAATCGCATACAGTTTTCGCCAGGTTTCAAGGCTGTGTTATTTCAATTAAGTAATTACAATTATATAAATTAAACATACGATATTAACTGTAGTCTGTCTAATAAACAATATACTTATTAAAAGCGAATAATATCGTTTAGTCTCGATATGCGAAAACAATTATATGGTGTATAGTAATGATATTTTAAGCATCATTAAGCTTACAGTAAGTCGTGGTAACTAAATTATTACGATAGACGGTTAACAATACGCGAATAGCCAAAGTTCGATTGCCGGTGGCGCTAAAGAAATAATTGTTAATTGCAATTTTAACCCATTTAATGTACCGTGTACTACTTATACATTGTTTTTTGATTGGTATAGGATTGCCGTCCCATTGGATTATGACAGTGGGGGAATAGATAATCCTGTCTTGATAACTAGTTCTTTACTCACGTGATGGTTAGTCTCCATTGGTACTGGAAGCCGTGGCCGAAATTTCAAATTATCATTATTACAAGAGCAGGTGTTTGTCATGTACCCTAACCTCAATTTCTTTTTATTTGAGACAGTTGTGTGCATATTTTTGCCTTTGTATATTTCTTTGTTTTAAATGTTTGTATCAATTAAATAAGTTCATTGCTATTGTCTTACTGTTGTGTCTGAAAATCGGTCTGTGAAAGTGTTAAGTGCTGATTTACAAAGTGCTCGGCGGTGAAATGTCGGGAATGGATAAGAAACCCTCATGTCGGAGAAATAAAATATTTCGAGCGAATATGATTTTTATTCGAAGATTGATGTAGATATCTATGGACCACATGATCAACTCACCATCACATGGTCACACATTCAACTCACCTAGTTTGCCACCCTTATTCTATTAAATATTCGTTAAACGTCAAATAGAATAGAAGAGAATAGAGTAAGCTTATTTTAATTTAATGAATAATACACATATATAGAAATTGTTTTACGTATTTTTTTGATGTCCAATAGAGAAATAGGCTGCACATGCATATCATCTGCTTGGCCTGTCATAATTAATAAAATTAAATTTAAACCCAAGATACAGTAAGGTTGTTCTGCGTAGATCAGACCAAAAATGAAATTTAAAAGTTGAAGGTTGCCATCACAGTAATAACTTAAACAGTTGCCGTCCCTCATTAACTATTACATCAAGGCGTCTAACACCTTAGCGTCCAAAACGCCGGAAATTAAAAATTAAAACGTAAGGATAGGCGATATAAATCGTAAAATTTTGTTCTCGCGATTTTACCCGTGTGTTATTTGGGGTTTTAATAGTTTTGCCTAGGTTATATATATATAGGTTATATATCCTTGTGATATCAGTTATCTGCCAGTAAAAATCCCGTCAAAATAGGTCCAGCCGTTTCGGAGATTAGCCGGAACAAACAGACAGACAGATGGACGGACAGATAGACAGACAGACAAAAACCTTAAAAATTGTATTTTTGTTATTAGTACCGTATATACTTTCATATGTACCTAGTAAAAAGCTGTAATTTTGACATTACAAACAGACACTTCAATTTTATTTATTTGTATAGAATAGATATGGTTCAAAAATTTTGTTGTTAATATTATACTGACACCTCCGGATATTTTACCATTTTAATGGATTTTTTAAATATTTAAATATTATATTGCAATGCGAGAATAACATACAAATAGAAAAACATTAATAAAATTTATACTAAAGGACTACTAATAAACACTACTACTAAAGGTTTGTCGGGAAAGACTGGAGAAATTAATTGGAAATTTTTAGTTGGAACTCGTAAAAGTGGCCATGGAAAAGCATTCGGCATCGGCAATGTTGATTATGAAGCGCGACATAACCTGCCATTTTGATAACAAAACATTCTATGATCCAGTCTACAATAAACAGTTTTATTCAATTTGTAGTATTCACGATTATATTTCTCAAATTCATGCGAACTTTTTAACTTTGTTACTAGTATCTCCTTGGAAAGTGCATTTACAATAATAAATTGAAATCAAAACCCAAAAATATCATTGAAAGTTACGTAAAACATGTTAAAATTATTTTATACACCTTTATAAACGTGAACAGCCGTGAACAGGTTTAATTTAAAATGTTACGCTGAGATTATTAGCATTTTAAGCTTACCAGAAGTGGTTAAAGGGAATATTAGTAAGGTTTAATAACATTACTAGTATTTTTTAATAAAAATAAATTTAAGGCGACGTAAGGCTCCAGCAACACTATTACAGGTTTAAAGGTGCGAGACGTTTACTACTGTGATCGTCAATCCATATACTATGCGTGGGGAATACGGCAAATCTCCCGACAGTGGAGCTCATGTCCTGGCTGTGGACTTTTACAAGCTTATAACTTATAAATGATCGATGGCTTAAAAATAAGAAGAAGACATTAACACAGACTACTCAGTAACGACTAGTTTCATCAGGTCGTGAAATTAATCTATAACTATGTTTAATTTTTAGTCGTTTTTTATAGGATAGGACGACAAACGAGCACACAGTCCACCTGATGGTAAGTGGTTGCTGTGGCCCATAGACATCTACATTCATCCTCGTTTACGAATCAAAATGCAGATGCGTTGTCACCCGTGAGGACTAAGATGGAATGCCTCTTTTCCAGTAGAAAGGGTCTCCTGTTCTCTACACTCATCATACGAAACACAGCAGTGTTAAGCTGCTATTTTACGCTGATATTCTGTGAGAGCGTGGTCCTTCCCCGGCCGAGCCGACCCATTCGTGCTACAACTATACTACTAATATAGCTGCAGCATGGCTCTACCACGTATAAAAAAAATCTATCTGGGCTAATATTTGTAAAATATGGCCTGTGTATCGGTTCCGATTCAGCCATAGCCAATATTTTACCAAAAAACCTTGGAGATAGTATTGTAAAATTTAAAAAATTATAAAATAAATTGTCCTTGATGATTATCGTAAACTTAAATGACGCCATTTTTAATAGATTCAGGATCGCCAGTATTAAATAAAAAATAATGGGTGTGGTTTCGATTCGGTCTGCCTTCTTTTTTTCTACTGAATAAGCACTGGGCTTCACTAGAATCCCAGTCGTTGGCAAGCGATAAAGCTCTAGACTTGGATGGTAAATCGTATTGTCTTAGTGTAACTGATGTAACTAAAACTTATTTACTCTTGCCTTGACTCAGATTGCAATCGAACAGAAAGACGCCGTCGGCAAATTGTTCCACTCCTTTGCTGTACTCATTATGAAACACGAAGCAAACTGTATAGCTCGTTTTTTTAAGTCCATCACTATCCTTATTTAGCTGGGTTATTGGCTGCCTTGTTGGTAGGCACGTGCGAAAGTAGATAGAGACGTTGGCCCCACGCTTGATCTCTCTCAGGTTGTGTTGGACCGTCGTAACACACGACTATGTGAGTGAGGGAATAAACTACTCTTACATTATAATCCTGTCCAGCGCAGATGGCTAGTCTCCGTTGAGATTGGTCGTTATGACTGAAATTGGGTCTAGAGGACATTTTTACATTATACATTAATTGTAACTTCGACTTAATTCTGGATGTGGATGCTGCGGCCCATAGATATCTTTATCTGTCTTCGATTAAGAATCAAAATTCTAAATGCGTTATCACCCCTGAGTACTAAGATGGAACGCCTTGCTTCCAATAAAAGGGATCCTCGGAAAGAGTAATATCATGAAATTTTGAATTTTAGATATCGGACTCATTAAAACACTGTAATTTCAAATTACTTTTCAATTATTAAAGAAATCTCTCTCTGAACATGAACCTAGATATAATTAAAGTAATAAGATCTTATCACTTTAAATATATTAAGAGAGAGAGAGAGAGATAGAGAGAGAGAGAGAGAGAGTATGTTAGGGCTGAATCAGAGTGACAGAGTGAGAAATTGTGCGATAGGAGAAAAGTGTGATATGCAAGATGATGTTGTCACCAGGATTAAGAAAGGAATACTTCAGTGGTTTGGTCATGTAGAAAGAATGAATGAGGAAAGAGTGACAAAGCAAATTATTTTGCAGCAGTGAACGGAAGAGTCGGGAATGGACGCCCTAGGCGAAAGTTTATCGACCAAATTGGCAATATATTGAGAATGGGCCAAATTAAGAGCACCCTTAACCGACGAGAATGTTTTTTTTATAGCATAAGAGTGAAAAATGAGGACACAGTCCACCTGATGGTAAGTGGGTGCTGTGGCCCATAGACATCTACATCTATCCTCGATTAAATCATCAAATCAAAATGCAGATGCGTTGTCACCCGTGAGGACTAAGATGGAGTGCCTCGTTTCCAGTAAAAACGGGCTATGTATGCGTAGATATCCTGGCACACCTCTCTCGCCTCCTCCACATCCATATGTGGAGGAGGCGAGAGAGTTGTGCTAGGATCGTATCAGATGGAAGTCCGTATTCTCTGCCTACCCCTCTGGGTGACAAACATGAGTGTATATGTTATGTAGATCCTCCCCCCTATTATGTAATCTCTAGCGGAGGCCTATTATGTTCAGCAGTGAATTTCTAAAGGGTTATAATAGCAATAGTAATAGTAAGAGATACGGGAAGCTCAAACCGCTAATTCTACTTCCACTTAACTTTTTTTTAGGTAACGATTCATTGTGTATAATAGTGTCTCCCAAACAAGAACATTCCTGAAGAATGTCTAAATGAATATGAATACGTAACAAGAAAGAGGCATATTGAAACACGTAAACGTTCAAAGTTTTCAAATTACTGATGGTTCACGGCAACCAATTTCGTGGACACCTCCCTTTATGTGTTAGTTTCTTTAGTTACATTCGTGCTTTAAACAGTCTTTTGTATGTAATATATTTAGTATATGTATATATTTTCCAGTTTGTATATATCAAATTTTTAATGCCATAGTTTTTTTATTTTTAGTCGTTATTAGGACGACGATGCTGCCCATCTTTTGATTTGTTTCCCTCTGTCGCCTCTTACAACACCCACGGGATGATATGGGGTAGTGGATATTGTGTGACTACACGGTAAATTTCCCTCATAACGCAATCTATGGGAGAGGCCTATGTTCTGCAGTGGACTTTATTAGGATGTAACGGTAAATTGTTTATTGAACATTATAGAACACTATAAATATTTCTATTTCTAAGGATGGACTTAAAATAGATATTGGGATATACTAATACTATGGCGAAGCTTGCGAAGACACTTATTGATTTCACGATGTCTGTCCGTCTGTCCGTCTGTCTGTCCCACGATTATCTCGAGAACGGTTTCGAATTTTCAAATTCTGTTTTCAGCAATCGATTACCGATCACACAGGCATCTGAACCTCCTATTTTGAAACTGATTGCTCAACGGCAACCGTTAGAAACCGCTACAAAACTGATTGCTTCGCCACTTTGCTATGCTGTTAGCTTGCTAGGTTTATTTATTCTGTGGATATACGATGAGTTTATACGTGGTAGAGTCACGCTGCAGCTATATTAAGGTTGTAGCACTAATGGGCTGGCTCAACCGGGAAACGCATTCGCAGAATACCAGCGTAAGATGCAATAATGCTGCCGTGTTTCGTATGGTGAGTGTAGAGAACTGGAGACCCTTTTTACTGGAAACGAGGCATTATACCACCTTAGCCATCAGTGGTAACAACGCATCTGACTTTAGATTCTTAATCGAGGATAGACGAAGGTGTCTATTCACACAGCGTCCACTTACCGTCAGGTGGACTGTGTCTCGTTTGTCACCCTTATTCTATAAAAAAAATACTGAATAGTAGTTTTTAAACGAATGTGCAAAGAATCTACTTCAGGGTGCTCTGCTACTCACCAAGTATAATATATATCAATAAAAATAAAGTTAGGTCAAAACTAAAGATACAGTCCATAATATACATCCTACTGCTGGGAACAGTCCTCATCTCATTTTTCTGCCGACTTCCAAAAAGAAGACGGTACTCAATTCGACTGTATGTTTTTTTTATGTGTTACCTCATAACTTTGTACTAGGTGAACCGATTTCGATGATTCTTTTTATACTTATATGAAGGCTGATAGTTCTCGTGTGGTTGCGTATGATTGATCAAGGTCAGACCAATGGTTATTAAGTTATTCTGAAATAACTTATATTGAAGTCGCTTATATTGAAGTCGGCTGTACAAAATTTTTAATTTTTAATTATAGAGGGTTATGAAGCAATTTGTCAGCCGCGTTCTTCCGCGTATGCGCATGCTCTCTACTTATTTCATATTATTAGCACTTAAAATTAACAATTTCATTTGTATCGACAGAGATCGAACCCAGGTTGCTCACGTGCTCACTGTGGAATTGTGTGGCGAGCGTTGAGCCTCCACAGGTACCTTACAGAAATAACCAAAGTAAATGAAAATAATTGTTAGTCTTTTGCCTATAAACCCACAAATGCAAAGCTCCAACTTGTGCGTTGTGCCAACATATTCTTCACTGACATTCATCATTGATATGCAAATTATATTAAGTGTACAATTTTGTTCAATGCTCAAATATTTAAATGATTATTTAAATATTTAATAGTATTCAATAAAATAATTACAAATTAAAAAATTATAAATTAATAATACTAGTCTAACAAAGATTTTCATATTACTTGTTCCAAAATTCAGTATCAGCTCGTACTTTCGTCTTATCTTTCCGTCAGGTATAGATAAAATGAAGTAATTTTGGAGCTTCTGTGGTTGCATTGATATATTGTACAAAGATAAACTATAGAATTTCTCTTTATTAAGTTTCTACTATTTGATTTTTAGAAATCAAGTAGTAATATTTCTTTTTCTTAACCGCATAGATGAATAAAGTACTCGTAGATGTTTTGTAGAGTCAGAATGAAAGAACGGATGAACAAACACAACAAATATATAGCGTTCTAAAATCAGCTATCATTTTGGCTTGACCGTAGTGGAGTAACAATCTTACATCATCTTCGTCAAATCAGAAGACACGAATATTCTGGATTCGGTATCGATTAGAGATGGAAGGATTAAAGTGTGGAGAGGCCCGGGAGAGAGGTACGCTCAGTCCAACATAATTGGAAAAGAGGCATACGGTGGAGGGTCAGTTATGGTTATGGTATGGGGAGGTATTTGTATTGGGGCACGTACGGGGCTCTACTTATCTTCATCAAATCAGAAGACACGAATATTCTGGATTCGCTATCGATAAGAGATGGAAGGATTAAAGTGTAGAGAGGTACGCTCAGTGAAAACTAATTGGAAAAGAGGCATATGATGGAGGGTCAGTTATGGTTATGATATGGGGAGGTATTTGTATTGGGGCACGTATGGGACTCTACGTCGTTGAGAATGAGTCATAATAGCGGCACGATATGTAACTGATATTTTATATGTAATTGTAGTGACATTTGCCCCTTTTATAGGAGACAGATTCGTTTTTATGAATGATAATGTACGTCCCCATACTGTGGCCGTAGTTGTCGAATACCTTCGAGACGTTGAAATCAATGCTAGGCCAGCGCGTTCGCTCGACTTAAACACCATATAGCATGTATGGTATAAGATTTTTTTTTATAGGATAAGGGTTACAAACGGGCACACAGTCCACCTGATGGTAAGTGGTTGTTGCGGCCCATAGACATCTACATCTATCATCTATTACAAATCAAAATGCAGATGCGTTGTCACCCGTGAGGACTAAGATGGAATGCCTCATTTTCAGTAAAAAGGGACTCCGGCCACCTGCACTCACGAAACGCAGAGGTAAACCTCCACTTCACACTGGTATTCTGTGAGGTCGTGGTACCACCCCGGTTCGAGCCGACCCATCCGTGCTACAGCAAAAGCTGCCGCGTGACTCTACCACTGTTAAAAATTAAGAAAAGATTTATCTTAAATTAAGAAAATAAATCCTGCCATGGCATGACCACGTATACGTCACGCTCTACCCCATATATCGTATCGTAAGAAGCGACAGAGGGGAACAGAGTAGAAAATAAAAACATGCGGTTGCCTACCCGCCTTCGGCAGGCGTGGCAACTATAGCATTAGCAGTTTGTGCACTACTCTGTTCCAGTGTAAAAGGTAAAGATAGCCACTATATTTACAGGCTGTGAGGGTGTGAGGCATTCTATCTTAGTACTCTGAGGTGACAATGCATCTGTAGTCCATAGCCTTCTTTGTTTAAAGTTGGCTGCAGTTGCCCATGGACTGCAGTAGGCACTTACCATCAGGTAGACTGCAAGTTCGTGTGTCACTTTACTTTGATTAAAAAAAACGACGGGTTGCACTCTGGGAGTGCCGGCAGAAGTGAAAACTTGAATATTAACGTTGTGCATTTTTAATATAATTATTACTAATTGCTTTAATTATCAGTATAAAAGTACTATCATTTATGTGGTAGAATATAATATTTATTTATTGCGCTATCGTACACAAACATGACAATATATAATACATTAAAAAGTTTACCTCTCAGAAAAATCACACACAGGAACGTTCGCGCAAGCGTCCTGCGCCGCCTAAACGAAACAGCAGGCGCAGGCATACATTTTCGCCGCGCCGCAGAAAGAGAGGGGGATACTACCTCTCCTACGCCGCGCCGGCTGTCTACTCTCCGTCCGTCTTACAAATTTTCGATCAGGTCACGTGTCCTGACACGAGTTTAACATTTTTTACCCATTACAAAAAAAAGTGCACAACGCCGCTAAAGAAGTTTTCACTTCAAAAATTTACTAATGGGCCTTCCATTGATTACTTTCAAAGAGGAATACCCTTATGAGGCAATCAATGGGGAGGCCTATGTTCAGCAGTGGACTTTAATAGGCTGTTACGATTTAATACTTACATTAATGAAAATTAAAAATAACCTACTCATTATGACGTATGTGAGTCACAGTCATGAACTATTGATATAATGATGTGAATGCAATTGCGGTAATCATAAAGCTTTTTATACACGTCAAGCGATAACATTACGTCCTTGCCGTCAGTGTTAAAGATGCATAGGCGCGGAGGGCATGTGCAGTTCACACCCATCGTCCATTGACGATAAACGATACATCCGATTGAGTTGCGAAAACGATCACGCGTGTCAGTGCTTCGTGGTGTTCGTGTGGTGTTGGCACCGTGAAAATATCTGCAAGCTGATTCACTTTGAGGTGAACGAACTACATATTACATTTTTTATCATATCGTCGCGACCAAGCAATGCTGCCGCCATATTGATTTGACACGTAAAGAAAGACATCGTGGCCGCTGCAAATGCCGTAGTCTGACCTTGTTCCAGTTATTCACTATTAGCGCGACTTTGTGGGTGTTTTTTTCGGGTATCGTTTCGGCTGTTATTGAACCGATATGGAATGATGCAAAACGTTTCATGACTAAGCGTCATTAAACTTTAATATTTTTAAAACGTTCATAAATCGCTTATATAAGCGCACCTTATACATACTTAATTGGATCGATCTGGGTAAGCTGTAACGTTCGTATATATTTTTAAACATTTTACAAATATGCCGACAAATCGAATATAAAGAAATAACTTTATTATTTTGTCTACTAAAATCTATCATCATCATTAAAGTTTATCAAAGTCACTACGGAACAAAGCAGCAGACATGACTTGCCCGCGCAACATTATAGATAATTTCGCTTTTTTGTTCCTAGTAGCCAGAACGTAGGTTTACCACGGCGCGGCGGAGTGCGCAAGTTCGAATCCGGCCCCACATTGTACAAAAATGTTATCCCTTGCATCCTGTTATAATCTAAGCTTCTGTCAATGTTTGTTTTAGATTTGTGACCATTATTTGGTCCATTTGCAAAAAAAAACTATGCGGTAACCGCCTTTGAAATTTAATTGCGAAAATCCGGGTGCGTTAAAAATTCTTCGGGATTGTTTTTTTTAGTTTTTGTTTTTAAAAAACTAGGATTTTCTTCTGTTTTGTGGAGGCAGTTTACAAACACAAATTGCACAAGGCAAATAACCAGACCCGGAAAAATTATTTGTAGGTCATACAAATACTTGTTCTGTGCGGGAGTCGAACCCGCGGCCCCCAGCGCAGCCAATTCAATTGTAGTAATAAGCGGCATTTATTTCAGTAGATACCATGTTTATAGGGGGTTTGCATATTATTCTTGGATATAAGTCATTTCATTTGGATGTGTTATTATTGCCTGAGTGCTTGGTTTTCCTTTTCACTGAAAACAGCTATTTCCCATGAAAAAAGTTTTCAAGATAATTTTTTTCTGTTGGGTCACCATAAACATTATCAGCCTAAATGGGTCTTAGTGTTATGAAAATATACAATATAAATTATTATCAGAGAAAATAACTTTTCCTTCTTCGTGTCGTTAATAATTATGGTTGCATTTGGCCTGTTCGCGTCCGCACATACTAGAGTTCCTAAGATTGACTCCAAGTCAATTTTTTTTTGAATATGCCTAAGTTACTCATGGAATTAAAATAGATATAATACCTGATTTTTTTTCCGTTTGATACCTCATGCGTGGTTGAGCTATGATGCAGCTATATTAGTAGAATAGTTGTAGCACGAATGGGTCGGCTCAACCGGGGAAGGACCACGCTCTCACAGAATACCAGCGTAAAATTGTAGCTTAATGCTGCTGTATTTCGTATGGTGAGTGTAGAGAATTGGAGACCCTTTTTAATGAAAACGAGGCATTCTACTCACCTCATGCATCTGCATTTTGATTTTTTGAAAAAAATAATTTTTCAAATCGGTTCAGGCGTCTCTGAGTGAGTGAAAACAGATACAAAAAGATTCCAACGAATTGGGAACCTCCTCCTTTTTTGAAGTCGTTTGAAAAATAACACATTCTCATATAAGAGCTCAACTTTGTTTAAACATTACAGATTCCGATCAATACGGAAAGCGCAGCCTGTATGTAACCTGTAATGTCTGAATCAATTATTGGAATTGTGAACACGAATTTTAAATAAGTGTATAAATTATTACTGTTGTATAAAAATAATTAATTATACAATAATTATTGTATAAAAAATTAAAACATTATGTTTGCTTCGGATTGAGCGAACCTATTAAGATGTACTTAATGAAATTGAAATTTCTTTATGTCTTCTGAAATATGCATACGGATTGCGTCAGTAGTTCTTTTTACAACAAGAACTTTTTAAACAAACAAACGAACAAAAGGATAACCCAATATTCACCAATAGACTGTTACAGTTACGGGGGATATGGGAAAGTGAAAGTAGAAAATAAAATATAATATTTCTCTCATAATTTCATGAACATGATCATGAATACAGAATTACATAAGACTTTTTTAAGTTTATTTTTAAATAAAATAATTATTTTATTTCAAACTGGTATTTTCCTGTTTCCAGTAGTTCAATAGAATTTATTTGTTACTCTTAAATGTTTAAATACTTACACTTTTAGGGTTCCGTACCTCAAAAGGAAAAAACGGAACCCTTATAGGATCACTTTGTTGTCCGTCTGTCTGTCTGTCTGTCAAGACCCTTTTTCTCAGGAACGCGTGAAGGTATCAAGCTGAAATTTATATCAAATACTTAAGTCTACTGTCTCTTGGAGCTGTGAAAAAATCAAACTTCTAAGCCTATGCAATCAAAAGAAACAGCCGTTTATGCCGCAAAATTTCGACAATCGCAAGGGAATCAAAACCTACAGGGTACTTCCCGTGAACTCAGAATCTTAAAATTTGGTACGAAGCAACGTATTATAGCACAGATAAAGGAAAAATTGCGAAAAGCGTAAATTTTTAGTTACATCATATAATAAAAATATTTTTAATAATTTTAAACGTATATACCTACGGATTTGTTCGGAACCCTCGGTGCGCGAGTCCGTCTCGCACTTAGCCGGTTTTTTTACAAATAATTATGTTTGTCCAGTACTTCAGGTTTTTAATAAAGAAACATCTAATTAACGATTATGGAAGGAAAGTTCATGAGTGATACATTCTCATGAAATTTATATAGGTATAGAGCTATAGAAAGCAAAGAAATAATTACAGGTAGAGTCATCTTAGTGATCAGAGGTGACAACGCATCTATACCCTTCTTTGTTTGAAGTTGGCTGCAGAATCCTGGTGTCTATGGACTGCAATAGTTTTATAGAAATTTACCCAAAACACGATGTTAACTTTGATTGAACACATTTTTTAAATTCCCTAAAGATCCTTTGATACCTCCGGCTGAAATACATTTCTTTCACTTTGTTATTAGAATAATTCTCCAAATTCATCAATCTTATATAGGCAGAAAATCAATCTGGAGGCTGCGAAAAACTATACTCAAATTTCACAGATTTCACACATTAAAAAAAATCTATGATTTCGTCAAATAGCCGACACGATCTGTCGTATTTGCATTTATTACAATTCAATATGTTACAATTAGTGATTTAAAAATTTTGTATTGTACTTACAATTTATTCTAATTCTTTTTTTTTTATAGGAGAGGGGGCAAACGAGCATGCGGCTCACCTGATGGTAAGTGACTACCGCCGCCCATGAACAACTGCAACACCAGGGAGGGAATTGCAGATGCGTTGCCGGCCTTTTAAAAAGGAGTACGCTCTTTTCTTGAAGGTCCCTAAGTCTTATCGGTCCGGAAAAATAGCTGATGGTAATCGATTCCACAAGGAAGTCGTGCGAGGAAGAAAACATCTTCTAAATCGCACAGTGGTGGACCGCCAATCATCCAGATGGTGTGGATGGTATCGAGAGTTCTGCCGCGATGTGCGTTCCTGAAATTTGGCGGCTGGGATTAATCCGAACAATTCCTCAGAGCACTCCCCATGGTAGATGCGAAAGAAAATGCAAAGAGATGCAACATCTCTTCGCAGCGCCAATGAGTCGAGCCGATCGGAAAGGACTCGGTCGTCGACGATTCGAGCCGCTCTGCGCTGGATGCGGTCAAGTGGAAGGAGCTGGCACTGGGGAGCCCCTGCCCAGAGATGGGAACAGTATTCCATGTGAGGCCGAACCTGCGCCTTGTAAAGTTGCAGGCGGTGTGCCGGCATGAAATACTGTACCGCTCTGCTGAGCACGCCAAGCTTTTTAGAGGCTAATTTGGCCTTCTCTTCCAAGTGACCACGAAGCTGCACGTCACTCGATATGTCGACGCCGAGGATTCCGATACTGGCTGAGGCAACCAGGGGAGTGCCTTGAAACTGAGGAGATACGACAAAGGGGTTCTTTTTAGCGGTAAACGCGCAAACTTGTGTCTTCTGAGGATTAAACTGGACTAGATTTAGTCGCCCCAGTTCGAGACTTTGTCCAGCAAAGACTCGACTTCAGACACAAGTTTGTTCCGGTACTCGGAGATGTTTTCCCGAGAAATATTAGCACGGCCGGTGTATAGAGCATCACCAGTGCTGTCATCCGCATAGCAATGAATGTTACCAGTTAGCAACATATCATTGATATGCAGAAGAAACAGCGTTGGTGATAGCACACAGCCTTGTGGAACACCAGCGTTAATAGGCTTGTAGTCAGAACATGCACCGTCTACAACGACCTTGATGCTCCGATCTGCAAGGAAGCTGGTGATCCAATTGCACAATTTCTCGGGAAGCCCATAGGAAGGGAGCTTCGAAAGAAGCGCTTTATGCCAAACCCGATCGAAGGCCTTCGCAATGTCCAGACTAACGGCCAACGCCTCCCCCTTGGACTCTACTGCCTCCGCCCATCTATGGGTCAGGTAGACCAGAAGATCACCAGCTGATCGACCCCGACGAAAACCGTATTGGCGGTCACTAATCAGCTGGTGATCCTCAAGGTACCGGATGAGCTGGCAGTTGATAATGGATTCCATTATTTTGGAGAACAAGGAGGTGATCGCGATAGGCCTATAGTTGGACGGGTCTGAGCGGTCGCCTTTTTTAGGGATCGGGTGGACAAAAGCTGTCTTCCATGAATTTGGGACTACGCCTTGGGAGTAGGAGTACCGGAAAAGACGCGTTAGGACCGGTGCCAACTCCGGAGCACACGTCCTCAGCACAATTGGGGGATTTCGTCAGGCCCACTCGACTTCTGGATGTCCAGGGAGAGAAGTGCTTTGCGAACCGAGCGATGTGAGAACAGCACATCCGGCATGGAGCACTCACACCGCGGGATGGTCGGCGGTGTTTTCCCCCCGTCATCAAGAGTCGAGTTGGACGCAAAAAGGGAGCCTAAAAGGTCGGCTTTGTCTTTTGCGTCATGGGCCAGTGAGTCGTCCTCCCTGTGCAGAGATGGTAGTGATGGCTTACAGAAATTCCCTTGGACAGCCTTGGCGAGAGACCAGAATGCACGGGTTCCCGAAGAAAGGCGAACTAGTTTCTCGCCAATTCTGCCTATGTGCTCTGACTTTGCCTTGGCAATAACTCTTTTGAAGGACCTGGAGGCGAAGTTATACTTCTTTTTAAGTATGCTGCTGTTTACATCCCGAGTCGCCGAAGCCGCAGCCCAGGCTTGATAACACTCCTGCTTACTGCGTAATGCAGTTTTACAGGAGCGACCAAACCAAGGCTGAGATCTGCCTCCGATGGGTACCACAGATGATGGAATAAATAGTTCCATTCCCTGTTGCACCACATCAGTGACAGAGTCAGCAACAGCGCTGGGATCATCCGGCGAGAAGCAAACCCGCCCCCATGGGTAGGATGGAAAGAAAGACCGCATTCCGTCCCAATCCGCCGACCTGTAATGCCAAACACGGCGGCAACCTGCAGAACGCAACCGCGAAGGGAGCGTGAGTGGCACTATGCTCCGGATCAGACAGTGATCCGAAGAGCCGAGAGGGGCATCGACGGAAACCTGATATCCGTCCGGATGAGAGGTCAGCAGAAGGTCCAACAGGGAAGGTGTATGATCCTCCACATCTGGGATCCGCGTAGGCGAAGTAACCAGTTGTGTCAGACCATATGCCAAGGCAAAGTCATAAACAGATCTCCCCGCATGATCGGTTAAACGTGAACCGAGCCATTCGGCATGGTGGGCGTTAAAATCGCCAAGGATCACGATCTCTGCGGATGGGACCTGTTGTAGCAAGGAATCTGTAGCCATTTGGACGTGGTCGATGAGTCGGTCTGTTTCGGCATTACCGCTATGGGACCTATAGAGGCACCCGTAGACGCGCGGATGGTCGTCGCTGTCTACGCGTAGCCAAAGGATGGACAGGTCCGAACCTTCAAGACTGCCGAGGCGTCGAGAACAGATGTCCTCTCTGACATACACGCAAACTCCAGCCCGAGGCACAAAGGAGTGCCCCAATTTGTACCCCGGGTAGGAGAGATACGAAATATCAGCCGGAGAGGAAATCTGCGTCTCGGTCAGGAAGAGCAAGGCCGGCTTCGCCGTGTCGAGATGGTAGTGGACGGCGTTTAGGTTAGAATGAAGTCCCCTGATGTTGCAGAAATTCACGGATAGCGTGGCAGGGGTCGCCTTGGTATTGTTGCTCAGTTTGCCCCGAGCAGTTATGTTTTTGAGCGGAATTTTGCCCCCCCCCCCCCCCCCCCCCAGAATACGCGGGGCAGCCTGAGCACCCACGCTCAGGATTGAAATAACATGGTCGTGGATGCTCAGCGAGGGATTCTCCAGGGGTACTGGTACCCTCCTGGGGTAGTCTAATGTGTAATTCCGCTACCATGTTGATGGGGGGGGGGGGGGGGATTGGGCCTCCGGCCACCTGCACTCACCAGACGAAACGCAGAAGCAGAACTTCTGCTTCACGCCGGTATTCTGTGAGGTCGTGGTACCAACCCGGCTCGAGCCGGCCCATACGTGCAACAGCAAAAACTGCTGCGTGGCTCTACCACCGTTGATTCTCATCTGTAACATAAACTTTGTATTCTTCGCAACGGTGTGACCGTAAAATAAATATAAAAATCGGCACATTGACTCATACACTCGCTCTTTCACTCCCGCCATCTATCGACGTAATCGACAAATTCGCAAAACTGAATAAGCATGCTATTTTATGACATCGATTTGTTAAGGTTAGCACTAATAAAATGTGGAACGTTTCGCGATTTGAATGACACACGAAATAAAAAATAAAAAAAAATATTGAGGGGATGCAGCATTACCTTTGGGAAGTTATTTATTGCCCAACGTGGAGAATATGGGCCAATATTCCAAGCAGCAGTACTACCCCATATCTCTCCTCCATGGTGCTATCTCCATCCATGCGTGTCGTAAGAGGCGGTTAGTTACGTGGTAGAGCCATGCTGCAGCTATATTAGTAGTATAGTTGTAGCACGAATGGGTCGGCTCGACCGGGGAAGGACCACGCTCTCACATAACACCAGCGTAAAATAGTAGCTTAATGCTGCTGTGTTTCGTATGGTGAGTGTAGAGAACCGGAGACCCTTTTTACTGGAAAAGAGGCATTCTATCTTAGTCCTCACGGGTGACAACGCATCTGCATTTTGATTCACAAACGAGGATAAATGTAGATGTCTATGGGCCACAGCAACCACTTACCATCAGGTGGACTGTGTGCTAGTTTGTCACCCTATCCTATAAAAAAAAGGCGACAGATGGAAATAAAAGAGAAGATACGCAGCAGCATCTTCTGTAAAACAAATAAAAATAATAAAAATCTGCGTATTCCAACGTGCCAACTATAGCGAATATCCTTCATATGAGGCAATCTATGGAGGACGCTCATGTTCAGTGGACTTTTGATAAATTGTGATGATGATGATAATAATACAGTTGCCACCTGGCGCATTCTTGAAAATGCCTATGACCCAACAATGGCTGTTGAAGTGATGTGATAATTATACAAACAAAGGAAGATACACAGAACATTACGGACATTTTCAACCGACATTTAGTTGCTTATGTGTGCGTCCAGCTGTGCTCTTTTACGGGGTGATAAACAAAGAAAGAAGAAAGATGTTTGCATGAGTGCGACCTAAGAAGTTGAAATTGGTTTGGGCATCACGAACGTCATTACGTATAGTAGATTTATTATTTTACAATTACACTAAGCACTTTTGGTGTGAGTGTAAATGATAAATATTTACTCATAATTAACGTAGAAGATAAATCAAAATGTTGCCATGCAACTAATCAAGAAGATGTTATTGTTTGTAAACTTTGTATACAGTGTAAAATAGATTTCCTATTCTAAAGTTGATACTGACTTGTTGTAGGTGTAAGGAGTAGTTATTTAGTGGAGTGACCTAGTTTTAGGACCATCGCGTATAAACGTAGCGCGGTAAATGTGACCCACTTTAGAATTTCATTCTTGAAAATTATAAATAACTTTTGAAATAGCAAATATAATCAATTCTTTAAATTACCTGAAACAGATTTAACAGTTATATTTCTGGAAGTTTAAAAATGGAAAGTGTATAAATAATATAAATCTCTATATCCTGTAATATGTTTACATATAATAATATAGATATTCACGTTCAATGAGTTCCCAAGGGATCTACCTCACTTGAGATACAGTCTGCATCCGCGAATAGGCGTCGCCTCATGTGATTAGAGGTCTCTTTCTTTTCTTACTCCAGTAATAAATAATGTAACTGGTCAAGCGGACTGTATGCTTGTTTTTTCCTCTATTTGTTTTAATAAACCAGAAAAAAGATGTCATTTATTGGAAGTTTTTTTATATAATAATGGTGACAAACGAGGACACAGTCCACCAGATGGTAAGTGGTTGCTGTGGTCCATAGACATCTACATCTATTTTCGATTACGGATCAAAATGCAGATGCGTTGTCAGCCGTGAGGACTAAGGTGGAATCCCTCGTTTCTAGTAAAAAGGATCTCCGGTTCTCTACACTCGAAACACCATACGAAACACACATATACAACAATAATAATTTATACACTTATTTAAAATTCGTGTTCACAATTCCAATAATTGATTCAGACATTACAGGTTACATACAGGTTGCGCTTTCCGTATTGATCGGAATCTGTAATGTTTAAACAAAGTTGAGCTCTTATATGAGAATGTGTTATTTTTCAAACGACTTCAAAAAAGGAGGAGGTTCCCAATTCGTTGGAATCTTTTTTTATCTGTTTTCACTTACTCAGAGACGCCTGAACCGATTTGAAAAATTAATTTTTTCAAAAAATCAAAATGCAGATGCATGAGATGAGATAGAATGCCTCGTTTTCATTAAAAAGGGTCTCCAATTCTCTACACTCATCATACGAAATACAGCAGCATTAAGCTACTATTTTACGCTGGTATTATGTGAAAGCGTGGTCCTACCCCGGTCAAGCCGATAATATATTGCTGCAGCATGGCTGTATACGTTGCAACTGTAGTACACATCCAAAAATACTTACAAATATACCTATGTAATTGGCATTGAAGTCTCATGAGACAAAACAATGACTTTTTATTGATAGATTGGTCCCATTATTAAAGCATAGCCCGAATGAAATACCCATTGCTCGTTTACGGTGCCACCCCTAGGTCAAGGTCAAAGCCGTTTGTCTGGCCTGCAGAGGCTTTATTAATTAAGGCCTAAGCGTTTTTTTATTAACGGCATTGAAATGAAAAATTAAAACTAGGTATTTCTTCTAGAATGAGGGTGACAAACGAACACACAGTCCAACCTGTGATAAGTGGACGCCTTGGCCCATAAACCTATATTTATCCTCGGTTAAGAATCAAAATGCGGATGTCTAGTTACCACTGAGGAATAAGATGGAACTAAGGATCTTAAAAATTAATTTACTTAAGATTAGACTTCCGCAAAGTAACGTCTGATTCTAATAACTAAGATGGAATGCCTCGTTAATAAACTGCGGGCGGAACAACACGGATTTCGGAGCGGACACTCTACAGCTACACAGCTGACCAGAGTGCTGCACCTGCTATCGGCCGAATATAATTTCGAGAGAACGTCGGTCGGCGTCTTCTTAGACATCGAGAAGGCGTTCGACAGGGTGTGGCACTCTGGACTACTCTTCAAGATGAAACTACAAACGAGTGTCCCTCCTGCTATGCTGCGGCTAGTGGCGTCATTTCTAGCTGACAGAAGCTTCTACGTCTGTGTAGAGGATGCCGAGTCCGCAGTCAAGCCAATAAGAGCCGGCGTACCACAGGGCAGCTGTCTCTCGCCGATCCTGTACGCGGCGTACACTAATGATATACCGACGCTAGCTGGACAACTGCAGGAATGGGAGGACGACGTAGAGCTGGCGCTATATGCGGACGATAGTGCCTACTTCACGTCGTCCAGAAGAACCCACATCGCGGTTGCCAAGATGCAGTGCCTGCTGGACCTGCTGCCACCATGGCTGGATGAGTGGAGGATGGCTGTCAACGTGGGGAAGACGGCCGCTCTACTCACCCGGCGTTATAGGAATCTACCACCACCACTGAAGCTAAGAGGCCAAGAGATCGCGTATTAGAAGTTCAGAAGGCCGTAACCTACCTTGGGTGCCGGATCGACAGGATGCTGCGCATGACTGCGCACGTCGACATCGTCGTCCGTAATGCCAGATGTGCGCAAGCGGCGCTCCGTCCGGTCCTGGCATCCAAGTTGCCGTTGAAAACGAAGATCCAACTATACAAAATGTACATACGTCCGAAACTCACATACGCCGCTCCGGCCTGGTACGCGCTCTTGAGCAGCAGACAAAGGCAGCGGTTGCAGGTCCAGCAGAATTTATCACTAAGGACCATTGTCGGTGCAGGTCGCTACGTCCGGAATGATGTCATAGCGGCCAACCTGAAAATGGAGATGATCGAAGAGTTTGTGGTCCGCTATGTTCGACCGCGCAGACAACGGGCCACACCCACACCTGAACAACCTTGCGCCGCTACACACTCGCCCCACGGACGGGCGACCTCTACCAAGAGAACTCCTCTCTACAAGAGATTAGAGAGTCAAGTAAAGCCCTCAATGCCGCTGACAGGCCAACTTTGACACCTAGGTCGAAGTAGTCGCCATACGACGACTTACCCGACCTAGCTAAAAATCAATAACTTAGACAACCAACAATGCCGGATTACCGGCTCCCAATGACCGGCCCATAGAGAGGGGCTGTGAGGAAGATCCGGGTAATGGGGGAGATGCCCCGAGGCCCGAGACCTGTTGGGGGTGTAGTACACACACCACAACAGACGACAACGTAGAGTCGTTAACAATGAAAAGGTCGCCGGTTCTTAACACTCACCATACGAAGCACAGCAGCATTATGCTGCTATTTTACGCTGGTATTCTGTGAAAGCATGGTCCTACCACGGGCGAGCCGACCCATTCGTGCTACCATAATTTAGCTCTACTACGTTAAAAAAATATAAAATATACGGTCGAAAATTTGTGCGTGAGTTCAACATTTATCATAACGATACGCTTTAATTCAACAACTTTATATTTAGGTGTGATATAGATTTATTAAGGGGGAAAATTCATACATAATATTATTATCTAATATATAAAATTCTCGTAACGCGGTGTTTGTTACCAAACTCCTTCGAAACGACTGAACCGATTTGTATGAAATTTTGTGTGCATATCGGGTAGGTCTGAGAATCGGCCAACATCTATTTTTCAGACCCCTAAATGATAAGGGTGACCCACCTCTAAATATTTTTTTATTTTTATTTTATTATGATTTAGCTTTGAAAAATACATGAAACTTCAAATTTTCACCCTTCTACGATCAATCCCTGTTTTTTAATCGCGATTTTTAATGTATATGGCAAAACAACGGTTGCCGGGTTAGCTAGTATGTATATATTATTGTTATATTTCTGTCTTGACTGCCTCGTTGGTCTAGTGTTTGTAGTAGTGCGACGGCTAGGTTCCACGTTCGAATCCGGGGTCGAGTCAAAAAATATCAGTTATGAGTTTTTCCATGAAGAAATTCTCAGTAGCTGCCAGGTCAGGAACTTATCGCACGCTATCTCACCCCGTTCCACGGTAAGCACGTAAAGCCGTTAGTCCTGCGCCTGATATCTCTCCGGTCGTATCGGTTTACCGTCCCATCGGACTATGAGAGCGAGGGAATAGAAAGTGCACCTGTGCCTGCTCATACACTTGGACACTATAATCCTGTCCTGCGCCGATGGCTAGTCTCCGTTGAGGCTGGACGCCGTGACCAAAATTCGATCTGGAGGACATTATTATTATTATTTTACTTTTTATGAAATAAGGGTGAAAAACGAGCACACAGTCCACCTGATGGTAAGTGGTTGCTGTGGCCCATAGACATCTACATCTATCATCGTTTCCAAATTAAAATGCAGATGCGTTGTCAGCCGTGAGGACTAAGACAGATTGCCTCTGTTCCAGTAAAAAGGGCCTCCGGTTCTCTACACTCACCATACGAAACACAGCAGCATTAAGCTGCTATTTTACGCTGGTATTCTGTGAGAGCATGGTCCTTCCACGGTCGAGCCAACCCATTCGTGTTAGTTGTAGCTTACTATTAATATAACTGCAGCATGGCTCTACCACGTAAATAAATATTATTGTCTAGTTAATGTTTTGGGGATCTGCAGTTGATGTTAAAATATTTAACTGCAAAAAAGTACTATTCCTGACATATAACTACAATAAAACTAGTGAATCAGATTTTGGTTGAATATCTATTTAATAACAAGATTCCCTGTGGTAATTTTATAAGTCTATTGTAATTTAGATGATTATTTAAAAGATAAGAGAGGTTTTTTTACACTGTACAAGCACACCGCTGTGAATATAAAGAGAAAATTGAGAAAGAGATACTAGGTATATTTCGGCACAAGCCATTGTCGTAAACAATAGTACATATACAAAAACTTCTTAAACATAAAAATCGACTTTGGGACGTCGTAAGTCATGCCAAAAAGGTCATTACCCAATATGAATTGCCAAGCCTTGGACAATACAGACTCAAGACAAATGAAATCAAGAGGTGTTTGTCACCAAGGTAGGAATGCCTGGCCGTCAGGCGCGTAGGCACACTTTCCTCCCATTTAATATAAAAAAACGAATATAATATGACGGCACCTTGGCGTGGCTTTTTTTTTATAGGAGAGGGGGCAAACGAGCATGCGGCTCACCTGATGGTAAGTGACTACCGCCGCCCATGAACAACTGCAACACCAGGGGAATCGCAGATGCGTTGCCGGCCTTTTAACAAGGAGTAGGCTCTTTTCTTGAAGGTCCCTAAGTCGTATCGGTCCGGAAAAATCGCTGGTGGTAATCGATTCCACACGGAAGTTGTGCGAGGGAGAAAACTTCTTCTGAATCGCACAGTGGTGGACCGCCAATTATCCAGATGATATGGATGGTATCGCAAGTTCTGTCGCGAGGAATGAGTTGCAGCGCTAAGGGCCGCGGGTTCGAATCCCGCATGGAACAAGTATTTGTATGGCCTACAAGTAGTTGTTCCGGGTCTGGATGTTTGTCCTTGTGAAACTTATGTATGTAAACTGCCAGCACGATACAGGAGAATATCCTATTGTGGAGGTAACGTTTAAAAAAATCATTATCAATTTTACTTTATTCTTTATTAGTTATTTCTTAGCTACAATTGCTACGGTTTTTGCTACGCTCCTATTAAGAACTGTCTACGAGCCTACGACAAATACAGGGCAAAAATCTCTTACAATTCAAAGGTTGGTATTTATCAGCGCAATTGTTGTTTGCTTGTTATTATGGGTTAACATAATTCTATGGGGTTAACGAACCGTGAAGCGGCGGTATTTAACCGTAAAGTAGTATATTTACACTATACAGGGTTATTATTCAAAGAATAGCCAAATTAAACTTAAGTTCAAATATAGATATAAATAATGATATACCGTTATTGCAGTTTTTGAAAATACGAGTAAATAAGGCTTCTACTTTTATTTGAAATTATCCTAAATTGGATGTGATTTATGGGCAACAACTACGCGTACGCTTACGCACGTTCCTCTGTGTGTGTTCAATTCAAACGTTTTTGCCGACCGATTGACCCTTACGAATGTGTGCGTGCGTAGTAAAATAGTACACGATCAGTTATAATAATGTATTACCACAGATTTTGAATTTTAAAGATAAAAAGGACAGAATGTTTGAGTTTCTTTTATTAATATTTCTTCACCATTTGACTATACTACTTATTCTGAACCTTCTCTGCAAATTTGGTCGGTTATTGCAAAATAACCCTGTATATCGTGGGTGTCATAAGAGCCGACAGAGGGAAACTGAAACAGGAGATGGGTGGCAACATCTTTCTGATAAAAACTCAAAATAATAAAAAAACAGCGATTGCCAAACCGCCCGCCAAGAGTGGCATCTATGGCAAAATCCTTATGTGGCAATCTATGTGGGGTGCCAATCTTATCTATTATGGTCTTTTATGGGCTGTAATGGATGGAAGAATGGATGGCCTCGCGGCTGGTTAATCTGCAATAGCTCCTCCGATTGTAGGCAGAGTTTACCTCAATCGTCACATTTAGCAAATGAGTTAGTGATTTCAGAACCAGATGCATACATACGTCATTAAAGCTACTAGCGTCGCTTTGTAGCATACAAGGCAAAGCAATATCCTCTCTTGAAAATGTTCTTAATTTTCTACCGACTTCAAAAAGGAGACGGTACTCAATTCGACTGTATGTTTTTATGTGTGTTATCTCATAACTTTTTATTAGGTGAACCGATTTCGATGATTCTTTTTTTATTCGAAAGCTGGTGCTTCACATGTGGTCCTATATAAATTTGATCAAAGTCTGACCAATAGTTTTTGAGTTATTCTTAATAATTTATATTCAAGTCGGTTGTACAAAGTTTTTAATTTTAAAATATATCAAGTTAGCTCGCTTGTACGTTGTAACTTTCATAAGTATTTGTCAAGCAGCTTTTGATAGCTTTTTAAAGATTAATAGGTTTAATAACGAGTGATATTCGTGTTAACGAGAATCGAAACGTTAAAGCTTCATAGTACCTACATAATATTTTAGTTGATATGTTTTAAAGATGAATATTTAATTTAACGAAGTTATGTTATATATTGTTCTCCAGACCGTATTTCGGTCACAACGGCCAGCCTCAACGGAGATTAGCCATCTGCGCAGGATAGGGTTATAACCCCAAGTGTATGAACAGGTGTACTCTCTATTCCCTCACTCTCATAGTGCAATGGGACGGTAAGCCGACACGACCGAAGAGAGATCAGGCGAAGGACTAACGGCTTTACGTGCTTTTCGAGGCACGGTACGTAGTACTATTATTTATTCTGTGGCACGGGGGTGAAGAAACACCGCCAAATCCTGACGCCGGGCAGTTACTGAGAATTTCTGGACAGAAAAACTCAATAACAGTTTTTATTAGTTCTGCCCCGGAATTCAAACCCGGAACTTCGTTATCAGCAGTCACGTTTACGATCAATAGACCAACGAGGTAGGCAAGTTATGTTATATGCATTTGACATATACCTACCTATTTACTAGTATCTACTCTTTTATCCTTTCTCGTATTTCAAAGAATAGCTGAAGGAAGTAATTAAACCAGAGAAGGCTAGATAAATTTTAAGGAATTTGAATATTAGGGTTAATATTACATCAGCAGGGCTAGCATGTGCAGGAGACAATTTTATCCCCGGAGAGAGGAGAAAATGTTTATACCCTCGCTTAGTTTTATCCACCCTTCGAGCAAGGGCACACCGGTGGATATAATATCCACAGTAGATAAAATGGGAGATAGACTTAGATTTAGACAGATTTTTCACACACGTTCAATGAACTAGGATAAAATTGTCCCTTTCAAATGTCAAAAAAAGTATAATTTAATATCTTTCATTTGGCTCCATGCTACGGACGGGGGATATATGTCTACTCGTTATGTCAAACGGGGATATACTTCTCCCCTTTGCCGTGCTTTGGCATAGGGACAAGATAATTTTATCTCTTGTCAGTGGATGTAATCGGGGGATAAATTTTTGTCCCCAGCCCGTGCTAGCCGTGCTGATAGGATGTAGTATCTGCAATCGTATGATTTGTAACGTCAGGTAACTATACAAAAAATGCTTCGTATTACATCATCAACATGACGTCTTAAAAGTCGACTAGGGAAAATAACGATAAAATCTCGTGACCAGCAAAAGTTGGTGTAAACAGTCAAACCTCAATAGTTTAGGCAGCAGACGATGTAAGGTGTGAGTCTAGTTGTACCGCGGTCAGATACCATTCTACCCACAGAATACATAATAGTATAGGGCACTTCTACCTAGAATATTAATAAGATTTAATGAGGTGTTTTGGGTTCGGAAACCGCATATGTGCAGCTTTTGATAGACTGACAATTATTTATTTACATTACCTTCATAAACAATTTTCTATGTCATAATATATAAATGCTAAAACTAAAAACTTAAATTATCATCCAGTCTTACAGGGGTACGCGAGGGCGCGGTATATTGCCAAAAACGCTGGTTGCGTTTACTCGTTGAATGGCTATACTTAGCCTTTGAGCGAGAAAAGAACCAGACCTCTTATCACCAGCGGCGACCAGTTACGGTTCCTTTAGGAATATTTAATTGAAATAAATGGAATTTTATTGAAAAACATATTTTCAAACATTTCTTTCAGAGTGTATTTAAAAAAGAACATAACTTATTCTTTTTATATATCCAAAATTAATTTCTTCAATCTATTAAAAACTAGTAGTGTCCCGCGACTTCGCTCGCGTGGAATTTACTACGATTTCATAGATATCAATTTTTTTGCGCGGATCCCTAATTTTGATTTTGAGTAGTGTTACCATCGTATAAATATAGACAAATATTGACATTAATATTTATACAATACTAACGTCACTCAATTGTTTTGCCTTCCCGGAACCCCTCCACTAACACTTAAACTTTATGGTTATGGTATTAAAGTTCAAATTGACTTGTAAGGAGAGGAATATAGTAAAGCGTTGTTTTTAGACGTTTTCAGGCAATTTTTTAAATTTTTCTCTCCGTAAGAACCATCTTCGTACTTCAAGGAATATTATGAAAAAAGAATTAGTGAAATTGGTTCAGCTGCTCTCGAGATTTGCGCTTAGCAACACATTTAGCGATTCATTTTTATATTATAGATACTCAATCATATAGTTTTAATTAACATCCAGTAATCAAGGGCCTATAAAGAACGCACGTTAATGGCGTGTAACCTAGTAGCACAAGATGCAATTGACAGAAAATGTTTTACACTCTTACCATCAAATAATATTGGCACATTGCTTGATGGGAAAGGAGGCGCATTGCTGTGGGAGTCTGACTAGGAGTGGATATTTGTCAGAGTCGACGAGTTTGGGCTCCACCGACCTTTATGTAAGAAAAGTGCTGGAAGGTTTTCACGGCACGATCCTTTGAATGATGTCATCCGAAGAGCTCTTGTCTCTATAAATGTTCCCCCGGTTTTAGAGTCTTGTATGACATTGGTCCCTTGAGAGAGAGGTAAAGCCCTAATGTGGGATGCTACTTGCGTAGATACTTTGGCAGCCTGTCATCTCAGGGGAGCCTCGTTTAGAGCCGGGGTAGCATCAGAGGCAGCTCACCTAAGTGACGCAAATATGAGTCTCTGAGAGATAACTACATATTTGTGCCATTTGCTGTAGAGACTATCGGTCCGTGGGGTCCACGTGCGGTGAAGTTCCTAAAGGAACTATCTGCGACTGTTCGTCGCTGCTAGTGATAAGAGGGCAGATTTTTTTCTCACTCAAAAGCTAAGTATAGCTATTCAGAGAGGAAACGCGGCCAGCGTTCTTGGCACGATACCACGGGGAGTAGGTACAGTATGATAATTTAAAAGTTATTAGTTTTAGTTTTTTTTAATATAGTATTTTGATATTGTATATTTATCAATGTTATGTAATAAAAAATAATATTTGTTTTTACTTAAGCTGCCAATACTGGGCCATTTATGGTATTTTTAATTTTAAATATTGTCATTATAATATTTTTAGGGTTCCGTACCTCAAAAGGAAAAAACGGAACCCTTATAGGATCACTTTGTTGTCCGTCTGTCTGTCTGTCTGTCAAGACCCTTTTTCTCAGGAACGCGTGGAGGTATCAAGCTGAAATTAATATCAAATACTCAAGTCTACTGTCCCTTGCAGCTGTGAAAAAATCAAACTTCTAAACCAACTCAATCAAAAGATACAGCCGTTTATGCCGCAAATTTTCGACATTCGCAAGGGAATCAAAACCTACAGGATACTTTCCGTGAACTCAGAATCTTGAAATTTGGTACGAAGCAACGTTTTATAGTACAGATAAAGGAAAAATTGCGAAAAGCATAGATTTTGAGTTACATCATATAATAAAAATATTTTTAATAATTCTAAACTTATATGCCTACGGATTTGTTCGGAACCCTCGGTGCGCGAGTCCGACTCGCACTTGGCCGGTTTTTTTTATATTGCCAATATTAATTTATTACGAGGAATTTAGATTTGTAAGATATTATTAACGAGGTCAGGACGATAAACTAGGAATATAACATAAATCAAAAATTATAGTTGTACCTACTAGCTGACCATGCACACGTTGTTCTGCCCTCTCCGATGACCCTGTGTCTTAGAAAAATTCTTAAATTCGTAATAAAAAAATTGAGGGTCACTTATCGGGATAAAAACTATCCTATCTCTTAAGTTGGATCAAACTGCACACAGTGTGCAAAATTTCATTGAAATCAGTTCAGTAGTTTAGGAGTTCATCGCGGACAAACAATGTGACACGTAATTTTTATATATAAAGATGAATAAAGTAGTTCAATTGTTTCACTTTTATATTCAGTCAAGTTATTTAATTTAATCGATGGATAACTTATCTGATGATTGAAAAATCGTCCCTAAAACAACAATATTGCTGACCTAATTATACCTAACTCTCAAGCGCTTCAAGACTGAATTTCCTAAGCTTAGATTATTATCATAGAAATGATAACTAATACAACGACATCGCTCGTGTACGGCAGTGACATTAAGTTGGTTTCAGCTATCATTTCTTGTAAGTCAGCTTTCTGTTATTTTAAGAATTATACGATAATGTAGACTAATGCTAATACAAATTCTAATTGCGCTTTTGCATGGAACATAAGCCGATTATACTTATAACTTGCGTGTTGAGCAGAACGCTTTGTTATTTTTTTAAGACTTTTTTTATAGTTCTTGAGCTAAATTAGTCATTTTTTAAGGCCTATCGCCAGCAATGGCCTAATGAAGCACTTTAATGGTGATAATGATGAGGATATGGCTTTTCGAATTCAAAATCCGAATACAACCTCGCTGGAGATAATATAAAGTTACAAGTACATTAAGTATGTAGACGCAGAAGCATTTACATCTCCTTATATAATAGTCGACCGACAACCGATGGGAAAGAAAGGTTCTCCAGTGGCACCCTCGTACCGGCAGGCGAAGTGTAGAGCATCCCCACACTAGATGGACTGACGACCTGGTAAGACATGCAGGAAGTTGATGGATGCAGGTGGCTCGGGACGGGGCTTTGTGGCGTTCCTTGGGGGAGGCCTATGTTCAGCAGAGGACTTGTGAAGGGCTGTAATGATGATGGTATATCCGTACCTCATGCCTGATATAGAGTTGTTAAAGTTGAGTGCATAAAAGCAGCTTTAAAAGAGGAAACTGTATTTTCTGTTATAAGCACCAGCAACGTTGTAGATAGATATAAATATAAATACCATAATATGTTAGTCCAATTGTCAATCGATATGTCCAACGGGGTTACGCAGCGTTCGGGAGATCAGGACACATCTTCTCACCTCTATACCTCAAAACTTGATAATACGAGTGTAACAAGTGCGTCTTGCCAGTGATGACACATGGGACGTGGTCCTTTACTTCTGGGCGTATGTGGGTGCTTAAGGTGAGGGTTATGCTCTCTGTGTGATAGACTTCGTAATTAGGATATCCGCAGTAAAACCAGAGTCACGCACATAGCCCAATAAATCAGAAGGCAAAGTGAGCAATAGACCGGCCACATAGCTCGAAGAAGCGATAACTAATGAGAAAGAGAGAAAAGAATTTTAAAGGAGTGCGTCTCACTAAAGAAGTCCCAAAGCCGCGGCGCCAGTAATTGCGAAATTTGATGTTTGCTATCAAATTGTATACTTTACATTTTTTTTAAATGTGTCGTTTTTCGTGAAACTTCCTTACTTCTATAATTATAATTTTAAGACGGAAGGTTACTTAGAATTCAAAACCACATTACTACTACAACACTGCCTCGTTGGTCTAGTGTTTGTAGTAGTGCGACTGCTGATCATGAGGTCCCGGGTTCGAATTCCGGGTCGGGCCCAAATATCAGTTATTGAGTTTTTCCATCAAGAAATTCTCAGTATCTGACCGGAGTCAGGAAGTTGGCGGTGTTTCAACCCCGTGTCTCGGAAAGCACGTAAAGCCGTTGGTCCTGCGCCTGACCTCTCTCCGATCGTGTCGGTTTACCGTCCCATCGGGCTATGAGAGTGAGGGAACAGAGAGTGCACCTGTGCTTGCGCATACACTTGGGCACTATAATCCTGTCCAGCGCAGATGGCTAGTCTCCGTTGAGACTGGCCGCGCTGGCCGAATTACGGTCTGGAGGACATTATTATTATTACTACTACAACAACATAAATTTATATCAATTCTATCTACTTATTTAGTACGCCCTTTAAAATAATAATGATGTGCGATAAGCAAATTAACTAACCGTTAAAATTTTAAATTGGCTTGATAACTCACAGTTCTAGAAACTATTCTAGTACTTAATAAAGCTTTCGAATTAACCCGTTGTGAAAGTATAACATTTTATTTTTCTAATTGCCTGCCGTAAGCCGTAACGGCATTATCGTACGACATTACATCTACTATTATAGCATTGTCGTAAGAAAATTTATAAAGATGTTCGTTTATATAAAAGTATAAAATAATACTAGTATTGCGTGAGCTAAAGCCCTCTGTTATGGCTACAAAACCGTCAAAGATATTTTATGACGATCTAACGTAATCATTTAGCTGGGGCCTAACGCACGCAGTTGTAATATTATGTCGTAAAATTTTGTGACTGATTATTAGGTATACGTAACTTAACTAAATTACATTTCAAATAAACCTAGCAAGCTAACAGCATAGCAAAGTGGCGAAGCAATTAGCTTTGTAGCGGTTTCTAACGGTTGCCGTTGAGCAATCAGTTTCAAAATAGGACGTTCAGATGCCTGGGTGATCAGTAATCGATTGCTGAAAACAGAATTTGAAAATTCGAAACCGTTCTCGAGATAATCCTGGGACAGACGGACAGACGGACGGACAGACGGACAGACGGACAGACATCGTGAAATCAATAAGTGACTTCGCAAGCATCGCCACTTAATAATTACGTATTATTTGTAGCGATCTGGTTTATTCTTTTATTAATATTCTAAAATTACTTTGCACAGCTTTCACATAAATCGTAAATCGTACATTTAGCCCATTTTAATTGGCTTATTCCACTTTTCCCCCACCAAATGTCTCACTAGTGGGACAAAGTGGACTCATTGAAATGTGTTCGTCTACTTTTCCCCACTAATCGTTTCTTGGTGGGACAAATTACACTGTTGTAATACATCTTGTCTACTTTTCCCTACTAGGGTTTGCATAATCTATCCCTTCCGTCTATGTTATATGAGTAAAGAAAACTATAACTATCATTATCATGACAACTTAGAGTGTAATGGATATAAGAGAATCCTTTTTTTTCTACAGAAGAACAAACGAACATACGGCTCACCTGATCGTAAGTGTCGACCGTCGCCAATCAAAAACACCAGGAGAATTGCAGGCCTTTTAAAAAAGAGAAGGCTCTTTTTTTGAAGGTCCCTAAGTCGTATCGGTCCAGAAAAATCCCTGATAGTAGCCGATCCCATCAAGAGGTGCTGAACCGCCATTCATCCAGATGGTATGGATAGTATCGCGAGTTTAGTTGCGATGTGTGATGCTGAAATATAGTGACTGGACATAGACACAGCCGCACATAGACATCTACATCTATCCTCTATTAAAAATCAAAATGCAGATGCATATCGTTCGTACATGTGATCACTCCTGAGGGCAAAGAATGTGAAGTTTCCAATAAAAAGGTTTTCCGGTTCCCTACACACACTGCGGCATTAAAATACTATATTTCACGCTGGTATCCTGTGAGAGCGTGGTGTTTCCAGGGTCGAGCTGACCCATTCGTGCTGCAACTATAATATAGCTTCGGTATATCTCTACCAGGTATAAAGACAGAAAAGAAAATACAAAGTTATATTCTGTTCTTAATAGGATACGGATTTTAGGGACAACAAGATATATACAGTCACTAATAACTGATGGTGTACTGTCCATAAGTTCTTTTTTCTGCCGACTTCCAAAAAGGAGGCGGTACTCAATTCGAGTGTATGTTTTTTTTATGTGTGTTACCTCATAACTTTGTACTGGCCGAACCGATTTGGATGATTCTTTTTTTATATGAAAGCTGGTACTTCTCGTGTGGTCTCATATGAATTTGATCAACGTCAGACCAATGGTTATTGAGTTATTCTTAAATAACCTATATTGAAGTCGCTTATATTGAAGTCGGCTGTACAAAATTTCAAATTTTAAATTATAATTTGCTATAATTTACGAGATGTTTAATTTTTAAGTATTTAATCTGAATCGAACTACATGGATGCCCTATGTCCTTGCTGGACGTTTTTTTAAAAATTAGTCCGACCAATTCCTCTAAGCACTCCCCTTGCTAGATAGGATAGAATATGCAAAGGGATGCAACATCTGTTCGCAGCGCCATTGAGACAGGCCGATCAGAAAGAACTCGGTCGTCGACGATTTGAGCCGCTCTGCGCTGGATGCGGTCAAGTGAAAGGAGTGCCACTGGAGTGCCCCGGCCCAGAGATGACAACAGTGTTTCATGTGAGGTCGAACCTGGGCCTTGTAAAGTTGCAAGGGGTGTGCTGACATGAAATACTGTCTACTAAGCACGCCAATATTTATTAAAAAGCACAAAAATATTTATAATGTATTGAAGATGAGAAATCATTATATATTGAAAATAATTAGCCATATGGATGGAAAAAGGTGCGCCTTCTCAAGGGTAAGACTTTAACACCTTTACTAACACTGTGAATATTACAATGTTCTAAGATTTACTATTGGTTACACCGTCCATAAAAATTTCCTTGCCAATGCTAATAATTATGGTTAAATGTTTTCACTACACCCTGTTTTCTTTTAATTTAAGTAGTATAATAAAATAGTGGCCTATTTAATAATACAATAAATTGTACCATCTAGCCAGTAACAATACCATCGATTGCCAGTAAATCCAATTTACTCGGTCGCTATCAAGGTTTGTTGCTAAGACATTTTTGAAAATAGCGTCTGCTTGGTCCATTAAAAGGGTAAGCGATCCCTAATGACTTTGTTGTTGAATGTTTACTAGGTAGTAGGATTCCTTTACTAAGCGGCAGGCTCCACGAGCGAGAGAATCGCGGCGATGTTATCGTCGTGCCACGTATTTTTATACACTCTAATAGAACGTGTCTACACACGGCGATGTTATCGCAGTGATGCGACCAGTGGGTTTTTTTTTATAGAAGTAGGGTGACAAACGACCACACAGTCCACTTATTGGTAAGTGGTTGCTGTGGCCCATATACATCTACATCTATCCTCGTTTGTGAATCAAAATGCAGATGTGTTGTCCGATTTCGATGATTCTTTTTTTATTTGAAAGCTGATGCTTCACAAATGTGGTCTCATATAAATTTGATCAAGGTCTGACCAATAGATTTTGAATTATTCTTAATAACTTCTATTGAAGTCGGTTGTACAAAATTTTTAATTTTTAATTATTTATGTTTGAAGTTGGTTTCATATGTCCATGGGCTATAGTCGCTATTTACAATCTGGGGAACGGAAGCTCGTTTGTCACAGCAGTTTTATAAAAAAAGGAGATACTGTTTGATCAAAAATATAGGAGCAATTTAAACATTTTTTCTAGGAACACATACATTTTATGCAGTAGATTTCGCGTCGTTTACAGTATATTTCTAATACGTGATCTGACAATCGTTGTTTGTGGTCGACATTCTTACCTCGACAGTATAGCTATGTAACTAGGAAACACAGCGTTACATAACATTATATTAGGTCCTTACATATGAAATTAGCGTTTTGTCGTAATGACCACTTTGATCTGAAATAACTCCTCTTTGGTTAAGAATTCTAAATTCAAATTTATGAATTAATTTAGCTGGTACATTCGAATTTTGAAAACAGTCATATACCTGGGTAGTATTGGAGCTGGTACCCTCCTGGGATGATTTCTTATTTAATTACACTACCATGTTAAGGGAAAGAGAGCTTAGGCCTTCAACCACCTGCACTTAACAGGCGAAGTAACCTTCTACTTCACGCTGGTTATCTGTAAGGTCGTGGGTCTCCTGGGTTCGAGCCGGTCCACCCGTTCATTACATTCATACATTACAGCTCCTCATTTCATGTTCGTCATATAATACATAGTAGTAAGTAGCTTTGCTTTATTATGCCCTGCAGTCGGCGACAAGTAGCTGATGATGAAGTAGTTTTGCACCTTTAAAGTATTTAGGCTAGTTTAAATAGGGCTCCAATTACATTTTTGCCCCGGGGCCCTTGGCTACATAGCTACTCCACTGACGATAAGATTTCTTTCAAATTAAACTGGTTTTAATAATATGGTAAATTAAAAACACAAAATCCAAATTTCATAGGTACCGGCCGGCCATAGAATAACATAATGGTGCCGGTGAATCCGTGTTGCTGTCGTTGTCGCTTATCGCTTAGCCTCCGAGCTAGGTACCACGACTCTTTTTCTGTATTTTCTTCACATTTCTTGTTAATTTATCATTAATGATTCGGTTATTTTATTCTTATTTAAAGAACCATATCAGATGAAATGTTTATCTATAATGTCCGTCTAAATATGTTCTAAATACTTTGATTGTTCTGCGACGGCTTTAACAAATAAATCGTAGACAATAAACGAAATTATAAATATATAGATCAAAAAGAGGTTTATATTTTCCACTGAAGAGTTTGACTAGATGAAGACTAGACAAATGTATCAAATACTAGCTATTTACTTATTTAATCACAAGTTATCATACCATTAAAAGCTAAAATCTAAATAACAACGATACCATATTATATATTTATATTGTAAAGTACTACAATTTCTCACTTAGATTGTTGTCCAGGCAGGCATTTTAGCTAACCGCTATAGCGAGTTCACATAAAAAATCAACTGACCTGTTGTGAATCGTTTTTATTATTTTTTATTTTCTTACTATGTATGATTTTCTCCTGTATCGTGAAGCCGTTTTACATACATAAATTGCATTAGGATAAAAATCCAGACGCAAAACAATGTGGGATTCGAACCCGCGCCGCGGTCCTACAGCGCTGCATCCAAATGCTCTGCCACTGAGTCACCGAGCTGTCAATTTGCTATTAGAAAATGATTTATTTATTATATATTTTTTATATATTTATAAAAATGGGTTATATGCTTAAAAGCGTATTTATAATTGGATATCACTCTTTCTTCTTTAACAAGCTTTAACTGTATTAGGCTATTGTTAACAATTTTACAACGTATGCGGTCTGTATTTAGTCCTTAATATCGGCACCACTGAAATTGTAGTAAATTGATGGCAATAAAGGAAAAAATTAGGAATCCTGAATGTCTATAAATAATAATATCACGAGACAATATAGAGTATATGACAATAGGCCTTTTTTACTATTATTATTTGTTTGGTCTCCCTGTAGAAAATGTTAGGTCACGTATTACTAATAGATCATCGGGTGAAAAACAGAGCGCTGTTCGTGTGTATTTTTTTTCGTACCATATTTAAACATGTCTAAGAAATTTATTTGAGTGCGATGAACTTGTACGCTTAGTTTAGTATTCGCACTTACCTGTGTTTATATAATGTTGCTTTTGTTGTATTTAATATACTTCGACTGCCTCGTTGGTCTAGTTGTTGTAAATGCGACTGCTGATTAAGAGGTCTCGGGTTCAAAATCAATAAAAGTCAATTATTGAATTTTTCCTTCAAGAACTTAACAAGTAGCTGCCCGGAGTCAGGAAGTTGGCGGTGTCTCACCCTCGTGCCTCGGAAAGCACGGTAAGTCGTTATTCCTGCGCCTGATCTCTCTTCGGTCGTGTCAGTTTACCGTCCCATCGAACTATGAGAGTGGGGAAATAGAGAGTACACCTATGCTTGCGTATACATTTGGGCACTATAATCCTGTCCTGCGCTGATGGCTAGTCTCCGTTGAAACGGTCCGCCGTAACCGAAATTCGGTTTAGAGGACTTTTGTTCTTGTGATTAAGTAAATAAATATCCTTTCACTTCCACACTCAACCCACTTAAAAGGATAAATAAAATTAACCTTTAATAAAATGTAAAAGAAAGCCGATTTCAAAAAATTTTAAAGTCCATTCCGAAGAAGACAAAAATAATTTTAAAAAGTTATTTCGATATCTATATAAACAGATATATTGTTATAAATTTTTAGTAAATTTTGACACTTCTGTGGCTTAGTGGCGTTGAGGGCCCCGGGTTCGAGTTCCGCATGGTAGAAGTATTTGTACCGTGCGTGGCCTGAAAATAATTGTTCCTGTTATCGATATTTGTGATTTTTACAATTTTAAGCATTTAAAATTACAATTGTTAATTGCAATTAACAATTCATTGGTGCCGACAGGGATCGAACCCGGGTTGCTCGCGTACCGTGAAAGTAACAGCGAGCGATAAGCCTCTGAGCTATCACATCTCTAAGTAATATGTCAGCGTTCAATTGTTTTATGCTAAGATTCGGATTAAGTTTCAACCAAAACGAAATATATTTATTTGTCGACTGATATTGAGATTGTAATATTCCTTATTAAAGTATAGTAAAGTTACAACCGATACATGTCCCACCGCTGGGCACAGGCCTCTCATTATTGAAAGAGTTTAAGGCCAAAGTATTAACGTCCACCGCTCTGCCTTAATACGGACTGCGGATGTTGGCGGCCTTCACATGTCTTCGAATTGTTTTTTTTTTAATTTATTAAACATACAGGTTTCCTCAGGATGTTTTCGGATGTAATACACACATAATGGATTAAAATGGAGTAGAAAACACTAGTGAGGGCACGTTAAATGAAAATCTAAAAATATTACTTTAGTTTAATTAAATGCAAATTTGCAACGGCTGTTTTCCGGGACTCCACGTCTAAAGTAAATATATTGCGGGCAGGAATATTGTAAAATCATTAGAGCCATGTAGTCTCCTCGAAGAAGTTCTGCAGTCCATTGACGTTGAAACCTCGGAAAGCGACCTCTATGAGCCTAGATTTGCAGTCTGTATGTGGCGACCTTCGAATAAACCAATAGCACGTGGAGCGTCGTTTCTTCCTCCTTCATACATGCTCTGCACAGGAAACTTTCTGTAACACATATGGTGAGCAGGTGCTTGTTAAAAGAACCATCCAGTAATAGCACTTGTTGAAAAAAGAAAGAGAGAAAGTACTATTTATTTTATACACACATTTAAAAAACATAAACAAAAGCAAAGGGCAAAAATATGCATACACCGGTCTAGGGCTGCTTACGCATTAACAATTGAGAAGCAGTACATGCACATCATTAATTAAAAGAAATTAAAAAGAAAAATCCAAAATTAAAATGTGACATCTAAACGTAGTAATTATTCTCTTTGGTGACATCTTTGTTGCTATCCCCCGATCTGTGGTTTGATTAGTCTCATTAGTATTACCTTTGTTCAATATCGCATTTCCAACGGGGGATTTATGAAGTATAAATAATTGGTGTTTCATTTAAGAAGATAAGTCAGCGTCGAACCCGTTTCCCGAAATACAGTCCACTGATGACTGACGTTAAGACCGGGACCATTCCATAGGGACCCGTAATCTTAGTCGTCTAACCTTTCTTTTGAGAAAGTGCTTAGGGGTCACGCCCACCTCGTTGGTCCCAAAGCCAACGTGGTGTGGTATTAGGATCTGTGAATAGAAGGTCACAAATTGGTCGATCTCTGCTGAAGTTCGGGCCATGAGGAGCCGCTGTTCCTTTTCAATTGGTATTATTATATTAATATTATGACCATTATTTCAGCTTTTTATCTTGTCTGGAACCTTTTTTAGTTTTCCAAAGCTAAACATTGTAGTGTTTACATTAAACGAAAATGCCTAAAAGGGAATCGATATAATCGATTCCTATAGTACCCAGAGCTTATCAGCTGCGTCGTTACTTGTGGATCTACCGCGGCCCTTGATCCATTATAAGTTCACGTTATTGTATTTACACACTCGAGTCGAGTTTATCACATTCTACAGGTGAGTACTAGGATGGAGTAGTCCTTTACCTTCCTAGCAACTATTGCCATAGCCGCCGGAATAATTACCCAAACATTTAGCCTGAAATACCATGTTATGGGTACTTATGTGAATGCAAATATATGGATTTTGAGATCTTTTGAAAATGTTCCAGATCCTGTACCTGCATTTGTTTTTTAACCATCCGTAAATATTCTAAGTTCGTAAGTTCACGGGGTTAAGGCCCTCCAGATAGTTTGTTTTGCGGGATCGGTAAACAACTTGTTTAGGAATCCTATCGTACTAAGTTTCTAAAATAGGTACGATAAAAGTTAGGAAGATAGAAGTTGGTGGGATAGGAATTTTGTTGTAAATTCTGTCGATCACACCTACATGTGAGAAAAGTCAGGAGTTGAAACAACATAAGTTAAAATAAACGCAATAAAATCCGACAAAGTAGCTTTATTTAATGTGTACCCAGTGTTCGCGTAATATAAAGAATGGTCCATTTAATCGTATTATTTCATTTCTCTCGTTCATTTTCATTTAGCCAGTGTTTCTAAAAGAAAATGAAAACTTGTGAGTAGAATAACAAAACAAACTCAACTCCATTTGTATATGCGAGAGGTAGAGCCATGCTGCAACTATATTAGTAGTATAGTTGTAGCACGAATGGGTCGGCTCGACCGGGGAAGGACCACGCTCTCGCAGAATACTAGCGTAAAACATCTGCTTAATACTGTGTTTCGTATGGTGAGTGTAGAGAACCGGAGACTATTTTTGCTGGAAAAGAGGCATTCCATCTTAGTCCTCACGGGTGACAACGCATCTGCATTTTGATTCTTTGTTGAGGATAGAATGTCTATGGGTCACAGCAACCACTTACCATCAGGTGGACTGTGTGCTCGTTTGTCACCATATCCTATAAAAAATATGCATTCATCAATTTATCACCCATTAAAGTTAGTAGTATTCAAAAAGAACTATAACTAGAATCCCAAATTATTGCTAAATAAAATGTGCTACAAGTAATACCAGGTCCGCAGTACCATTCCAAGTTATTGCTAAATAAAATGTGCTACAAGTAATACCAGGTCCGCAGTACCATTCCAAATTATTGCTAAATAAAATGTGCTACAAGTGATACCAGGTCCGCAGTACCATTCCAAGTTATTGCTAAATAAAATGTGCTACAAGTAATACCAGGTCCGCAGTACCATTCCAAATTATTGCTAAATAAAATGTGCTACAAGTGATACCAGGTCCGCAGTACCATTCCAAGTTATTGCTAAATAAAATGTGCTACAAGTGATACCAGGTCCGCAGTACCATTCCAAGTTATTGCTAAATAAAATGTGCTACAAGTAATACCAGGTCCGCAGTACCATTCCAAGTTATTGCTAAATAAAATGTGCTACAAGTAATACCAGGTCCGCAGTACCATTCCAAATTATTGCTAAATAAAATGTGCTACAAGTGATACCAGGTCCGCAGTACCATTCCAAGTTATTGCTAAATAAAATGTGCTACAAGTAATACCAGGTCCGCAGTACCATTCCAAGTTATTGCTAAATAAAATGTGCTACAAGTAATACCAGGTCCGCAGTACCATTCCAAGTTATTGCTAAATAAAATGTGCTACAAGTAATACCAGGTTCGCAGTACCATTCCAAATTATTGCTAAATAAAATGTACTACAAGTAATACCAGGTCCGCAGTACCATTCCAAATTATTGCTAAATAAATTGCACTACAAGTGATACCAGGTCCGGAGTACCATTCCAAACTATTGCTAAATGAAATGTCCTACAAGTAATACTAGGGCCGCAGTACCATTCCAAATTATTGCAAAACAAAACGTGCTAAAGTGATACCAGGTCCGCAGTACCATTCCAAGTTATTGCTAAATAAAATGTGCTACAAGTGATACCAGGTCCGCAGTACCATTCCAAGTTATTGCTAAATAAAATGTGCTACAAGTGATACCAGGTCCGCAGTACCATTCCAAGTTATTGCTAAATAAAATGTGCTACAAGTGATACCAGGTCCGCAGTACCATTCCAAGTTATTGCTAAATAAAATGTGCTACAAGTGATACCAGGTCCGCAGTACCATTCCAAGTTATTGCTAAATAAAATGTGCTACAAGTGATACCAGGTCCGCAGTACCATTCCAAGTTATTGCTAAATAAAATGTGCTACAAGTGATACCAGGTCCGCAGTACCATTCCAAGTTATTGCTAAATAAAATGTGCTACAAGTGATACCAGGTCCGCAGTACCATTCCAAGTTATTGCTAAATAAAATGTGCTACAAGTGATACCAGGTCCGCAGTACCATTCCAAATTATTGCTAAATAAAATGTGCTACAAGTAATACCAGGTCCGCGGTACCATAGTCATCCATTACGATATCCACAAAAAACTAAAAGGATTTTCTAATATTATAGGCCACTATTAATATTTAGTATAATATATAGGTCACATTATTATAGGACGACACTATGGTGCAGTGGCTTAGCAATGTGGTGCGGCGTTGTGGGCCGCGGGTTCGAATTTCGTACGAAAAATATTAAATGTGGCCCACAAATAATTGTTTCAAATTGATGTTTGTCCTAAAAAAATTGCCAAATAAGTCAAAATAAATAATTGGAAGGTATTTTTCTTATTAATATTATGGTATATACTGACAGAACCAAAACCTGAATGTTCAATACGTTAAGCGATAGGTATTTATGTAAAGAGTATTTTTATATATCACATATTTTAACAAAAAACCGCAGTTGCCAATCTCGTGCCAAGCGTGCTAATTATGACAAAATTCTCCCAATGGGGTAATCTGTGGGGGAGGTCTTATTTCAGCAGTGAACTTTTGATAGGCTGCCATGAATGAATGAATGAATTTAAGAACATTATTGTACAATAACACTCTTTGTAATTCAAAGTGAATTTTCTTAATTATTGTACACTTATATTATCAATTTTATTCACAGCTGGGCCCAGGTTTCCTTTAATTTCGGAAAGAAGTTTTAAAGCAATGACGGCTCCGTAGCGCAGTGGTTTAGCAATGGAGCGCTGGGGGGCGCGGTTTCGAATCCCGCATGCCAAATAACTGTTCCGGGTCTGGATGTTTGTCCTTGAACAATTTATCTTTGTAAACTGCCTCCGTGATACAGGAGAAAAACCTAGTGTGGGGGTAACTTTAAAAAAAATAACAGATAAAAAAGCGGGAAATAGTTCACGCTGCCCCGCTGCCTGTGGACAACATTGTTAGTAATATGTCGTCGAATTTCATTTTAGTTTTTCGCCTTGCAGATTTTCACACGGTGTTTTCTCAGAATGGCTGAACACGTTCTAAATCAGTACTTTCATTGGTGCCATCGGGGATAGAATTTGTTTTGTTCCACATTCTACAAAAGCAGAAAAGTATTTGTTTTATTATTTTTAAGTTAGATTATTTGGGCAGAATATTCATTAAAAATGAGTGGCAGAGTCGACAAAGGTGCACTAGATGGAAGTTTATCGACCATATTGGCGATATAAAAAAGGACAAATATGAGTACTCTCAGAGAGAGAGAGAGAGAGAGCCTGTATGCGTATACATACATATATGGATGTGTAAGAAACGAGAGAGGTGTGTCATGATCCTTTCAAATGTAAAGTCGATTTTCTCTATCCCTCTGGGTGACAAGACATGCGTGGGAGTTTTTAGTAAAAGTTTGTGTTTATGAAATGTATTTTTTTACCAACATGTTAATATGGTGTCCAAAGTCAAAAAATTCCATTCAAACCGATCCTGTTCGGTTTGAATGGAATTTTTTGAATTTTTTTTAGTAAGTTTTGTAAATATTCGAACGAGAAAAAAAGGTATAATAACTGGGTCAACGACCACGAGCTGTTGACAGCACATGTCCTAAGTAATTAATTGTGTTGGTATGTATTTACCTAATTGTGTTATTACACACGTTGCTATGACAACGGTCGAAATGAGCTCGTTGTTTTACCAAGTAATATTTACAACTTTGCATATGACCTTGGGGACGAAGCAGGCCAAATTAAGGACGTTGTAAAATGTTACATTTTTTCACACTGTATACTGTATTTGTCACTAACTATAGTATTATTGATCAAATGAGAGGAATCTTTGAACTCAGAAAAGTAACCAGTTACTGGTAATCAGGATATGATAAATGATAACATTATAACGCATCTGACTATTTATGATATCTTCGCTCGTGTATTTATTGAAATACAAATATGATAATATATATGGGGGCACGGCAGTGCCCCCGCCAAGTCGAGCAAAAAAGCGGCACGGCCATACCATCCTTTTCTCGAGGCAGTTCAGGCCATTTTCGAAACTCTATAACTTCGTTATGGATAAAACTAGCAGCCTGAATTTTTAGTAACCAAGTAGGCATTGTATAAACACGGTATATTTCAAATTTCATTCAATTTGAACCAGTAGTTTAAGAATTATAACTTTTTTTTTTTAAGTTTTTTAATTTTGTCACTCACTGACTAACCGATCATAAAAACTCTAAGGCACTTCTAGCAGACATAGAAGCTTTAAAATTAGAATAATAATAATAATAATAATAATATGGAAATTGCCGTATTATAAGTACTTGCCGGAAGCCGTGCTCGAAAATGACCGTGCCAGGCTCTACTGGGACCGGGCCATCATCACAGACAGGACTATTCTTGCGAATAAGCCTGATATTGTGCTGATGGACCGGGCACAATCAAGGATATTTTTGGTCGACATTACCATTCCTTATGACGAGAACCTCGTGAAAGCCGAAACAGATAAACTGACTAAATATCTGGACCTGGCTCACGAGGTGACCGACATGTGGGGTGGATTGCCGGCCGAAATTATACCTGTAGTCGTCTCTGCGAACGGGTTAATCCCAGTCGGCCTCTCGGGTCATCTGAGGCGACTGGGACTCCGTGACGGACCGCTCCAAGCTCAAATGCAGAAGGCGGTGCTCCTCGATACCGCCCGCATCGTCCGCCGATTTCTTTCCCTCTCCCCCTAACCCTCGGCCGTTTGGTCTCCCCTGCCGAGGGCTTCCATCTGGTTGGGTTTTTATTTATTTATGTATTTTTTATGTATTTATTTTATTTTGTTGATATTTATGTATGTTTATCATTTTCATTTACAATTATATATTTATACAGCCCAACCAGATGAGAAAACTATATTAATATGTCGGCAAAGGACTGGCAGAGGCCTCATACTATGACTATAGATGAACGCAAAAAGGTTTGGAATGACAAGCAACTGCATGGTCGATTTTTTAAAACATTGACTAATTCTTATGTAGACATGGTTGCATCAGTACACTGGTTACAATTTGGTGACCTTTTTGCAGAAACTGAAGGTTTTATCTGTGCAATACAAGATGAAGTAATTAAAACGAACAACTACCGGAAGTACATTTTGAGGGACGGCACAGTTGACGTATGTCGCGCATGTCACCACCCTGGAGAGTCCCTCAGACATGTTATTTCCGGTTGTTCACAACTATCAAATGGCGAGTATTTGCACAGACATAACCAAGTAGCTAGAATAATACACCAGCAGCTTGCCATTAAATTTGGTTTTACTCAACAAGACGTTTCATATTATAAGTATGAACCAAAGCCAGTCCTTGAAAATAGAAGTGTCACGCTGTACTGGGATCGGTCAATTATCACAGACAGGTTTATAGTGGCAAATAAACCTGACATTGTGGTGATAGACCGAACTACACGCAAGGCAATAATAGTGGATATCAGTGTCCCTCATGACGAGAATCTCTTGAAAGCAGAGAATGATAAAAAAATAAAATATATCGACTTGGCTCATGAGATTGTCGCTATGTGGGACGTTGATTCTACTATTATTGTACCAATAGTTGTATCAGTTAATGGGCTTATTGGTAAAAATATGGATGATTATCTGTCCAAGTTAGGTTTGGGCAAATGGCTGAAGGGATTAATTCAAAAATCGGCCTTATTAAATACGGCGCGTATAGTAAGAAGGTTCCTATCTTTGGATGCCTAACTTCACCGATGGCTTAGGATTCCTCGCCTCGGTGGATAATAGCCGAAATAATAATATTATTTATATAGATTGTATTTATATTTATAATATTATAATTTTGTGACAATATATGTGATAATAAAATAATAATAATCACTCGTCACCTGAACTCAAATCAGGTGATGTCGCGCGCTCAGAATGGATGTCGGGGCGGTGGTCGTGGAACCAAAGAACCACTCCTCATTGACGCGGTCATTGACAAGGTGGTTAAACGCAACCGTCGGAACCTCTCCGCCGCCTGGATAGACTACAAAAAGGCTTTCGACTCGGTGTCTCATACATGGCTTAAGAGGGTCCTCGAGCTGTACAAGGTTGAATGTACGGTTCGAGACTTCCTCGGGCAGTGTATGGGGCAGTGGAGTACGATCCTTTGTCATCTAGGCCAGCGGATGACGGCTGCGGAGAACCACATAAGGATAAGAAGGGGTATCTTCCAGGGCGATTGTTTGAGTCCAATCTGGTTCTGCCTCTCTCTGAACCCTCTCAGTACCTTACTGGAGGGCTCCGGGAGGGGATTTCAGCTTCGGAAAGGAGGTACAAAAGTGACCCACCTTTTCTACATGGATGATCTCAAGTTATTCGCCTCCAGTCGCTCTCATCTTATGGAATTGCTAAACATCACGTGTGATTTTAGCAATTCTATTGGAATGGAGCTGGGGACGGATAAGTTTGCGATCCTCCATGTTGAAAGGGGAAGGGTTGCTAACTCTGAGGGCATAGACTTATCTATGCCCATCAACATAAAGACCCTTTCCGAGGCTGAAACATACCGATACCTGGGTATGTCACAGAACATCGGTGTAGATGAGGCGGGTATGAAACAGTCAGTTTGCGATGTGTTTTATGCACGCTTGACCAAAGTGCTTAACAGCCTTTTGTCCGGTGTGAATAAGGCGCACGCATATAACGGTTGGTACATGCCTGTTCTTATGTATACTTTTGGCATACTCAGGTGGACTCAGACCGAACTGAACGCTCTGGACAGAAAAGTCCGCACTATAATGACGTCCCACAGGATACATCATCCGAGATCGTCAGTAATGAGGCTGTACTTGCCGCGGAAACATGGTGGGCGCGGCTTTTTAAGCGCGCTCACCATGCATAATCGCGAAGTGTGCAGCCTCCGTAATTACTTTCTGACGAGAGCGGATGATCCATACTATAGGGACGTTATTTTCTGTGATAAAGGACTTACCCCTCTATCCTTAGCCAACGAGCAATGGCAAGACCCGGCAGTACAGGTCATTTCCGACCGAGAGACCGTATGGAAGGAGAAGGAGCTCCACGGGAGGTTCTACAAGGCTCTTCATGAGCCTTTCGTAGACACAGTCTCGACAGTCTCCACTGGCTACGTTTCGGTGACCTCTTTGGGGAAACCGAGGGTTTTCTCTGTGCGATACAGGATCAGGTTATTAAGACCAACAATTATCGGAGATACATCCTAAAGGATGGCACCGTTGACGTCTGTCGAGCATGTCGCCATCCCGGTGAGTCACTTAGGCATGTCATCTCCGGTTGTTCGGCGCTTTCTAACTCTGAGTATTTGCACAGGCACAACTTAGTAGCCAGGATTCTACACCAGGAGCTCGCTCTGAAATACGGTCTCGTGGATCGGAAACTGCCGTATTATAAGTACTTGCCGGAAGCCGTGCTCGAAAATGATCGCGCCAGGCTCTACTGGGACCGGGCCATCATCACAGACAGGACTATTCTTGCGAATAAGCCTGATATTGTGCTGATGGACCGGGCACAGTCAAGGATATTTTTGGTCGACATTACCATTCCTTATGACGAGAACCTCGTGAAAGCCGAAACAGATAAGCTGACTAAATATCTGGACCTGGCTCACGAGGTGACCGACATGTGGGGTGGATTGCCGGCCGAAATTATACCTGTAGTCATCTCTGCGAATGGGTTAACTCCAGTCAGCCTCTCGGGTCATCTGAGGCGACTGGGACTCCGTGACGGACCGCTCCAAGCTCAAATGCAGAAGACGGTGCTCCTCGATACCGCCCGCATCGTCCGCCGATTTCTTTCCCTTTCCCCCTAACCCTCGGCCGTCTGGTCTCCTCTGCCGAGGGCTTCCATCTGGTTGGGTTTTTATATATTTATGTATTTTTTGTGTATTTATTTTATTTTATTGATATTTATGTACGTTTACCATGTTTGTTTACAATTATATATTTATATTGCCTAACCAGATGAGAAAACTTTATAGATACCCCAAAATAATAATAATAATAATGTCCTCCAGACCGAATTTCGGCCACGGCAGCCAGTCTCAACGGAGACTAGCCATCGGCGCAGGACAGGATTATAGTGCCCAAGTGTATGCGCAAGCACAGGTGCACTCTCTATTCCCTCACTCTCATAGCACGATGGGACGGTAAACCGACACGACCGAAGAGAGATCAGGCGCAGGACCAACGCCTTTACGTGCTTTCCGAGGCACGGGGGTGAAACACCGCCAACTTCCTGACTCCGGGCAGCTACTGAGAATTCTTGATGGAAAAACTCAATAACTGATTTTTTTGGCCCGACCCGGGATTCGAACCCGGGACCTCATGATCAGGAGTCGCACTACTACAACCACTAGACTAATGAGGCAGATTTTAAGAATACTATTAGTGTTTAGTGTATAAATCAAATAAAAATTTATATATTTTGCAATTGTCGTCCACTTTTCTAGATACACCAACTGCATGATTAACTTTGTAATGCCATATAAATATATAGGATTACAAAGTTACATTTGCGGTAAATAAATCAGTGTACCTGTTATACGTATAATATAAAAAAATAATAAGTGTAAATAGGTACCTAGATACAACTATTAACTATCTGCAAAAAGACATGAGATGCCGTCAAAAACATAACTTGTAAAAAAAAACAAGTCTCGCAACTCAGTTCTTCTACCGTAAAAAGTTGTGAGTAGCATGTAATACCAAATCGGTTAATTTATTTAGTGTCTACTTAGGGGTCCTTCTGTCTTAAGTTATTACATAATTAACTAACCTAACAACATTTTACAGTGACCATAGATATCAATATTAAAAGTCTTTTATGTTTTAAATAAATGGATTGACTCGGCAACTAAACAATGTAATGACCATGAAAACACAGTGTATCTCACAAGTAATACATATTATATTAAATTAGATTGTTTAGTGCGATTGCCAAGTCAAAACATATAAGTTCGTCCATCCGTCCGTCCATCCGTCCGTCCGTCCGTCTGTTTGTTAGCGGGCTGTATCTCATGATATTTAATAGGTAGACTGAGTTGAAATTTTCAAAGAATGTGTATTTCTGTTGCAGCTATAACAACAAATAATAATAATAAAAATAAATTAAAAATTAAAGGAGGCTCAGAAAGTAGCAACGTGTTTTACGATGGTACGGAACCAACTCGCACTTGGCCGGCTTTTTTATTCTTTTACTCATAGGCTATCGAATTATTTATTAAATTATAACAAAATGTACGAAAAGCAATGTTTGTATTCGGTTAATGTAAACAACAAACATGTCATTTTCTCATGTATGTAAAATGCTTAGAGTGATAAGAAATAATAACATACTAATTTAAATTTACTCTACTTTAACTTCACTACACAATTATGTAGTAAAATCTCAAAAGTAAATTTATGACATTATTATTATTTATGCCTGACAAAGTTTACAGTTAGTCCATTCTATAACATCATAGTTAGTAAGAGTTTGAAAAGGTATTAAAATTCACTAAACTAATGCTTAAAATTAAAAAAAAAATAAAGAAGTCGTCAAGACTGCGCGCGAGACGATTCGTAATGACTCTCGAAAACAGCACGTAGACGCTGCTCAGAAGGGAAATCGGTATGTAGTTCTTCAAGAGAGCGTTGTCGCTTTTCTTGAAGAACAAGACCACCGCACTTCTGCTCCACGCCTCCGTTGTAATGCCACCATGGAGGACGGAATTAAAGAGCTTCTGAAGGACTTCAAGTACCGGTTTTCCACCCGCTTTCAGAAGCTCCGCTATAATTTCATCCTCGCCTGGGGCCTTGCCGTTTTTAAGATGCTGGAGAGCCATTCTAATCTCGCTCAGACTGACCTCCGGGATATCATCGGAATAATGTCGGATAAGACTCGCTCTTGGATCGTTACTCACACTTGCGTGTGGCTCCAACGATGACGTGTACAGCTGCCCATAGAACCTCTCAATCTCACTCAAAATCTCAGGTGCCCCGGAAACGATGCTGCCACATTCCGTCTTCAGCTTTGACAGTTGGCTCTTTCTGGCGGACAGATCTCTGGCAAAGACTTTGGAGCCTTGGTTCCGCTAATATATATAGCAAAAATATAAACACGACGCCTTATAAAAGTTTATTTACTAATTATGTCCGTTTTGCTCTTTTTATGCCAAATGGCATTAAGATCTTCCTTTTTTTATTTTATAAAAAGGAAATGCCATCAAAAACATAACGTGTAAAAAAACCAAGTCTCGCAACTCAGTTCTTCTACCGTAAAAAGTTGTGAGATCCATGTTTCAATTTATTCAGTCCCTACTAAAGGGTCCTTCAGGTCTCAATTTATTACGTAATTAGCTAGCTTAACAACATCTTAGAGTGACCATATCAATATTAAATATCTTTTATGTTTTGAATACATAGATTGATTCAGGCTTCTAGTTTTATCCACAACGAAGTTATAGTGTTTCGAAAATGGCCGGAACTGCTTCGAAGATTTGAGCTGAGTTCAAAGATTCCTCTCATTTGATCAATAATACTATAGTTAGTGACAAATACAGTATACAGTGTGAAAAAATGTAACATTTTACGACGTCCTTAATTTGGCCTGCTTCGTCCCCAAGGTCCAATAAAGATCAAAATTTATTCAAATGTGTAAATAGTGTCATTACTTAATTTTTAAAAATAGTTCAAATAAATCAGCGTCCAATTATCTTGATAATGCAATCATACAAAACATTTTTCTGTGCCTAAAATCGTTGAGGTTTGTTGATATAATGGCTGTGGTATTGTTAGAAATACGTTTTTTTACTTACGCTTAACGTCTTAGTAACGTTTACATGGAAGATTGCATAATCACTAATCAGTATTTCTCGAACCGAAGGAGCACCGAGAGTCAGTCAGAGAAATTTATAGCGTTTGTAATTATTTGTAGCTTGTCCAATAATATTTTTATTGAACTAAATTTATTAAAAGTTGACATAGACACTGGTTAAATTCCAGCAAATGACTCCTCTGCGTGTAGACAAAAGCAGTTAAAAAGAGTCCGATACAAATTCTACAATCGATAACCATTAGTAGTGAAATGTTTATTTACTAGTCGTTGTCCGCACGCGAAGTTACCGACCTTCCGGGAACAATATTAATCTAATTCATTTCGCTAGAATAAAGTGGTTTTAAAAAGGTAAAATTAACGAGAAGGCATTAAATGCATTTTCAACCGACTTCAAAAAAGGAGGAAGTTCTATCCGACTAATCCGACTGTATTTTTTTTGTGTTACCTCAGAATTTTTTTCTAGGTGAACCGATTTTGAAGATTCTGGCTACTTGCTACTGGTGTTTTTCACGTGGTCCCATATAAATTTGATCATGATCTGACCAGTAATTTTTGAATTATCCTTAGTAATGCGTATTTAATTGACTTGGAATACATTGATGTTTACAACTTTTTTTAATTTTGCCACTTGTTTCTTACACAATTATAACGGTATTTTAATTATTTTTGTAGAACCCTTTCAAGCTTACGATAAAAATGAAAGACTGATTAAATTACTCACTACGCTTCCTACGACGTAGCGTTTTGCGACAAAGCGATTAAAATGACTACTTAGAAGTCGTAAATTGGTAGAATTACTTAGACCATCTGATGATATAAAATTTCCCGGATTTTAAATGAGTTTTGCTAACGCGGTAGCGAGTTACGAAATTAGTTTGAGTACTTTGCAGACTGCTGGTTATTTTAATAAAATATTTGCGTACCACAAGACTGCAAATAATGTGCTGCCTAATTGAGCACACAACCAGTTATGGTAAACGAATGTTGTGTTTCAAGCACACCTATACAACATGTACTGTAGTTCCCGTTAAGTTTTTTTTTTTTATAGGATAAGGGTGACAAACGGGCACACAGTCCACCTGATGGTAAGTGGTTGCTGCGGCCCATAGACATCTACATCTATCCTCTATTACAATTCAAAATGCAAATGCGTTGTCACCCGTGAGGACTAAGATGGAATGCCTCATTTCCAGTAAAAAGGGCCTCCGGCCACCTGCACTCACCAAGCGAAACGCAGAGGTGAACCTCTACTTCACGCTGGTTTTCTGTGAGGTCGTGGTACCACCCCGGTTCGAGCCGGCCCATCCGTGCGACAGCAAAAGCTGCCGCGTGGCTCTACCACTGTTAAAAAAGTGCGTTATCAAAATCAGTATTCAAACGTGTAGAAATAACTTTCTCAAAAAACACGATCATTAAAAAAAATATTATAATTATTTTAATAAATTTAATTATAATTAATTATAATTTAATCACAATATATTATTTATAGAAATGTGCAAAATAAAACATATTTGGATACCAGGCTCGTAAAATTATGCAATCTTTTATTAATATTTTACATTATGTCAAATTTCCCCAGGGTGTATTCAATCATATATCATATTCAATCCCCCCAAGGTTATCATTTTATAATATTAAATTAATAATATAAAATTTTTGTAGTTTTGTATCTAACACGTTACTCAAAGTGATGGTTCATAGATTACGTCGTAAGTCGTATCGGCTTGGAAATCTTTTGTAGTAGTAAATTACTTGGAGTAGTCGTGATTTGCAGAAAACTTGTATAAAACCACACAGCGTTTTCTACATTGCACCTCTACTCTATTTATCGTTCGTGAGATTCGTAAGTGACAAGAAACCCGACTCTGGTTCACGAAGCTTAGCTTTGGTTAGCAGGCATTCCGTCTCAATACTTAGGGGTGACTTCTTATCTTGATTTTGATTCTTAGATGTAGGTGGCGTTTGCGGACTGCATTTATTTACCATCAGATGTACTGTGTGCTTGTTTGTTACTTTTACTTCTATAAAAAAAGACGGTAACGGTGAAATATGACGGCAGGAATAAATCTGAAGTATTTTCATGGCTTTTCCCAAATTAAAATTATTTAAATAAAATAAATATTAAAATCAGTGTTTATAAGTCTCACTCCTGTGCACGGGGTTACTATATTAATTACTTTAGAGCAGGGAATAGTCCACCTCACTGCCCCAATGTGTGTTAGATTTCACATGACCTCAGAATATTTTCAATTTCTCTGACAAACAGGTGTGAGTAGACTCATATACTGTCCTCAACCGCAGAGCACGTGGTAAATCAAAAATAAAAAATGCATTTATTGATGGTGCTAAGGGACATTCAAGTAGTATGTACTTAAGTACTAGTACATATTACTTCAGTGGCTGAAAGGAATCGAACGCGGTTTACTCATGTTATGTGAAGTTTTAAACTATAGCTAGTAACGACTCTAATACAAAAATACGAAGTAGGTATATTTACACACTGATAACGATTTTCGTTATTTACGTTGTTATGTTTCAATTGATAGTGTTTCACATGAAGACTAGGCAAATCTAAGACTTTTACACTATATGCATTGCTTAGGTCCCAATACGCAAACCCATCTAACCTACATACTTCTATTGTACCTCCTTAGATGCAATAGAGCGATCGAGTGAAGACTAGCACTTAAGTTCTCGACATGACACAGTGCATTTTATGTCCTTGAAATAAAATCACAAAACGCGTTTTCTTATAGCATCAAATTACAGTCTCTCCATTTTATTATTGCTTATTTTATCTATTAAAATATCACTCCTATATGTGTGTTAATGTGTTTTCTTACTTTTTTCTTTTATTTATTTTTTATTTTGTTAAAAAAAGATGTTACCTCCACACTAGGATTTTCTCCCGTTTCGTGGAGGCAGTTTACAAACATAATTGCACGAGGACAAACATCCAGATCCGGAACAATTATTTGTAGGCCATACAAATACTTGTTCCGTGCGGGATTCAATCCCGCGGCCCCCAGCGCAACAATTCATTGCTAAGCCACTGCGCCACAGAGCCGTCAAATGTTACGAATTGGATTTGATTTATTTTGTAATGATTGTTTAATCTGAAACCAACATACATTTTTAATTCCCAGGATTTAGCGGAGGGCAGTAATGAAAGCCCAAGGTTTACAAATAAGAGCGGTCCTCAAATATATATGTATATTTTTTTGTAACACTTGCTTCAAATGCTATGTTCATCGTATGAAAAATAAATGTTTAAATTTGCGCTGATTAGTGTAATTTTCAAAAACTGAAGATTTAAAAAATATAATTTATTTTCTATTATTTCTAATATTATTCAGAGCCAGCATTCAATCATGTGTGGCTTCAACACTTTTAAATTTGGTACTGCTAAATCCGAAAAATATTCAATTATGTAGTAACTGGTAACACAGCTGCTTTAAAGATGGAACGTATATATTTTAAAGCATGTTTTACTTGCACAAGCTTATATCTATTTAAAAAAAAAAACTAAATTGTCAAGTAGGTACCACCTATATCTTCGCCGTTCGTTCTTGAGTTGATAACAGTCCACTATTGGACACGTGTAATTTCTGTCGTAGAAAGATTTTTCTGTAATCGCCACCCTTTTTGGTATTGGTAATTTACGTCTGTCATATACGCAATGATATCCATCTTAGAAACCCAAGGGCACAATATGGGTTGATGTATTGCATACAGCAAATATCAAATTATAAATACAATGCCATCAAAAACATAACTTGTATAAAAAACCAAATCTCACAACGCAGTTCTTTTACCGTAACAACTTGTGAGATCCATGTAATTCCAAGTCGGTTAATTTATTCAGTCCCTACTTAAGGGTCTTTCTGTCTCAAGTTATTACGTAATTAGGTAACCTAACAACATCTTATAGTGACCATATCAAATATCAATATTAAAAATCAAAAATCTTTTATGTTTTAAATAAATTGATTGAGACTTGGCCATCGCATAAAAAACACAATTTATTTATATTATTATATTTTATAAATATTGCCAAATCAATCTATGTTTGACAAAATTAAGAAACTTTGACTAGTTATAATTCTTCAACTACTGGTTCAAATTGAATGAATTTTGAAATAAACCGTATTTATACAATGCAAATTCAGGCTTCTAGTTTTATCCACAACGAAGTTATAGGGTTTAAAAATGGCCTGAACTGCTTCGAGAAAAGGATGGTACGGCCGTGCCGCTTTTTTGTTCGACTTGGCGGGGGCACGGTAGTACCCCCAGATAGAATATAGTTGCGTACAAGAGAACACTAAGTACGCGCAATTGAAGTGTCTGTCTGTAAAATCAAAACTTAGAATATTATTCTAAGAATCAAAATAACTGCATCAAACTGCATGTTATTGGGATGCCATTTGCCATTTGCCAATTTGACATTTGCATTTTATTTGTATGTCATTAAAACATGAATTTGTTTGTCTGTCTGGGCTAATCTCCGGAATGTCTAAACGGAAAGTAATAAAACTTTCTTTACGCGGTAGAGCCATGCTTCAGCTTATTATGGTAGTATTGCAAATGGATTGGCTCGACTGGGGAAGGACTACACTCTCACATAATACCAGTTACCAGCGTAAAATAGCAGCTAATTGCTGCTTTGTTTCTAATGATGAGTGTAGAGAACCAGATACCCTTTTTACTGGAAAGGAGGCATTCCATCTTAATTCTCAGAGGTGGCAGCGCATCTGCATTTTGATTGTTAACGAGGATAGATGTAGATGTCTATTGGCCACCGCATCCACTTAATATCAGGTGAACTATGTGCTCGGTTGTTACCCTTATTCTATACAAGAAAGCAACACTTAGCAATGTCAGGCGTGATCTAGTCTTTATATATATTTTTGGTTTTTTGGATAATCGAAAAATTGATTAAATAAATAATCTTTGATGATAATCTCAAATCCAAATAACACCACATTAATAGATTCCTGCCCAGGTGGAGCCAGAGCGGGTTGCTTGTAATGAATAAAAGTACTAACGTAACGTTACGTCGCATGTTTTATACGCGTGATGCACACGGAACGCAGGCTGTGTGGACTTCCATATTGTTTCATATATTTCAACCACCGATTTCAACAAATGCTGCAACTCACAGGATGGTGTGCGATCCAACATAAATACTTTTCGTCTAACGGATCGATAGGTACGTACACAAACAGAATTTAAGATTCCTGGAGGATTGACAGTAATACATAAATTTTATTTGAGACTTAATCTTTTATGTCTCAATTTAATAATTATACCTCTGTAATCATTAGTAAAATATCAGATGGAGAGCACTCCATAGCTTGCTAATAATTTACTAAACATAGTTGACATAGTGGTCTATGCTCGTATGTTATCTGCATGATAGTCTTCGAAATTAGATGGGCTTATGGAGGCTGATGATGATGATAATTAATCATTAGTTTACTTACCATAAATAATAAATTTGAAATGACAGACGTGACATTAGAATTGCAGACAAAAGAGACAGCAGCACAAATAAAAATAAAAATTTTAGGTCCTTGCAGTGCACAAATTAAAAGAAATACTTTAGGTCCTTGCAGTGCACAAATTAAAAGAATAACTTTAGGTCCTTGCAGTGCACAAATTAAAAGAAAAGCTTTAGGTCCTTGCAGTGCACAAATTAAAAGAAAAACTTTAGGTCCTTGCAGTGCACAAATTAAAAGAAAAGCTTTAGGTCCTTGCAGTGCACAAATTAAAAGAAAAACTTTAGATACTTTAGGTCCTCGTCAATTCATCCCATCATCATAATCATTGCATGTGAGGGACAAGTCCACTGCTGAACATTGGCCTACCCCAAGGAATGCTACAAAGCACGATTCCGAGCCACTCGCATCGATTGATTATCTGCTTGCGTTACCAGGTAGTAATTTCATTCCACCAAAGGGGGCATAGTTCTAAAAACTGCCAAAAAGTTCTTTTGCCTTTTTGGGTACAATGACTCCATTTACGATTGCCAATTTCCTTTTGCATAATATTAATGAATTAAGTGTACGTGTAATAATGCGTAGAAATGACGAGCTTCCTTAGAATACTTACTTTTTTCGCTTGTGCGTAGTTATATAGATTATAATATGGTGAAATTTTAAGTTAGTTATAAGAATAATAGTCTAATAAGGTCTTCCGGAGATGGCATAGGTTTGTTGACTTTCGAAAAGTAGGTACTTCGTAAAGGTAAAATTTTAATACAATTATTTAAAGTTTGAACCCTTTTAAAATTGCTAAATTAAAATAGACTAAAGCTGTGATAGGGCCTGGTGGTGCTAAGATGGCTAAACCCCATGTCGATCAGATCAGATTGCGTCATTTTTTTTTAATGAGCGGAAGCATACGTATGTACATATATCCTGTAGTAATTTATAATGTTAACGTAGAGGACTAGTAACTTTCAAACAATGTCAATAATTTAGAACCTGTTTTGTGAATTTATGTATTTCATTGACAAATACAAAATTATTTGTCGATATTGATGTTTACAATATATGAATACCAGTCGTTATATATAAATAACAGTGGTAAAGGACATCATCAAATATTAACACGCCCACGACCCCATGATGAATTATTTTCGTGTTCAAATGATGGCTATTACAACTATAAAGCGAAACAGTGCTTTAGCTAGACGAAGATTTATGAAAGCAAAAAATATTTTACTGAGGGGATTATATAAATATTTAAATTAAAAATCTTCTGTTTTTATATCAATGTAATAGTTGACATGGTCTCTCCATTGTCACCACTGTAAAAACGATGAGCTTGAAATTTATAATCATTAATTAATTAATAAAAAAGGTAGCTTTATACAAAATCATCTATGCAATCTTGACCTAAATATTAATTACAGTTCAATAACTGTAACATATAGATTGTTGAATATTATTTCGGAAGTAGGGAAAATATTATACTTATCTACTGGTATGCCTCGTTTCCAGGAAAAAGGGTCCCGGTTCTCTACACTCACCATACGAAACACAGCAGCGTTAATCTGCTATTTTACGCTGGTATTCTGTGAGAGCGTGGTCCTTCCTCGGTCGAGCCGACCCATTCGTGCTACAATTATACTACTAATATAGCTGCAGCATGACTCTACCATGTAAAATTTTATAGCCCTGTTTGTTTAAAGTTATCTACAGATGTCCATGCAGGTTGCTGTTGCCTCAATTAAAGAAATTTAATAATTTCCGTGTTTCGAAATGGCAAAGTTAACTTTCATTTGCCTAAGATTGAGTATTTTAAATGTCATAGTTCGTTCATATGAGTAGATTTGGCTCTATATCAGATCTCAACACTTAAAATTTTATACGTAAATGGATAGCTTAAAATATAAACCGATTTCAACTCTCGTCTAATTTATATTTCGGTGTCTTTCGAGTAAAATTAGCAAAATCGATTAACTGGCTAATCTCTTAACTTCTTTTACCGATTTCTAAAAATCGATTAATGATGTGATATCGTTTTGAAGTCTGCCGCGCTGAACCAATGCGTGATAGCTGAAATCGGCTATTGCATATTATTTCTCGGAAAGCTGGCTTCCTCATGATGTTTTCCTTTATCGTCTTGTACAGTACTAGTACTAGCCGTAAATCAGAATTCAATTGACATTAATACAATTTCAAAGACATTGGCAGGGTTCGAACTTGGGTTATTATGTAGCTGTGAGATTTTATTTTTACAGTCGAATTTCTAACCTACTATTTTTTGAATTATTACATTATTACATAGTGGTTATTGTTATTTTTTCATTAGTCATGAAAATGAATTATATTGCTCAACTTTTTCTGGAATGCAGACTTACTAGAGCCCAATGACTTCGTCAATCCTACTTAGCGGTACCATGTAGCGACATCTATGGAAATGTATTAAATAAAGAACGATGTATTTAGCGCGTCAAATTTTCATATCGATATACATCGCAACCGCTTCCGTAGATAGATAATAGATGGCGCTAGAGTAGTCAAGTGAGCTCGGCCACGGTCCTTATTGCTTTGTAAGAGAGATATTTTGCAATTTGAGTGCATACAACTTGTAAAAATAAAATTAAAGGGTGATCAACAGCCGTTACCGTGTAGTCGCGGTGTAAGAATATCCACGATCCCATATCGTCCCATGGGTTACGTAAGAGGCGACAGAGGCAAACAAACCAGGAGATGGGCAGCAGCGTCTTCCTAATAACGACTAAAAGTAAATAACTGCTGTTGCCAAGCGGGGCAACTATGGCGAATATCACACCCTATGACATATGAGGCATTCTATGAGAGGCCTATGTTCAGCAGTGGACTTTAGTAGGATGTAACGGTAATGGATCAACAACAATCAACAAAATAACGACGCGGTAGCTCAGGGGCCAAGCGCTTGATATAAATCTCACAGTACACGAGCAAATTAGGTTCGATCACCACTGGCACCAATTAAATTGTTAATTCCAATTTTACGTGCTGATTTACCACGTGAAAAAATTGTGAGCAAACCTACATTTCTGAACTTTAAAAATATATCAAAGACGTGAAGTACTGGATCAGCGCGGCGGATTAAATGCTCTATAACCCTGTCAGAAATTAGAGGTTATCATAACACAGTAGTAAATCGTACGTGTATATATATATATACACAGTACAAAAATCATTACACAATAACACAAGCGCTACGGTATAGTAGATTTCCTTGTTAGTCGAATTATCGAAATCATATTATTTATACGATTTAAATTTCGATATAATTTACTTTATCGGCAGCTCGATACTGACACTTAAAAGCTCGCCTTGTAGTCTTTGTCACTTGTAGTACAATTTGGACGGTTATCGTGTTCACACGACAGGGTTGTGGAATTTTTTATGGACGAGCTAGATTTGAGTGCGACAAAGCAAATTAGGGTGTAACTGAAAACAACTACGCTACGTTGTTGACGAATTGCGGCCTTGGAATTAAACGCAGTGTCCACACGGACGCTCTTTATCGAAGGTTAGTTGATTTGATTGTTTAAAAAAAACACTCAATTAAATCGAAGGCCGGCTATGTAAGGGTTCAGCTCTTAAATTAAATAAACTTGCCTTAACATATAGTGTTTTTTTTATTTTATTGATTTTAAGAAAACTTTGTTGTATACGTAGGTATTCTCAACAAGATATATATGACCATGTGGAATATACGCAGCCCCAATGCGTGTTGGCGAACTTCACATGTCTTCGAAATATTTGTTTTTTTTTTAATTTTAAAATATGCCGGTTTCCTCACGATATTTTCCTTCAATGCCAAGCACGTGTTAAATCAGCACTTAAAATTGCAAATAACAATTTCATTGTTGCCGGTGGAGATAGAACCCGGGTTGCTCGCGTACTATTAAATTTACACTTTACAGCTAGCGCTTAGCCCCAGACCACGGCTCTATATTTTTTACATATTTTTTTTATAGAATAAGCGTGACAAACGAGCACACAGTCCACCTGTTGTAAGTAGTTGCTGTGGCCCATAGACATCTACATCTATCTTCGTTTGCGAATTAAAATGCAGATGCGTTGTCATCCGTGAGGACTATGATAGAATGCCTCTTTTCCAGTAAAAAGGGTCTCCGGTTCTCTACACTCACCATACGAAACACAGCAGCATTAAGCTCCTATTTCACGCTGGAATTCTGTGAGAGCGTGGTCCTTCCCCGGTCAAGCCGACCCATTCGTGCTACAACTATACTATTAATATAGCTGCAGCATGGCTCTACCACGTATAAAACACATTACTTACCACAAAATTAAGTTAACCATTGAGTTTATTCTTATTTAACCTTGCCGTTTTCCTGTCTAAAACTTATTTTTAACGTTAGCTCCACACTGGAAATTTCTTCTGTATCGTGGAAATGTGTAATGTGTGAAGCGGGTAAAATATCATATATAACGCGCATGTTCAAGCTTCCAGACTCCAAATATTTGTAGGCCATATAAATACTTGTTCTGTGCGGGAATCAAACCGCGTTCCGCGGCGCCTTAGACAAACGCTTAGTTAAACGTTACAAAACTTAGTTTATTAATCGACTGGGTTATAAAGAAGTCTTTGTCACGAAATAAGTCCTTATCCACGGCACCAAAGTTTTCGCGAAACAGCACATTTGCTCCCAAATTTCATACTACCTAAGTATATTACATTTTAGTTGACATAATTTCCACAGGACTTCTTTAGTAAAACAGACTAGTTTAAACCTGTAACTAATTATAAACTCCTTTTTGTTACTGTTAGGCACGATACCGAACCGTTAACCATTTCTGTTTTTACTAGAGGATGATGTGACTCTTTTTCTGACTATGAATGCTACTGAGTAGGTTCAAGTCTCTTACCTATTTCTGCCACCAAACAAAAGCAAATGCCGTATTTCGGTGAAGCATTTTATCTTGGTCCTCAGGGAACACACGTCTGTAACTTTTATTTATTTGACGTTAATTTTTGGTGTTCACGGGCTGCAGTAGTCACTTATAGATACCATCAAGTGGTTTGGTAAGTTCGTTTATCACTTCAATGATAAGTAAAAAAATTAATAATGCAATGCCCCATGTAACGATGTTAAATTTAAAATACGTTGTGCAGGTAAATTGTACCAATTGCGTGATATCATAATAATGACTGTGTTTTGCCCTGAATAGTTTTACGGTCTGAACTAACCCAGTATTTAAAATGCACATGTACAATGCGGTGGTTGCCGACGTCATCCACTTTGCACCTTTGCAGTAATATTTTTGCTACTATTGCGCCTGTACGGTTTTTAAGGGAGGACCAGGATACATAAAAATGCAGTTTTTAACGTATTGTATTAGTGATTGCGTATTGAAAAGTTTTCTCAGTGAGTTAATATTAAGTATTGGTTTTAGTTGTTTAATAACATAGCTGCCGCAACTTTAGATAAATGGTTAGTGTTTATGTTTTAATTTATTAACTATTGACATAGCAATAAAGAAATATTAGTAAGGTTTCAATGTATAGAAATAGAAAGAACACGTATGTAGTATTAAAAAAATCAAAATCGTCTAATTAGTGCGAGGATTGCTACCGCTGTATCTGCTTTTTTTATAAAGAATACAGGATCACAAATATATTATGCATGTCCAGCGTACCTACGATTTATTTTTATTCGTTTGTACAGCTAGAATATTTACCATTAAAAAGAAAGGTCCCGTTACGAAATTTCGATACAAGCCCAAACATACAGTATATTTTCAACTTTATATAATTACTTAAATTATAGTAAATTGTCATTATCGTCTTCAAAAGTACTAGCTTAAGAGCCAGTGAGCGGCAGACTTACGGTATTTCAATAAGCTTCACTTTTTTTTCAGTTAATCCCCTATACCTGAGGTACATGAAATGGGGACTCTTTAGTTTGACCGGCGGTCGATATAGACACGCTCAGGTGTTAAAGGTGTAAAAAAAATGACCCAAAAAATAATGATAGCAATAAGTCTGCCGCTTTGACATCTTGAAATATTTAATGAAAGTTACCGAAAAATAACATTGGCAGACACCTATGACGGTTTCAAGGTCATGGCAGACAGGTTGAAAAGTACAATTTTTTATTAATAATTTACGTTATTTCAATAAAGCTGCAATTTATATATATTGTTGATAATATTATTTCACATGTATAATTTTCACGGCAGACACATATTGTGGTTGGATCACCCAGGCAGACAACAAACTTCTGGGGCGCCCATAAGCGCGTACTATAATAGCGCTGATAGCGCTCGCTCTAATCCAGTCTTTTTCTTTCTAGTTTTGTACGCTCTGATACGGATATCATAATAATCATTCTTGGTAACACGTTACATTTAAAAAATAGCTCTTCTCAAGTATGGATTCTGACGGGAACAGGAAATAATGAACGATTCATAAATATTTCAAAAATTTATGAGCAACGTGGTGATTTATTGAGTGAAAGTTTGCTTGGTTTCTATGCATCGATATAGACACTATATCGACCACCGGTCAAACTAAAAAGTCCTCATTTCATGTACCTCAGGTATAGGGGATTAACTGAAAAAAAAGTGAAGCTTATTGAAATACAGTAAGTCTGCCGCTCACTGGCTCTTAAGCTATACCTACTTATATCAAATTTAAGAACTTAAATATTGAAGTTCCATTAGTATTTAAAAAATGGAAGTAAATGTTTCAAAACGTTTGCTGTTTTTCATTTCATTTCTTTTCTGTTGTCCTGTCTAAAAGTCAAAAACAAATGTCATAATAAAATGACAACAAACGTCAGTGTCGCCTCCACTACAATCTACATCTACAATTTATAATAAAAGCAAACAAAACAAAGTTGAAAGAAAAAAACACTTTTGTGCTTTTGTTTGAAAAAGAACATTATTATTTCGTCGATTTGTTTCGTTAAGACTTTTAAGCATGGGATATGTAGAAGCAATTTATGAGTTTCTAAAGTTGCGAATAAAAGTTAGTTGTTACATACTTTCGCTTTAATTATTACTTGTTAGAGTGAATATTTTGTTATTATAAATATGTATTCTTTTCTAGACTGTTCTAGAGTCAGGGAGTGTGGGGAACGCGTCGTCGTCTGATGAGGAGTTGGAGCAGTGGGAACAAATATTCATGATGAGAGATGAAAATGGAAATAGCTATAATGACAAGTGAGTTAAAAAAATTAATGTTGACTGTGATGAAAGTCTGAAACAGTCTAACCAATTCAAAACCATATAATAGAATAGAATCAGTTTTATTCAATATAGATTACAGTACATAATACTTATTGAAAGTAATTTTAATCATAGTTTTTACTAAAACTTAGTATACTGTATATATACTTAGTATTGACACATGTAGCAATGTTCACATTCTTTTCTATCCTTTTATTTATTTTTTATAGGATAAGTGTGACAAATGAGCATACAGTCCACCTGATGGTAAGTGGTTGCTGCGGCCCATAGATGTCTACATCTATTAAAACTGTAGATATGTTTTCACCCGTGAGGACTAAGATGGAATGCCTCATTTCCAGTATAAAAGGCCTCTGGCCACTTGCACTCACCAAGCGAAACGCAGAGGTAAACTTCTACTTCACGCTGGTTTTCTGGAAGGTCGTGGTATCACCCCAGTTCGAGCCGGCCCATCCGTGCGACAGCAAAAGCTGCTGTGTGGCTGTACCACTGTTAAAGTTCTATCCTACAAAATTACATTCTTAAATCCATGTTTTGTAATCCATTTATTGTAGCATATAAAAGTCCCAACCCACAGTCCACTGTCCCAGCAGTTTTTATATTATGAGTTGTTTTGTTATCTGAAAGATGTTGTTGCCCATCTTATGATTTGTTACCTTCTGTTGCCTCATACGACACCCTAGAGATAATATGCACAGTGGATATTCCTATACTGCCACTACATGGTTAACTAAAACTAGGTACATGTTTATGTACTCTATGTATTTATTTATTATAAAACCAATGTTAGGAGTTTTGGCGGGAACTTGACCGGCGTTGGTTTGCTGCTCCTGTATTATTGTTTAAATACTTTGATACACAAAAGTGATGCGATTTTGTGTATTAAGTATCCACACATGTGAACTATTAGTGGAAACTGTGAAACAAGTGCTCTGATGGTGATGTGATTCTCAAAATAAGGTGTCTGTCTGCTTAGGCGCCTTGAGATACCATCGCCAACCGTCAGCTGTCTGCTGGCTCAAGTTGCCGTCAAAATCTCCCAAGGGCTGCACAATGTGACGCATCAACATATTGTGAAGCAGTGTACTATAAAGGATAATTATTATAATATATTGTAACTTCAGGCTCAGAAGGGCTAATCCCAGAGCCGTAAAGCCAGTTATTAAGAAGAAGAAAACCAATGTTTTTGCTAAGTTGGTAATTATGTAGCTTTAAATTACAGTAAAATCTGTAAATATTTTTTAACTGATTACAGCTTGCAAGGAGCAGTCATTTAATATTATTGGTTGTGAGGTATTTTCTGTAAGTCCTCAGGAGGGACAATGTACCTGTAACATCTTTCATTAATAGTTGGATACTAGTATCCATGGCCTAAAGTGCTGTTTTGTTTTTTACATGGTCTAAACAGTGGTAGAGCCACACGGCAGCTTTTGCTGTCGCACGGATGGGCCGGCTCGAACCGGGGTGGTACCACAACCTCACAGAAAACCAGCGTTAAGTAGAGGTTTCCCTCTGCGTTTCGCTTGGTGAGTGCAGGTGGCCGGAGGCCGTATTTACTGGAAATGAGGCATTCCATCTTAGTCCTCACGGGTGACAACGCATCTACATTTTGATTTGTAATAGAGGATAGATGTAGATGTCTATGGGCCGCAGTAACCACTTACCATCAGGTGGACTGTGTGCTCGTTTGTCACCCTTATCCTATAAAAAAAAAGGAAAAAAGCTATATTAGGTTGTACATGAATGGGTCAGCTTAACAGGGGAAGGACCACATTCCCACAGAATACCAGCATATAATAGCAGCTCAATGCTGCTGTTTCGTATGGTGGGTGTAGAGAACCGAAGACCCCTTTTACTGGAAACGAGGCATTCCATCTTAGTCCTTAGAGGTGGCAATGCATTTGCATTTTAATTTTTAATCAAGCATTGATGTAGATGTCTATGGGCCTCAGCATTCACTTACCATCAGGTTAACTGTGTGGTTGTTTGTCATGCTTATTCCTGTCAATCTAAATTAGTAATTTACAATATATATATATATATATATATATATATATATATATATATATATATATATATATATATATATATATATATATATATAATATATGAGCAGAACATTATTATATTTTTTGATTGCAGGAGGAAAAAACGCAGCATATGGTGTCGTCCATCATGTATTCCTGTTTCAATTGTGATTTTGTTAATAGTTCTTGTTGTATTAGTGCCATTACTAGATCAACCGAACGTTGTTCATGTGATGTCACCAGCTGCTCCTGTAACTGTGCATTGCTCAGATGAGTGTAGGTGAGTTATTGTTTCTTATTCATATAATAATATTTAAGAAACCTTATTGCTTGTGATGAATATATTTATTTGATACAGTATATGATGTTGACCATAGTTTCCTTGTTAAATAACTCAGCTGCTGTTTTCTGAATTGTAAGTTTATATCTCGACAGTAGCCAATACTTTTGCAAAAACACATTGTTTGTTAGTCTGGATGTATTTTGTACCTGACCTGTCTGATATTGGATCCTAGCCCATCTTATTGTTCTAAGGCATGTATGAGTACTTCAGTGATTGCTTATACATCATTTAAACAGTGGTAGAGCCACGCGGCAGCTTTTGCTGTCGCACGGGTGGGCTGGCTCGAACGGGGGTGGTACCACGACCTCACAGAATACCAGCGTGAAGTAGAGGTTTACCTCTGCGTTTCGCTTGGTGAGTGCAGGTGGCCGGAGGCCCTTTTTACTGGAAATGAGGCATTCCATCTTAGTCCCCACGGGTGACAACGCATCTGCATTTTGATTCGCAAACGAGAATAGATGTAGATGTCTATGGGCTGCAGCAACCACTTACCATCAGGTGGACTGTGTGCTCGTTTGTCACCCTTATTCTATAAAAAAAAATACAGTTGTGGTGTATAATAATATGTTGAGCAATTGATTATATTTGCTATGGCCAAATTTAATGGAGAAACTACAATGTACACTGTACATTCAAATGTAGTTAACTCTATGGAATATTATAAAGTATCTTTACATTGAAGAACAAACATTGCAAAAGATGTTTTTGAGTTAGGTGTAAATTCTTCTCCTTTACCAGCTTTTTTTAATCTACAGCTGGGTGTAGAAATTTAAAAAATGGTCTAGTTAGCATGTTATTCTGTAAACATTTAACAATATTCATCATCTGGATGGATGAACACACTGCCACTACCCTCATATTATTAATGTCAAATAGGAGAAAAAAAAAGCTCATTACAGCCTATCATAATTTAACTGCTGCACATAGGTTTTCCGCAAGAAATACTACAAAGTTTGGTCCTAAACCGTATGAAACTATCAACTTCCTGCATCTCTTCCATGCTTGTAGCACGAATAGTTCAGTTCGACTGGGGAAGGACCACAGTTTCACAGAATACCAGTGTAAAATAGCAGCTTGATGCTGCTGTATATCGTAGGGTGAGTGTAGAGAACCGGAGAACCTCTTCACTGGAAACGAGGCATTCCATCTTAGTTCTCAGGGGTGAAAACGCATATGTATTTTGATTCCGGATCGAAGATAGGTATGGATATGAATTGATAGACGTGTATGGGCCATAGCATCCACTTACCATAACATTGAATTTGTGTTTGTTTGTCACCCTTATTGCATAATAAATTTTACATCTGGTAAGATCATCACTGCATCTAGTGAAATAATTTAGTATATCGACAGTAGAACCATAGTAAATTATGTCTTCTTGCTTCAAATTTAGTGCCATATAACACAGACATAGTTTTTAGATCTAGGTCTGTGGCATATAGCCTACTTGTATTTGTACCAGATGTAAAAATAGAAATCATCACTGACGATGGAGAACTGTAAGTATATATATGTAAGTATATATATAACATAAGTTAACATATCTGGTATTGTGATTGTCAATCCATCTGTCAAGTGTGGGGCAAATACTTCTATATACAGTACATATATTACTAGATGGGTACTACGGTACTAATACATTGCGCACTAAGTTACTGTCAATTCTCCGTAATTTCTTCAGTTGACTGCGAGCGGGCGAGAAGACTAGTTCTTTGTTTTGTAAACCGTGAACATTGTTTTCTATAATCTAACACTGATTTTGTTTAATGTGACTAAGAAAACAAAAAGTGATTTGAAGTTTATTTCAGATATGTAACTTTATTACTTATTTGACTAAAAACTGTAACTGTCGTAATTGAAAATACAACTTCGTGGCATATTGACCGTACCAGCTATCAGGCCAGCTGGCGCCCACAGCAGTGACACAGTAATTGTTCTGATATGTAGCGGCACGAAAGTCTAGCGGTGACCGTTATTGCGCATGAGTCGCGTTGATTTGCTTATTGCGCATAAGTCGCGCTGATTGGCTCGTGCGTATCGTTCGCACGCGCTGATTGGTTCTCCAGTCGCATTCGTGCAATTCAATTCGTGCATGGGGAGACGCGCGTGGAAAGGTCCACGTTTCGTTCAACGCTAGACTTACTTGCCGCGACTTGGAATTGCCGATCTTGTAGTATACATAGAAGTCTTTGGTGTCAGGTGTCCGCTTGTCAAGCCAAAATCGTCAAATGAAAGCTATGTTATTAATGTACAATTTTTGTTTCAGGTTATCGTTAGTAGAAAGTATTCCCGAAGGGCATATGTATCCTGCAAATATGACGCATACGCCTACTAAAAATGTTTGGTTAGATTTAATAGATGAAGCTCAAACGTCTATAGAGATAGCGTCTTTTTATTGGTCTCTTAGGTTTAATGAATTTTATCCATATAATTCCTCTATAGAGGTAAGTACTCTGCTCATATTGTGACATATTCGTTTTATATCTTCGATCAAGAATACCAACTATTAGTTTTATTGTTAGTATTTATTTATTTATTACTTAGTATTGTTGATCGAAGTTTTATATAGAAAAATTAGACAAAGCTAAACTAAGCACTCGCGCGTAAATTTCTCAGTACGCAAGATACGAGGGTTATTACGATGTTGTTGATTGCAATTTTGAGTAGTAATTTACCATGTACTCGGCGGTGAAGGAAAACATCATTATGTAAGCTGCATGTCTGAGGAAATTAACAAGTTTAATTTGATTACATTTGAAGTGGTTAAGTCCATCAACACGCAATAACGGCAGCGCGACGGATTAATTGCTCCATAATCCTCAGATATTAGAGACCTGTGCTTAGCACTGGCACATAACTATGTAGGCTGTAATAGTAGTTAAACTTCAAAAAATATTTAAAAAAGAACGGACGCTATCTGGTGGTAGCGTAAGAGAGAGACGAGACGTGCTCGAATCTCAAAGCTTGTGCCTTGCAATCATTGATGTACCAAGTGATTGATGGCAAAGAACATATCGCAACAAAACCTGGTATATGCCTGAAAAATATTTTGTCCAATTTTTTTCCTCTCAGTAAGAACTAAAATCTACAATAAACTTAGCATTATTTGTATCCTATAATATAGTTATAATTATGTATTTGTAGGCAAATAAGTAGGTATTTATGTAAGTATGTCGGTATACTTTGCTAATGATTGCAACAAATTGTTCTAATTAATTATGTCAGCAATTTAGAAACGGAAGAGTTAACATCTTACTTGCGAATGTAATGTAATTTTATATCATTTGATATATCGAGACAGTAAATTCCGTTGGCAGTTTTAATCACCTATAAAATGTTACCTACGCTCGTATAAAAGTTATGGTCTGTGACGTTCATATTAGATCACATAATTTATGGTTTATGAGATCATAATATAATTTCTTTAATATTTTATATCTCTCTATTCTATATCTATATTTTTATGTCTCTCGTCGTCGCTGTTCAAAAATAATCTTAGATGTTATTAATAAGAAAATTCATGCCTGAAATTATTGTCACTATCGATATTTCTTAGAGAAACATTCACATTATGGCTTCTTCAGCCCATCGATTCCGGCAATTAAATTCTAACAAAACGGCTAACAGACGTGATGACTATAACTTATCTTAAATCTAAACATGTAATGCAACATTTACCTCCCTTCTTTTCACTTAGTCCGATGTATCAATGTTCGTAGACATCGACATCAGAAAACCGATATCGATGAATCACCGTTGCCGTAAAACGCCGATATTATCTATCTCTAAAACGAATATATTACCATTTTCAATTAGCATGTTAACTGCGTTGAATTTTTATGTATTGACGAATTGACCATCGCGAACAACATGATCATCTCGTCTTTTAAATAAGTATAGTTTTTTTTTTATAGAATAAGGTTGACAAACGAGCACGCAGTCCACCTGATGGTAAGTGGTTGCTGTGGCCCATAGACGATGCGTTGTCAGCCGTGAGGACTAAGATAGAATGGCTCTTTTCCAGTAAAATGAGTCTCCGGTTCTCTACACTCACCATACAAAACACAGCAGCATTAGGCTGCTATTTTACGCTGGTTTTCTGTGAGAGCGTGGCCCTTCTCCGGTGGAGCCGACCCATTCGTGCTACAACCATACTATTAATATAGCTGCAGCATGGCTCTACCTCGTAAAAGTATTTAAAAGGCGACGTAAACATGTTATAGTATTTTCTATAGTCACCTCTTACGACAGCTTCGGATCGAAAATGGATTATAACCTGAACAAGATATACATAGATATATATTATGTATAGTGTATACACTTGTGGTAGTGTAATAGAAGCGCAATACCATTCCGTGAGTGTCGTAGCAGGCAACACAGGGGGGTGAAACAGGAGATGGGTAGCAGCATCTTCCTGATAAGTCATTACCAAGCGTGGCAACTATGCTAAATATTGGAGATATTGATGAATATGATATATGAAGCAATCTATGGGAGAGGCCTATTTGCAGCAGTAGACTTAGGCTGTATCTTGATATGCATGATGAAAATTCTTTTTTTTTTTTAGGGAGAACAAGTGTTCCAGGCACTGTATGCTGCCGGGTCAAAAAGAAAGATTAATTTAAAAATTGCTCAAAACTGGCCCACTAAAGCTTATCCCAATATAGATACAGAATATTTAGTTAAGAAAAAAGCGGCGCAGGTATGTGAGAAACAAATGTCGTGACAATTAGCGTTTTCAAATCTGAATTTTTATGGTAATTTTGAACTGAGGTATTTGTGTTATGTAGACCATATTCAAAGCCGAATTAAATGGATTGAAGCCATGGAGCAACAAAGAAGTGGAAGCCTCAAATAATTTAACAAAGTTGTTTAGAAAATGTGTAAAATAAAATAAAAATTATACCGTTAGGTGAAAGGAATATTACGAAATTTTTAACAGTGGTAGAGCCACGCGGCAGCTTTTGCTATCGCACAGATGGGCCGGCTCGAACCGGGGTGGTACCACGACCTCACAGAAAACCAGCGTGAAGTAGAGGTTTACCTCTGCGTTTCGCTTGGTGAGTGCAGGTGGTCGGAGGCCCTTTTTACTGGAAATGAGGCATTCCATCTTAGTCCTCACGGGTGACAACGCATCTGCATTTTGATTCGCAAACGAGGATAGATGTAGATGTCTATGAGCCGCAGCAACCACTTACCATCAGGGGGACTGTGTGCTCGTTTGTCACCCTTATCCTATATAAAAAAAAAAGAAATACTTCGATGGAAAATCTAGAGATTTCAGTAAAATTAAATTGTCACTAAATTATGTTTAGTAATAATAATAAATAAAACAAGCACTGAGAACAAAAATACATATTGTGTATTATTAATAAATATACATATTAGCTAGCCATTTTTAGCTTTTAGGCTTCAACTTTTGTTTACGTGTTTTGCTCACCCACAGGTTAGAAGTTTAAACTTTTCGAAACTTTTGGGCAATGGCGTGCTACATACGAAGTTCTGGATCGTGGACCGATCACATTTTTACATTGGCAGTGCGAATATGGACTGGAGATCCCTGACTCAGGTATGCTTATTTAAATTCTGTTTATTTGTCACGCTAGTGATTCGAAGGGCAACTTGGCTAGCATCTTATCTTAATCCCGAAGCTCAAACTTGTTCAGAAAAAATGCGTGAGTGTCGTGGAACACTCGGTTGGAACAAAGTTCCTTGCGTAGTATATTATTATTGATAAACGTAGATATTTTATCATTGATTAACAAATACAAATAAATGAATTACTAGCGTGTATTAAAATGAAGCGTCATTTAAAATATAATAATAATTCTTTCATGGCAAGATAAGGAAAAGTGCGAGGGAGATGGATATTTTTCCATCTCACTTCCTTATTTCGCCATCAAGGCCGTCTACACTATGACACAAGGGGTAGTGAGGAAAAAATCTTACACTTTTTGTCGCCTAGCTCTCATCCGCCAAACCTGTATCGTCCGATAAAGAACTTCGTTCCAATACATATAATATACATATACACATAAACTCACGTTTGTTACTCCGAGGGATAGACAGAGCAGCACTTCTCGCTTTTGAGCGACGATATCTGACGAAGATATCCCTAGTTGATGTGTCATTGCGCCAGCCATAGTCAAAAAATCGTCAAACAATGGAGAAGTAAGGTGGCACACTAAGTCTTTTTTTTAGGTGGCCCACCTTTAGATGGTTGTGCTTTGTGGCAGTATTTAATGGAGGCCTTCAACAGTGGACTTTGGATGGGTAGTAAAGATGGTGATGGTAAATATGTTGATGTGTTAAATTATCCCTCACTTACGAGGGCTGCACTAAAAGTATCGGGAATTGAATATTTCCACTGTTCCTGTCATATTAAAATCTTTTTAATGAGGGCATCCATGACTTTTTCTGCTACCAGGGCGGCGCCACTTTAGAGTGAGGTAAAATATTTGACAGGGACAATAATTTCTTAGGAAAATGTAATATTTAAGGTTTCTTTCTGTATTATTAGTTATATTTTATATTAATTACGTTGGAAATGAATTAACCAAACTATAAATATAACTAAAAGACGACTTTTAAAAAAAAAGAGTTATAATGTGCAAAAAATTAAAAATCAAACCACTGACACATTGTGTTGTGTATTAATATAATACTCTAGAATATGATAAACTATTATTTAAAACTAATTTCTCAATTAACTGACTCTGTGTAAAAAAAAACTTTACCTCAGTCACACCTAGCGACATCTGGTGAGTGGAAAATTATTAGCCCTCATTGAAAACTCCTTGGTTTTAAAAATCGAATACCATTTATTTATTTAAAAAAAGATTCTCGGTCTTGTCACAAGGTTTTGTCAAACTTGTTTAGTCGTTGAGAAAATGGAATTGACTCGAGAAAATTCAAGAGCGATGATTTATTATGACTTTCGAAGTGGTTTAACACAAAAACAGTGTGTTGACCGGATGATTTCTGCATTTGGTGATGAAGCCCCATCCAAAACCACAATTTATCGCTGGTTTGCTGAATTTCAACGTGGACGTGTCAAGCTCAGTGATGATCCCCGTGAAGGTCGTCCAAAAACTGCAGTCACCCAAGAAAACGTTGATGCTGTGCGTAAGCTGATTGAGGAAGATCGACATGTGACATACCGCGAAATTCAGGCAACTTTGGACATTGGCATGTGTCAAATACAAATAATCTTGCATGAACAATTAGGTGTAAAAAAGTTGTTTTCCCGATGGATACCGCATTCGTTCTGTGAAGAGCAAAAAGCGGTTCTCGTTCCTTGGTGCGTCAGAACTCTTGAAAGATTCCACGCAGGATCCTCAAATGCTGTATACAACATCGTATCAGGTGACGAATCCTGGATATACGCGTACGAACCCGAAACAAAAAACCAGTCACGAGTTTGGGTGTTTGAAAATGAGTTAAAGCCAACAAAAATTGTTCGTTCACGGAGTGTTACAAAAAAATGGTGGCCACGTTTGTCTCCAAAACCGGCCATGTTACGACTATTCCTCTTGAGGGACAAAGAACCGTTAATGCAGAATGGTATGCTAGCATTTGTTTGCCACAGGTCGTTTCTGAACTCCGTAAAGAGAACTGCAACCGCCGCATCATCCTCCATCACGACAATGCGAGTTCTCACACCACACACAGAACAAAAGAGTTTTTAGAGCAAGAAAACATAAAATTATTAGACCATCCGCCGTACAGACCCGACCTAAGCCCTAATGATTTCTATACTTTCCCTAAAATAAAGAATAAATTGCGTGGACGCCTACAAAACGGCCATTTTGGAGACCCCAACTTCCGAATGGAATGGTTGCTTCAATGATTGGTTCCATCGTATGGAAAAATGTGTCAAATTTCGCGGAGAATACTTCGAAAAGCAATAAATACATTTTTAAATAGTAATGTTGTGTCACTTCCTTGATTCCCGAAATTTTCAGTGCCGCCCTCGTATATTTTAAACGTGGTAAAGCCATGCTGCAGCTATATTTTTTTACAGTGGTAGAGCCAGGCGGCAGCTTTTGCTGTCGCATGGATGGGCCGGCTCGAACCGGGGTGGTACCACGACCTCACAGAATACCAGCGTGAAGTAGAGGTTTACCTCTGCGTTTCGCTTGGTGAGTGCAGGTGGCCGGAGGCCCTTTTTACTGGAAATGAGGCATTCCATCCTAGTCCTCGCGGGTGAAAACGCATCTGCATTTTGATCTGTAACAGAAAATAGATGTAGATGTCTATGGGCCGCAGCAACCACTTACCATCAGGTGGACTGTGTGCTCGTTTTTCACCCTTATCCTATAAAAAAAATATTAGTAGTATAGTTGTAGCACGAATCGGTCAGCTCGACCAGGGTAAGACCACGCTCTCACAGAATACCAGCGTTTAACGCTGCTGTGTTATGTATGGTGAGAGTACAGAACTGGAGACTTTTTTTACTGGAAACGAGGCATTCCATCTTAGTCCTCACGGGTGACAACGCATCTGCATTTGGATTCGTAATCGAGGATAGATATATATGTCTACGGGCAACCACTTACAATCATGTGGACTGTGTGCTCATTTGTCACTCCTTATACTATTAAAAAATATATTTAATTACGAGTCCTACCATTAATACGCTCAGGATGATGTTGGTGCCCGCATGTGACCCAGCATGGCCTCCGATTAATTACCATATGAAACATTTTTGGAACGAAGTTCTTTATCGGACGGTACGGATGGGCTAGGCGACAAAAAGTGTAAAATTTTTTCGCCACTACCCCTTGTGTCATAGTGTAAACGGCCTTGGCGGCGAAACAAGGAAGTGAGATAAAATAATATCCATCTCCCTCGCACTTTTTTTATCTTGTCATGAAAGAAATATTATTTTATTTTAAATGACGCTTCATTTTAATAGACGCTAGTAATTTATTTATTTGTATTTGTTAATCAATAATATATAATAATCAATAATAATACCTACGTTTATCAATAATAATATATTATGCAAGGAACTTCGTTCCAACCGCGTGTTCCACGACACTCACGCATTTTTTTTTATTAGAGAGGAGGAAATCTTCAAAAATACACCGGTGAAGTTGTTGTAAGACCGGTAGTGTGGGATTTTTACATACTAAAACCTCCTCTCTCTTAAGTACCCAGCACCACGGAACCGCGTTAGCATTAATTCATGGTGCTGGTACCTGGTACTCCTCCTCACAGCTGCTTTATGCGACTACTCTATTTCTTCTTCTTATATGAAACATTATATTAAAGATGTTAAAAAATTGGGAGTAGGGGTATTGGGATTAGCGGTGACGGGGATAGTGCACACAATTAAGGGAGGGCAAGAGGTACTCTTCAAACTAGGTAAGACACATCATTTTATTTTATTAAGCGTCGCCTCCACCAAAGTTTTGTTGCCAACACAACAGTTGCCAACAAAACTTGTTTCCATTTTCGGCGGCAACATCAGAGGAATACGCTTGTTGCCAACATTTGTTCCCTCGGTGGAGACGCTTGTTGGAAACAGTTGGAAACATAACTGTTGTCAACATTTTTGGTGGATACGCGGCTTTACGCGGGTCTTAGCTAATAATTTTTTTAACATCTTTAATATAATGGATTTCCGTAAAGTAACGCCTGATTCTATTAATTATCGAAATATATAATAATAATAGCCAAATGCTGCTATTTCACGCTGATACTTCCTGGTCTAGCCGACCCATTTTATTTCAGCTATTATACACTTGTCTTTATATTAAAGGCTTGGCTCTATCACGCGAAGTGCTGATAGAATTTATGCTTTGTTTTATTCCTAATAAATTAAAAACGCAAATCTTACTTCTGACAGGTAAAAGAGCTGGGCATAGTGGCGTACAACTGTTCGTGCCTGGCGACGGACTTGGGGAAAATTTTCGATGTGAGTTTTTTTTATTTCTTTTTCTTTAATTAAGCTTTTTTAATTATTAATGTGGCTGGTGTTTATTTATATTTGTCGCCAATGCGATTTTTTAAATATTATTAAAGTAGGGTGTTTTCGATGCTTTGGCCGCTTGCTATTAAAGTAGTAATATTCTGGACAATTACAACTTTGCAGCCTATTTCATATCTCATATACGAAATCCTATATGTATATACATATGTCTACACAGAATGGTCGGTGTTCGAAGAACTGCGACACCTTTGCACTAGTAAGGACAATAATGATGTCCTCCAGACCGGTCACGGCGGGCATTCTTAACGGGGATTAGCCATCTGTTCAGGACAAGATTATAGTGCACGACTATGTGCGCAAACACAGGTGTACTCTCTATTCCCTCACTGTCATAGTACAATGGGACGGCACTCCGACTGGATCGGTGAGAGATCAGGCACAGTATCATCGGCTTTAGGTTTACCGTGTGATGAAACACCGCTAACTTCCTAACTTCGGCCTGCTACTGAAAATTTCTTGAAAAAATCCTGATGAACATATTTTGGTTCGACGCGGGATTCAAACCTGGGATCACATGATCAACAGTCGCGTTTACGAACACTATACAAATGAGGCAGCCACTAGGAAGAACTAAGGATGTAGCACTACTGATAAACATAAAAATTGAATCACTGACCTGCGTACTTGTATACATATAGGTCAGTGGATTGAATACTTGTCGGTTCCTCTTAAGCTAAATTTAAAAAATAAATAATGAAGTTATCGTGAGTGTGATGCGATTTCAATTAAAATACTAGACATTCAATTTATTTTTCAATGTACTTTAATTTTGTAATTTACTAAACAGCGTAATACGTAATAAAGACACGTCGCACGACGCATTAGCGTCTCTCTTGAGAGAGTGCTTTGATGTTAGAGAACACGCTTGGGCAGTTATTTTAGGGAGGCAGCGTCAGAAAATACCTTTATACAAGAAATAAGTTTCCGTTAATTAAAATGAAAAATTGCGCGCGAAATATCAAAACAACTTCGACCTTGCTAGCTAAATGTCAGAGTACTTACGGTATTTAAATTTAGATCTTAGACCAACAAGATAAAGTCTATCTTACAATTTTAAAAATTTTCATTTAGCTTAAAGCAATTTTATTTGTACAACACTTTGAGGTATACATGTACCACCACATCATGTGGACGTGGTCTGTTAGCTGAGGACAATGTAACCATTTCGTTACAACAATACTACTAAACTAAATTTTAAATTTTATAAAAAAATAAATATTTTACTTTTCGGTGGTTTTATCAGCTTTGTATTAATTTATTTTACTAAATAGGCCGAAGCCGCACTCCGAGCCATAGCCACAGAGTACTTTATTTACACCGACCTCAAATGCCGTCGTGAGTGTTCGTTTGTTACAGCGGCTTGTGCTGAAAAATATTGATCGCCGTAGAAATACAAAATATTCCAAAAACCAAATTTGATATTAGGTAAGATATTATTATTATTTTTATAATCACAGATTTTTATTACAATATTTCGTTTCGCTAAAAGCACGCAGGATTTATATATAAATAAATATACTTATACGTCTTGGACTTTATAAACCTGAAGGTGTGTTGGTATCTGCTACTGGCACTCCTCGACGAGGAATACTAGATGTACCTAGTTTGGGCTCGATTTATTAGTTATGAATAGATCTTACCTCCGGACGGAGTGACTTGAAAGCATGAAGTATTTGCTTCATGCTTGAAAGTGTACTTTGATGACTGCTACTGGAACTCCTCGGCGAGGAGAAGTAGATGTGCCGAGTTTGTTATTTTTTGTGTTATTTTATTAAATACACTTTGCCTTCCTCACTCCGGGCTATAGTAATATACTGTATAGTAAAGATGGTTAATATATATTTTAACTGTTGAAATAGACAGTTAAAAATTTTTACAAATTTGTTAAATAAATAAAATTAACCATATTGAATAAAATTATCATATTCCAGTCCATTCAAAACCATCTACGACGTTACTGATTTATGTTAGCCGTATTTATGCCATATAGCGTCTTCCGTACGTACCACCGTGAGAGTCGATCAATTTTCGTTCAATAAAATGACTTTACCAATTGAATAAAGTAGATGGTGGTTTACAAATTCATTTTTTTGAAAGAAAACATTCTTCAAAAACATCAATACATGTATTATTTTGATTTATTACATTAAAATTTAGGCTTCACATGTCTAATAAATGAGGATTGTAACAAATATTTGCTATAAAATCAAACTTATATACCAATATTTATGCTCAAATTGTGGTTGAAAATTATCATATTAAATAATTAGTTTGCCGTTAAATCTTTTTAAGTGTTATTTTTATTAAACTGTATGAAATGATATTTTTAACACATAGATGTTACACATAGATACATTATATACATATTTACACATAGATAATTAGTTGAATTCATTAGTGGCTGATTTGTTGTTACGCTATTGGCTGAAATATTGGTTGGTATTAATTTAAGCGAAGCGCGTCAGTTTAATATTATTTAAAATTGAAGTTTAACATAAAATTAGGAAAATTGGAAGTATAATAATAAGGATAGTAGTGAAAACTTGTGTACGCTTAGGGCATGCACAATTGGATTTACCAGTAGTTTCAATACACGGAGTATATGAAAAGCTAACTTTGTGAACGAATGTAAAAGGCCACTTAATTATTACCCACACCTCTAGACACACGAATATATTATTTCTTTGTTATTAATAAACTTCGCGGCAATAGAACTAATATTTTAATTTCCAACGTTTACAGCGCGTTTCGTATAGTGAATTATGTGAATTATGTCTCCTAATTCAGGTCTTTGGTTCGACCAAAGACCAAATTAGGAGACATTAATTATAATAAACATCACATTATATTCTCAATTAAAATTAGTCTCCGTCTACGAATTACGACACAAACAGGAGGACGGTGTGCTCGATGGTCATCCGTATTGGACTTTCGAAGCCGAAAGCTATTAAAAAGTCCAAAGTAAACTAATACACTTTTTTTTATGATAAGGGTGACAAACGAGCACACAGTCCACCTGATGGTAAGTGGTTGCTGCGGCCCATAGACATCTACATCTATCCTCTATTACAAATCAAAATGTAGATGCGTTGTCACCCGTGAGGACTAAGATGGAATGCCTCATTTCCAGTAAAAAGAGCCTCCGGCCACCTGCACTCACCAAGCGAAACGCATACGTAAACCTCTACTTCACGCTGGTTTTCTGTGAGGTCGTGGTACCACCCCGGTTCGAGCCGGCCCATCCGTGCGACAGCAAAAGCTGCCGCGTGGCTCTACCACTGGCCTCTTTAAGTCTCGTGGTGTTACAGTCACTTTGACTTAAAGTAATAAAGACAACACGAGACTTAACTGCATCTTAACCCTTTCGCTGTCCCGTGCACTACATATAGGTCATTGCTATTGTCTTACTATTGTGTCTGAAAACCGCACAGTAAAAGTGTTAAAATTGAACAGTGTTTGAGTATTTGGGCATAAGCAAGCTATCGAACGGGTGTTATACGCGGGGTTTCTCTGATTGATAAAGTATGACTTGAAAATATATGCAGCAGGACAATGGTAACTGACAAACCTTCAGTTACCATTGGAATACCAAGTTGAAGTGGCAATGTGCCATGTATTTTGAAGAACCGACAGCCGGTGAGTGAGGTTCTCGAGAGGCAATTTACCCCTGGCAAACACAGTGCAGGGCGACCAACCATAAGATGGAGTGAAACCTGATGAAACATGCAGGGAGTTGATAAATGTATGTTAGAATAGAATAGAAGAGAACCATTTTTATTCAATATAGATTATAGTACATAATACTTATTGAAAGTAATTTTTTACTTTTACCACTGGTGCACAAAAAAAAACCTCTGTCTTGGGAAGAACCAGCAAGAAACCCAGCGGATATTTTTTTAAAAAGCCCATTTTACAATATAATATTTTATACAATTATTATGAAAACATTTAGAAACAGCATGGTAGTGATCACCTCATTCCCAGGGGTTATTATCAGTTATATATTATTATTATGTCTGATAGATGTAGAAAGTGCATTGTCACTCTGTGAGGCCTATGTTCAACCGTAGAATTGTGATGGGCTATAATAATGAAGGTTATTTAGTCTTTTAGTCTTTAGGTCAGTCTTCTACAAAATCTTGATTATCGAGGACGGTTGTAGGTATCTAAGGACCACAGGAAAACTTATTTTCGTCAAAAAATTAATATTTTACACCATCCATCCAACCATCCATTTACAGCCTATAAACGTCCACCGCTGAACATATGCCTCCACCAAAGATTTCCTCTTAGGAGGGATTTTGCCGTAGTTGACACGCTTGATAGGTATGCTGGCAACCGCTTTTTTACGACTTCGAGTTTTTATCAGGAATATGCTGCTGTCTATCACCCTTTTCTTTTCCCTCTATCGCCTTTTACGACACCCTTGGAACGAGTAGTGGATATTCTTTCACCGGCACTACATGGTTATAACTCCATAAATATATAATATTCTAACTTTTCATATTATAGACAACCATTTAAAATTTCTTTTTACTTTTTTTATAGGATTGGGTGACAAGCGAGTACACAGTACACATGATGGCAAATGGTCGCTGTAACCCATAGACATCTACATCTGTCCTCAATAAAGAACCAAAAGTAGTAATTAAGTAGTAGTAGTAGTAAAAAGGGTCTCCGGTATGATCCGTAATGTAGAGACATTTACAATACGAAACAGCAGTGTTAAGCTGCTATTTTACGCTGCTATTCTGTGAGAGCGTGGTCCTTCCCTGGTCGAGCCAACCCATTCGTGCTATAACTATACTACTAATATAGCTGCAGCATGGCTCTACCACAACAAATTATATTAAAAAACGTAATTTTTTTTGAAGAATAAGGGTGACAAACGAGCACATAGGCCACCTGATGATGAGTGGTTGCTGTGGACATAGACATCTACATCTATCTTCATTTGCCAATTAAAATGCAGATGCGTTGTCAGCCGTGAGGACTAAGATGGAATGCCTCTTTTCCAGTAAAAAGGGTCTCCGGTTCTCTACACTCACCATACGAAACACAGCAGCATTAAGCTGCTATTTTACGCTGGTATTGTGTGAGAGCGTGGTCCATCCCCGATCGAGCCGACCAATTCGTGCTACAACTATACTATTAATATAGTTGGGGCATGGCTCTACCACTTATAAATAAATATAAGGCGTATTAAAAGTTAGTTACACAAATATGTAAGAAATATGTAATTCACCTTTGATATGCTGTGGTGATACGATGAGTTATACGTAATCGATTTTTTATTTACCTAGTAAAGTAGGGAGTTCTTTTTAAACACCGTAATTAAGAAAACTTTCCCAAGGTCTTCTGAAAATCATTAACTTTTAGTGACTTAGTGAAAAAAGAAATGAATATTTTAAGAGTACATATTATTCATTAGTCGCACATATTATTTTTGATACCTGTGACCTTACGTCCCCAATTTATATTAGCAAAATAACCTCTCCTAGTTAGCCGAGCATTCGCCCAACCCTGACCTTTGAACTATGAAATGTTTGTGACGTTACCACGTAGAGTATTTTTAAAGTGTTCTCTTAAAAAAGACGAAATGTTTGATTTTTAATTGGAAAATTTTATTTCATTGGATTAAAAAAAGTTTTACCGCCTTACTAAAACTGCTGTGCACAGACCTCCTCAGGGTTGTGGAGGGATTTGTCCGACTTCACATGTCTTAGATAAATTTCATTCCTCAGAAATGGACATTTTCTCACGATGTTTTCCTTCACCGATGAGCACGTAGTAGATCCATAAGCTTCCACCATTGGTTGTATCATAAGGGAGATTTTGCCATTGCTGCCACGCTTCGCAGGTGTGGTGGCAACTGCAGAGTTATATTATTTTGAGGTGTTATCAGAAAGATGCTGCTGCCCATCATCCTGGTTTAGTTTGCCTCTGTCACCTCTCACGGGACGTATTGGGGTGGCGGATATTCTTACACCGTCACTACATAGCTAGTAAATCAGCGCATAAATATTAGCGCTGTTGGGGATATAATCCAGGTTGCACGCCTACTGTGAAATTTACGGCCAGCGCTTGGCCTCTGAGCTCACATGGATCTTTATTTCATGAATTTCATAAAAATTTTATTCATGTCAAAGTCAGTTTAGCGTTACTGCAAGTGAAATGGATTTCTGAAAGGCAATAAGAACCTCTATTCACAAAAGTACTTATCTTATTTGAGATCCTTTTGTGTCGGAGTCTTTGTAGTGGATCATTTTATCGTAATTACCAATTTCACTGGCTCGCGATTATATTACTTACAGTATTAAATGTAGCCTTTGATAAATGAAATTAAACTTATGCTTTCGTAATATAATTCGTATACTTTGTATTCTATGCAAGTTGTTCTAATGTTTAATTTTATTACTACTTCTCTACTTGTATAATTAACTAAACTAACCTAACCTAACCTCTCCAGGAACAATATTTTTTATTGGTACTAAAATATGAACATGCCTGTTTCAAGGTTGACATGTCTCGTGCAGTGTTTATTTCTAGTGTAGTGCTTTTAGTGCGCACTATACAATTAAGTAATGATTTTAATGATGCAATTTGTTAATAATTATTTTGACAAAATTCCCAAACAAATTTAAGAAAAAAAAATGTTAATAATTGATAACGCTCAATACGTAATCAATGTCTGTACTATATCTTAAGACCTATACATTATTGAGGTCATTGAGCTTAGTGCTTATGTCTTCCAGCGATTCTGCCATGAGGACTATATCGTTGGCAAATCGAAGGTGAGTGATGTACTTGCCATTGACGTTAATACCGTATCCTTTTCAGACCAGTAGCTTGAAAACGTCTTCAAATGCAGCGATTAATTTTCGGGTATACGAGGGCGGCACTGAAAATTTCGGGAATCAAGGAAGTGACACAACATTACTATTTAAAAATGTATTTATTGCTTTTCGAAGTATTCTCCGCGAAATTTGACACATTTTTCCATACAATGGAACCAATCATTGAAGCAACCATTCCATTCGGAAGTTGGGGTCTCCAAAATGGCCGTTTTGTAGGCGTCCACAGCTTCTTCAGGTGATGAAAATCTCTGTCCACGCAATTTATTCTTTATTTTAGGGAAAGTATAGAAATCGTTAGGGCTTAGGTCGGGGCTGTACGGCGGATGGTCTAATAATTCTATGTTTTCTTGCTCTAAAAACTATTTTGTTCTGTGTGCGGTGTGAGAACTCGCATTGTCGTGATGGAGGATGATGCGGCAGTTGCAGTTCTCTTTACGGAGTTCAGAAACGACCTGTGGCAAACAAATGCTAGCATACCATTTTGCATTAACCGTCCCTCAAGAGGAATAGTCGTAACATGGCCGGTTTTGGAGACAAACGTAGCCACCATTTTTTTTGCAACACTCCGTGAACGAACAATTTTTGTTGGCTTTAACTCATTTTAGAACACCCAAACTCGTGACTGGTTTTTTGTTTCGGGTTCGTACGCGTATATCCAGGATTCGTCACCTGATACGATGTTGTATACAGCATTTGAGGATCCTGCGTGGAATCTTTCGAGAGTTCTGACGCACCAAGTAACGCGAGCCGCTTTTTGCTCTTCACAGAGCGAATGCGGTATCCATCGCGAAAACAACTTTTTTACACCTAATTGTTCATGCAAGATTATTTGTATTTGACTCATGCCAATGTCTAAAGTTGCCTGAATTTCGCGGTATGTCACATGTCGATCTTCCTCAATCAGCTTACGCACAGCATCAACGTTTTCTTGGGTGACTGCAGTTTTTGGACGACCTTGACGGGGATCATCACTGAGCTTGACACGTCCACGTTGAAATTCAGCAAACCAGCGATAAATTGTGGTTTTGAATAGGGCTTCATCACCAAATGCAGAAATCATCCGGTCAACACACTGTTTTTGTGTTAAACCACTTCGAAAGTCATAATAAATCATCACTCTTGAATTTTCTCGAGTCAATTCCATTTTCTCAACGACTAAACAAGTTTGACAAAACCTTGTGACAAGACCGAGAATCTTTTTTTTAAATAAATAAATGGTATTCGATTTTTAAAACCCAGAAGTTTTCAATTAAAAAGATTTTAATATGACAGGAACAATGGAAATATTCCATTCCCGATATTTTTAGTGCAGCCCTCGTATAACGTCACTCTTCTTTGCAGTTGGATGGGTTTCGTACTCGGGTTCAGTACTCATACAGCCGTCGTATTCCTACTGTACAAATAGTTCAGCACTTAGATATACCGACAGTCAACTTGGCACTTCTGAAGGGACTGTAGCACCGCCCAAATTTCGACGGAATTAAAGGCTTTCTCGACTCTCAAAAACTGCGCGTAGACGCGACTCAGAAGGGAAATCGGTTTGTAGTTCTTCAAGAGAGCATTGTCACTTTTCTTGAAGAACAAGACCACCGCACTTCTGCTCCACGCCTCCTGAATAATCCCACCATGGAGGATGGAATTAAAGAGCTTCTGAAGGACTTCTAGTACTGGTTTCCCACCCGCTTTTAGAAGCTCCGCTGTAATTCCGTCCTCGCCGTTTTTAAGGTGCTGGAGAGCCATTCTAATCTCGATCAGTCCGGTATATTATTATCGGAATAGTGTCGGATGAGACTTGCTCTTGGATCGTTACTCTCACTTGCGTGTGGCTTCAACGATGACGTATACAGCTGCCTGTAGAACCTTTTAATCCTACCCAAAATCTCAGGTGTATCGGAAACGATGCTACCAAATTCGGTTTTCAGCTTCGACAGTTGGCTCTTTCTAGCAGACAGATCTCTGGCATAGATTTTGGAGCCCTGGTTCCGCTCGATTGCTTCTTCAATATGAGCTGCGTTGGAAGTTGTAGCAGTTCTTAGGTTGCGTGCGTTAAATGTTGCCAGGTTGAGTTGTATTAGGTAACAACTGAACCTTCACCGGAGATTCTTAGCACCCTCTGCCCCGCCGTTACCATGGTCGCCATCTTAGCTAGGAATTGCAGGGCGCCAAGGACGTAGGGCAGTTGAAAAAGATGAGCTAAATGAACATATAATATGTTACTTAAAGATAAAGAAGCTAGTAATATTCAAAGAAAGATTTGCTTGCTTAATATGGGCAGGCGCTAACCAACTTAGAAGATTTTAAATCCTCATGTAGTCTTGTAAGTCTTTACCCATAAAATTGCAGTTTTTTTTTTAATACTGGCTCCAAATTCAAATAAGATAATGTCATAGACATTGCTTTATTGAATAGTTGTTTATATGTTTTCCTGCTTTTAGTTTTTCTTTGATATCGCTGTGAGTAGTGCCTCTAATCATAAAAACAAGGAAGACATTTCTTTAGCTCATCAGTGTTCGCGCCCAAATGTCGCCAACTTTCTCCCATTTATTTTATCAGCACAAAAACAAACGCTTGAGATATAGAACTCAATACGCGTAATTTTTCACGCACACTATAAAAGAAGCAACGTCACTAGCAAGTAATATTTTTTTCTACACATGCAAAAAATGGGCGGTGTTTTACACATACACATCTAGGGGTGAAACTAATATTCAATTAAAATGTCGATGAAATTTAGTTGAACATATAGGTAGCCACTTAATAAATGTATTATTACTTAAGAGTATTATAAGGGTTTTAAAATATTTATAATATGTGTGTATGAGTATTTTTATCTATTAACAGCAGCACTGCAAATCACGATTTAAGACAGGGCAGCCTCCCCGCAACATAACCTTCTTTACTTGTATTACCTTGTCCTATTAAACTATTCCGTTGTGCTTTATTAAAAGAATTACCACAACGGTCAAAATCATGACACCGATTAAGGCTTGCAGGATAACTGATACTGCGTTGTACTTTGTACTTTCTACTGCTCGAACGAGTGGAGTATTTGACATAAAAATATTACAACATGTATTTCAATGTATCCATAGGCTCTATGGATTTTATCGAAATATATGTTGTAATATTGGTGTATACCTGTGTTACTCTCCACTCACTGCTGGAAGTTTTAAAGCATAAACTGATTAACATTATGAAATATATCGGCGTCCTCGGCAAGCGAAAGGACATCACTGCGCTTTGAATTCGAAAATACATAATTTTAATTTTAGAACTGTTCTTTGTTAATTTTTAAAACTTAAAAAATATTCTTTAAATAGAAAAACCGGCCAAGTGCGAGTTGGACTCAGCTCCGCGATCTTAGCACCTCATGTGCGGAATTTCGATTGACCAATTATACCATCTGAAAGGCCAGAAATTGGTCATAAAAAGTCAGTTGATCTTATTAATTGGTCAGCGTTAGAAAGATTTTTATTAAGGGTTAAAGTTTTTCAAGGTCATTGAGAAATTTTAGCGCCTCATTCGCGAAAAAAATAAAAAATTCCACCTATGCGCGATCGAGAAGCATTCGCTGATAATTGGTCAGCTTATATACATATTTGGTCAGTTTAATTTAATATTAAAAAAAATTATAAAATTTAATATTAAGGGACAGTAGAATTGAGTATTTGATATGAATTTCAGCTTGATACCTCCACGCGTTCCTGAGAAAATGGATCTTGACAGACAGACAGACAGACGGACAACAAAGTGATCCTATAAGGGTTCCGTTTTTCCTTTTGAGGTACGGAACCCTAAAAAGGATAATAATTATCTATGATTTACCGGTGATATGTTACGTCAGTTTAAAAGTTTTATCAGTAGGGGAGACCGGGGCCACAATTAACAAAAATTGCATTTTAAGTTGTACCTTCGAAATTATTAAATATTAAGACTTCATTTTGATGTGATATGATGCTTTAACTATTCAAGTATCATGTTATTAACATATATCATACATAAAATAAGTGATGTCTTAAATGGAACATTATTTCTCAAAAAAGTCAGTTGTTAATTCTTACCCCATCGACGGGGCTAGAATTAACAGCTCGGAGGTAAGTTTTAACATTATGTTATGCCAACTATTCGAGAAGAAAACAAATATATGCATGCAATTATTTTTTTATTAATAAATGTGCTATTAATACAGACGTGTTTGGAGCATCTTTTTTATATAAATTGATATTACAAATTACAAAATATCTAAACATGAAAAAATAAACCCGTTTAATTAATCGTTAAACTATTTTAGATATCAATAGTTTTTGGTTACTTTTTCTTAACATTTATCAGTATTACCCTGGTCATCAGTTATAGTTTCTATGCGCAGAATTAAACAATTATGCAAACAACGAGATGAGATGAGTTGGAAAATGGCATTTTCCTTTAACTTACGCAACATGGATAAAATGTAGTTTAAAAAAAATATCAACGATTAGGAACTAAATTAAGTATAACAAAAGGATATCCATTCGTACTCATCATCCGAACTACAATTCAGGCAATTGAATGATGTGATTTTAATTTTGATACACCCAGCTTGGGCTCAGCTCTTGCAATGCAAGAGATATATTAAATCCTGTAACCATCTAATAAATCTTCATTGTACCAGAGGCCACAAACAATACATAGCTTCTTTCCTGGAGTATTTGGCAGATATTTAGCCCACTTACGATTAAATTGAGCTTCTGGAGGAGCTTTTCAGTCAGAGGTCTTTCAGGTAGCTTAGGGCTGGGTTTTTTTGTACCTAACTCATTTCCGCTGGTGCACCCGCTTTTTTTTTACAAAATGGAATAGTGAAAATAGTGAAACGTGGCAGAACCCAAATTCTTTTGCTACATTTCGGTAATTTCTGTTTTGCTCCATTACTTGTAGCACAGTCAACTCGTAGACCCGTAGATTTGGTGCCTGAGTAGTTTTTCGTTTATACGTTCTCATGCTGTCATAAAAAACATAAAATTATTACTTATACACAAACAGTAAGTTTCCTTGTTAATATTAGCCATCGCATCCGGGGTTGGTATTAACACGTTAATACTAACCCCGCCGATTTGTTAATTATAGCCCCAAAGGCACATTTTTGGTTTTAAATAATATAAGCAAATATTGTTTAATAAGTTAGTCAAATTAACAATGGAGCGTTATTAAGTATAAAATATGCATCTGAGGAAACAAAAAATATAATCATAACAAAGTTTATTTTGAGCATAAATCAAGAAATTGTAAAGTTAAAAATGTTCGTTACTTGCGTAAAAAAGAAGTCTGGTACGTAGCTCAGTCGCACGATGCGCGGAGCACAATTGACCAGTACCGAGTCATGCGGCGTGATCTATTCGGCGTTTTAAAACACACGCTGAATGTTTAGTATGTATAGTTTTAGAGAAATTCGATTGTTAATACTTACCTGTATTAATTGTGGCCCCGGCTTCCCCTACTTCTGCTTTTGGACACTTTTACACTACACTACAAACCTCTATTTCGAATGGTAAATATAAAGCTCCCAAGCAGCATGCAAGCTGTATATGAGCTGTATTGAAGTTCGTTTTTATACTAGAGACTGAATTTTAAAGCTGTATAAGCGCTTATACAGTTCTTATAAGTAAAAAATGTCACAAATTACGTTACAAGCGCTGCAGTAGCTGTACAAGCATAAAACAGGTTGTATAACTGCTGTATTTATAGCTGTTATTTGGTGTGGAAGGAAACTATTTGTCTTATAAGTTACTTCTAAAGACAAACGTTCTAAATTGGTCTTTGAACGGGATTACAAATGAATATAAAACAAAAAGAACCTTTATTGAATGATGGTGACATTAAATGCCTTAATATATATTTAACATATTAATATTACATTCGGATTGGAGATGAGTTTTAACGGTGATAATTGGGAATTGAAGTGCAAAATTAGATTTACGGTAAACTTGTATAATATGTTTTCTGTCAAAAAATTGGCGAGCTAGCCAAATAACAAAACAATATAAGGACAAAATACTAAATACGGTAACCAAATATCGTTTTTTTTAATATCTTATATTATTTTATATTATATTTTTTTCTAACCTATACAAGGTTAGAAAAAATATTAAATTAATTAATTCAATATTTTTAATAATATGAAGGCACATTGGGGCACAGTGATCATTAGTCAAACTAAAATTAATGGTCTTGGCTTAAACTAATGTCTAATATTCCCAAAATTATATTTTAAATTTAGTTTTTATGGGTCTTTAAATGGCGACAATTTCCTAAACAGCCTAAACGGTATTTAGAGGGTCTTATAGTCTTAGTAGCTGTACTATGTATTTTATGGATTATATCATGCAATCATTGGTTTTTAGTCAGTTCTATAATAGGAAATTTTTATTACTTATGCTGTATAGCAGTTTTTTCAACGTAACGTATAATCCTCTTTAGATATACTTATAAAAGATGAAAAAACCTTGTCTGGGAAACAGTATTGGATAAATTTAGTTTAGATTTAACATGATCTTTTAACTACACCAAATGTTTTTCTTTTTTTTTCCACATATTGATAACAAATTAATTTTGTTCACTAGCACAATATAACCACGCAACGCAAGCAAAATGGCGATATTCTGTCACTTATACAGATTTAAGTTGTACTATGACTGTTATTTATTTATTTATTTATTTTTATATCACTCTCATAGACAGACGTCATAAAACTACTGTATTTACAAAATTACAATGACACCATAAGAATAAGTTTTAGAAGATAGTTTGCATACACCAATGTTCAGAAATAATATTTTAGTAATACTATAATAACACTTAGAGCTGTATAGACAACGGACAGCATGCAATAAAACAGCTTCTATACTACTTTAATGATAAAATCATATTGAAGTGTTACTTATTACTTAATGTTCTATACTAGTTTTCATATTCTGATTAAGAACCCTAAGCTTACTCAGATTCCATAATACAGACTTAATATAACTTGAGCTGTATATTTTTTTAACATTCTTATACGCTTTTAAAAGAACTCTAAGTTCTATGTGGGCCGGTATATTGATGTTCATAACGTTTGTGTGCTGCTTGGGTTCTTTCGCATCATAATTATCATTACAGACCTTCTGCTTGCTGAATATAGGCCCTCACGTTTAAGGAATACCACAAAACTTGGGCCTGAACCACTTGCATCCATCGACATTCTGCTTGTCTTGACAGATCGTCACTCCATCTAGTGAAAACCTCCTACACTTCGCTTACCTTTGTTCTTTATCAGTTGTCGGTGCTTCATTCTTCGATCTACATGTTCGGCCCATTGGCACTTCAGCTTGTGTAATTGAATTTTATACTTTCTAACCGACTTCTAAAATTACGGGGTACTTAATTCGACTGTATTTTTTAAATGTTTTTATGTGTGTTACCTCATAATACTTTTTTATAGGCGGACCGATTCTTCTTATGTTGAATTTGATCAAGCACTGACCAGTAGTTTCTGAGTTATTTTACCACTTGTTAACAAACAGGATCCGTTTTGAGATCCTGCAGTTTTAGGGTTTCAGGATTGGTACTTTTTCATAAATTTTGTTCAAGATGTTAGTGTGTGGAGTTCTGCTGTTCTAGAGATCTGTCTGTACAAAATTGCTTAAGATTGCCTAAGAGTTCAGCCCGGTTCTTTCTCATCTATGTAAGCGAATGATGGCTCCAGCAAACCGACTAAGGATCCTAAGGGATACTTTCTCGGCTCTATTGTGATTGTTTGTTTTCGAAATTATCTCAAAATAATACTGGAGGGTTTTTAGCCCATATGTTTTATTGTTCAAAATGGGGCATAGCAAAATTATAATCCGTCAGCCAGCATTTTGAATTTTGTTTTCATGGCTTTGTTTACCGAAAGTGAAAAGATGAGTTGGCGACTTTCAGCACGCCGCTTTTATTCGCACCTTTGCCAATGCTATCGTAATACATGTGGTACATGTTCCTACATTTCAAATCGGATATCATATCCACCCATCCATACATTACAGCTAATAAACGTTCACAGCTGAACATAGGTCTCCCCATAAAGAAAGGACACAACATAAACCCCCCGCCTCCCACCCCCACTGCCTCATCCCAATGAAGGATTTCGACATATTTGCCATGCATGCGGATGGGATGGCAGCCGCAGTATTTTATTATTTCGAGTTGTTATCAGGAAACTGTTGCTGTTCTCTTCATTTTCAAGTTTCGTCTGTCGCCTTTTACGACACCCACGAAATGATTGGGGTAGTGGATATTCTTACACCGCCGATATTAATAGTACCTCCGGCATGATCCATTATAACATAAAAAGGGATGTTAAAATTTTGAGGTTATCAATGCTGTTTATGTGTATTACATTTTTTTTTATAAGATAGGGTGACAAACGAGCACACAGGCCACCTGATGGTAAGTGGTTGCTGTGGCCCATAGATATCTACATTTATCCTCGTTTGCGAATCAAATTTTCAAATTGCAGTAAAAAGGGTCTCCGGTTCTCTACACTCACCATACGAAATACAGCAGTGTTAATTTGCTATTTTACGCTGGTATTCTGTGAGAGCGTGGTCCTTCCCGGTCGAGCCGACCCATTCGTGCTACAACTATACTACTAATATAGCTGCACCATGGCTCTACCACGTCTACATGTGGATGTGTAAGCATGTGTGCGTTTTTGCGTTTTTGAGTGCGTGCGATGCGACGTGTATATAAATGGTGAGGGCGTGCATGCTGCAGTACGAACTATATGCATCCGTATTGTCCGACAGGTATACTGGGAACTCGGGGCTCCGGACGCGGTTGTGCCCGATAGCTGGCCGGACTCACTCGCCACCGACATCAACATCTTGCACCCGGTCAATTTCAGCGACGGGCCGCGACACTACGGCGCCTACATCACCGTAAGTGCTTTTACTTTTTGAATAACGTTTTATTTCAGGTATTTTATCCGCAATCCGTATTATCAATTAATTAAAAACCAAAAGTTGTTAAAGCTATATGACTGTATGTGTGTAAATCGTAAAGTTCTTATAAATTTTAATAGATGGTGCTATAATTAAGATGGCGCTATAAAAAAAAAGTTTCATATAGTAAGTGACGAGAAGCGGATACCCTTTTACTCATTGAGTTATACAAGACTAGAGGAGCAAACCATATTACCGCGCGTCGAAAAAAGTGAAGCCACTATCTAACCGCGAGGACGTAGCTTTGAAACCACTAAACCTTTTTAAATAAACATGTATCTGTCTAGCTTACACAAGTTACGAAAACAATACCGTCGCTAAGATTAGATAAAGATAGACACACAAACATGCAGTGACGGGTTGGTATTGCCTACTATATGAAATTTTGTCCAAAAATAAGCAATAAAACGGAGTTTTTTTAAGCTGCAGTTATTTGTTTTTATTTTAAATATGTATCTTTGCTTATCCGATGAATAGAAGTATAACTAATGAAATGAAAGAAATTTTTTTTCGAAGTATCTTTTATTGTACTGATAAATCAAACAAAAAATAAATCAAGTAAAAAAATAATTTTGGGTTTCTTAACCAAGAAGATCTGAGTTTGAAATATGCATCAATTGTGAAAGCATCGGCAAGTCTTTGTCTCCTAAATTTGTTCTCATGACATTAGCTACAAAAACTGTGGTAATTAATAAATTTTTAAGATAATACTGAATGGTGTTAATCTGTAGTACTAATCCGCTTAAATAAACACGGTCGCCATCGCTTTTTGGTCCTAGTTTGTCTTAATCCCGGAAGTGCTTAGAACTAATGAGAGTAGATTTCGAAGGCACCCAGTGAGTCTCCTTTCTCAGCAATCGTATTATTTCCACCCACTTCCTATGGTGTGCTGCATCTTTATAAAAAAATATAATTAATAGATCTATAGATCTCTAGAATATTCTAAAATAAGAATAATTAATTCCTTTGTATAAAGGTTGAAACATAATTTTTATTACAGTTTCCAAAATATTTAAAATCAGGGCTAACAAGTTAACTTATTCCATAAATTATATAGTCGTAGTTGTGTAATGTGGGAAAATTGCAAAGGCAGAAAAGTGGCAACATTGAACGTAAATTGCAATATTCGATATTTTATTTCATTTTTTTTGTGTTTTTTACGTTAATATGAAAACATAAACTAAAACTTACGTGTGGAAAGTGATTCCGCTTGATTAATTATGTGTTTGTGACCTTGAAGCGCATTCTTCCACTACGCATTTACCCATTTTTTTGTCGTGAATCGCTCGGCTCAACTCGGTCGGCGTCTCATTGAACACTGAACCGACGTTAGCTGGGCATATGACTGTGGCCATATGTGAAGTGGCAACGCTTTGACGCGGCAATTGCTTATCTAGTGTAACATATAAACAGTGGCGTAGCGTGCCTTCGAGGGGCCCTGTATCAAAATTTGTTGGGGGGCCCCAATGAAGAGTAAAGATTTCATAAAAGGAACAAAAACGCTTGCATTGAATTCAAATTATTATATATTGATTTTAAGTTATTCATCATCATCGTTACAGCCCTTCATAAGTCCAAGGAATGAAAAAACGAATAAAGGAATAAAAAACATATACATAAAAATGGTCTTCAGTTCTCTATGTACACATAAATTATCGTCAATTATCACGACAACGGCAAAAGTACTAATTCCACTAGTTCATCATCATCATCATCATCATAACAGCCCTTCATAAGTCCATTAAAGAGCATAGGCCTCACCCAAGGAATGCCACAAAGCACGGTCCTGAACCACCTGCATCCATCGACTTCCTGCATGTCTTACCAGGTCGTCACTCCATATAGTGGGGGGACGCCCTACACTTCATCCGCCGGTACGAGGCCGCCACTCGAGAACCTTTTTCCCTATCGGTTGCCGGTTCTTCGAGCTATATGTCCGGCCCATGGCCACTTCAGCTTACTAATTCGTTGGGCCATGTCGGTGACTCTGGTTCTACTGCGCATATCCTCATTTCTAAGTTTATCACGCAGAGAAACTCCGAGCATAGCCCTCTCCATAGCTCGCTGAGCAACCTTGAGCTTCCTCATCCGGCCAGCAGTGAAGGACCACGTCTCAGTTCCGTATGTCATCACTGGCAACACGCACTGGTTGCACAATTTCGTTTTCAAGTTTTGAGGTATACCTGACTAGAAGATGTGCCGTTATTTCCCGAACGCTACCCAGTCGAGTCGAATCCCTCGATTGACCTCTCGGTCGAAGTTGGACTTACTTAGTCGGACTATTTGTCCCAGGTAAACATAAACGTCAACAACTTCGAGCTTAGAGCTACCAACAACTACCGACATAGGTGTGACATGGACATTAAACATGATCTTTGTTTTGTCCATGTTCATCTTAAGACCTATCCGTTGGGAAAAACTATTGAGGTCATTAAGCATAGTGCTTAGGTCCTCCAGCGATTCTGCCATAAGGACTATATCGTCGGCAAATCGAAGGTGAGTGATGTACTCGCCATTGATGTTAACACCGTATCCTTACCAGTCCAGAAGCTTGAAAACGTCTTCCAATGCAGCGGTGAAGAGTATCGGGGATATAACGTCACCCTGTCTTGCACCTCTCTGCAATTGGATAGGTTTCGTACTCTGGTTCTGTACTCGGATAGCCATCGTAGCCCTACTGTACAAGCACTTCAGCACTTCGATATACCGACAGTCAACTTGGCATCGCTGAAGGGACTGCAGCACCGACCGAATTTCGACGTAATTTTGATTGAAAGTCTTTGGGCTTTCTCATAGTCCACATACGCCAGAAATAGTGGTAAATTGTACTCCTCGGACTTCTGTACAATTTGCCGAAGGGTATGTATGTGGTATATGGTGCTAAAGCCTTTTTGGAAACCGGCTTGTTCGGGAGTAATGACTCTCGAAAACAGCATGTAGACGCGGCTCAAAAGGGAACTCGGTCTGTAGTTCTTCAAGAGAGCGTTGTCACCTTTCCGGAGTAGTGCCACCATGGAGGACGGAATTAAAGAGCTTCTGAAGGACATCAAGTATCGGTTTTCCACCCGCTTTCAGAAGCTCCACTGTAATTCCATCCAGCCTGGGATCTTGCCGTTTTTAAGATGCTGGAGAGCCATTCTAATCTCGCTCAGACTGACGTCCGAGATATCATCGGAATAGTGTCGGATAAGACTCGCTCTTGGATCGTTACTCACACTTACGTGTGGCTCCAACGATGATGTGTACAGCTGCCAATAGAACCTCTCAATCTCACTCAAAACCTCAGGTGTCCCGGAAACGACGCTGCCATACTCGGTCTTCAGCTTCGACAGTTGGCTCTTTCTGGCAGACAGATCTCTTGCAAAGACTTGGGAGCCCTGGTTCTGCTCGATCTTTTCTTTAATACGAGCAGAATTAAAGTTGCACAAGTCCCGCCGCATGCATTTGGAGATCTGTATGTTCAGTTGCCTGTACGCTGTCAAATCTACTGAAGACTGCAGCTATATACCCCGTCTAAAAGCCATTGAGATTAGAGTGTGATCGGAGACTTTTTGTTTCTTCTGCGGCGGGTCTTGCAAAACTTAGCTCAGACCGCATGGACAGTTTCCACGAGCTTGTCATTCATATCGTCCATTGTATTGCAATCTTCTAGGCACTGAAAACGGTTTCGTAGCTCGAGCTGAAAGGTTTCTGGACTTTGGATTAGAGCACGAGAAGGACGGAGCGTTGACTTCATTAGACGTGACTTCTCCAACTTAACGTTTAGGTTCAGTGTGCCTCTCACCATTCGGTGATCGCTGCCGGTTTTCACCCTCGCGATCACTGAGACATCACTGAATAGTTGTCGTCTGGTCGTCATAATAAAGTTAATCTCATTTTTTGTCGAACCGTCGTGGCTCGACCAGGTCCACTTCCTGTGGGGCCGCTTCTGGAAGAAAGAGTTCATCATAAAGAGTCCTTCTTTCTCCATGAAGTTCGCCAGCTGCTGGCCCTTTGGGTTCCGTTGCCCTATTCCGAATTTCCCTACTTTCAGCTCACCGTTCTCTCTTGTGCCTAGTTTTGCGTTGAAGTCTCCCATTAACACCGTATAGTGGGTTTTGGAGGAATGCATTGTTCTAGAGATATCCTCATACATTTCTTCCACCTCCTCATCGGCGTGTACCGAGGTTGATGCGTAAACCTGTATAACCTTCAGCGATTACCGTTCGGTGATTCTGAGTATAAGGTCCGCAACCCTCGTCGACACACTCCCAATCTTTACAACGTTGTTAACGAGAGACTTGTGGACGATAAATCCGACACCTCCTTGGGACAGATGGTCGCCCTCCTGGTGATAGAACAAATTGCCGGATTCGAGGATTACCGTGACCTCCCCCTCTCTTCAGACTTCGGATAATCCTATGACATTCCAGTGCAACTTGTCTATCTCTTCTTCTAGCTCCAGGACCTTCTCGTCAGTCCTCAGGGTGCGTGCGTTATAAGTTGCCATGTCGAGTCGTCGTAGGTGGCAACAGAACCTCCACCGGAGACTCTTAGCACCCCCTGCCTCGCTGTTACCATGGTCGCCACCTTAGCCAGGAATAGCGGGGCTGCCGGGGACTGGGGGCCATCTCTTCGTTACTTTCATGGGGGTATATTGCCATAGTTGCCACGCTTGGCGAGCGGGTTGGCAAGCGCAGTTTTTTTATTGTTGTTTTGCTGTTATCAGAAAGATGCTGCTGCCCATCCTCTGCCTCAGTTTCCGTCTGTCGCCTTTTACGACACCCACGGGAAGATATGGGGTTGTGAGTATTCTTACCCGCCACTACACGGGCTTATGAGTTATTACTTACAATAAATACTCCTAGGAACTAAGCTAGCCAAACAATTTAATTTTCGTGCCTTTTGTTCGGCGAACATAGCTGAAGACGATTTCAGTTTTACTAAATTCTTTACTTCTTTAGAGAATAGTGATAGCCTTTCCTGTCCCATTAGAAGTCCTTGGAGTTTTTGCTTACACACGTTGGGGGCCCCTGTAGCCCGGGGGCCCCGTATCATTGATACGGCTGATACGGCGGTAGCTACGCCCCTGCATATAAATCAATGCTTTTTCTGGTAATAAGGAGTTTTATCTTAGTCCTCTAGGATGTAGTTGTCTATGGGCCTCCGTTAACATCAGATGCACTATGTGCTCGTTTGTCTTCTATATTCTATTAAAAATAATGCCGGTGACTATGGACCACAGCATGCCCTCACCAGCAGGTAGTCATGCCGTGCCCGATTCGTTTGTGTGTTCGTTGTCAGTTTACTACTACAAAAAGGAAAAAATCGGTGTGTGGCTTTGTCGTGGATACGGCCGTGTATTTTACATGAATACGTGCACGTAACGAAACGATTTCAAAATGGCGGCGCTCCCCACCACACCGCGTACGACGTGTCACATATGGAGTATAGAGTGGAAGGAGGACCATCTCTGTATATGAAAAGTGTCCCTAAAAACGCGTCCAATAAGGGTGGCGCTGCAGTAGCATAGTATAAATTAAAAAAAAGCGCCAAAATTAGTTAGAATAAGATGGAGTAATAAACAAGGACCGACCAATCCGCTTGGTTTTGTACTACGTAAATAGTTGAGTTTTTGTATACTGGCATTTTACTAATTACTCTAGTCAAGAATTTTTTTAAATATTTGAATTCAGCTTACTTCACTCCGTCTCCAACAGCTATATTCATGTCGTAGTTTTTCAGACGCCAGCGCTATTGTGGTAGGTTTTGGAACCTCTATTTTCAGTATATAGTGGGACACTTTTTCAACTTTCGCACCTTATAAGATGGTTCTCCTTCTACTTTACACTCCATAGTGTCACAGTCCTCGCTCAACGTAATGAAATCTTTGATCCTTGAGCTATCGAGTGGTGTAATTAAATTTTGGATGTAGATGATATTTAAGAAGGTGCAACACCAAATTGTATCCCCCGATTTTGTTATCATCAGTTATTTAAATTGCCTCTCATTATGGAAACAAATTTAAAGACGTATTCACGTCAAAATATTTTAGTAAGTTTTAGTTTAGCGCTCGTGTAGAAGGTCGGAAGTGACACACCAACTCTAATTAAATTTTTCTATTATTTTTATGAAGCCATTAAGCTGCTCTTGTGTAATCAACGTTTTTTGGTTAACTTTAACGGGCATAGGTACTTATAACACGGATGTTTTAAATGTACACTTTAAACACCCGAGTATTCAAGTTATTAAGTATGTCGCAATAAATGTTTATTGCGATATTGGACAATAGTATTTGTATTATTAGCAATTCAAGTATAAAAGGCAAGTTTTAGTGTACCTTTACCTATTTCATATTCAGACATTCAGACGAGCGTCCCTGATTCCAATCGCTTGAATATCGGAAATATGATTTTCCTTTGTTCAAGAAATTTCAACGAATATCGCATAAATGTAACAAAGACTTTCGTACTCGTATGCTTATTAGAATTGCCATTACAACTTTGACTTGATCTTATGACAGAAAAACAAGCGGCACGGCACTATAATGTTATATATATTGAAATTTCCATCGTGCTTATAATTAGCACTCATTCTTCCTACTCTTTCTACCTTATAGCGTAGAGGTCAGCGTATTTAATATCCCAGTTGCGGATTATGAGTTCTAATTTCAACAACAAGTACCTAATAGCTTTGTAAACTTGCAAACAAGTAAAGGTTTTGAAAATCTGGCAAAGGGCAAATGATTTTTAAAACTAAATATCTTAGTGTGATCTAAGGATGTAATTCTTAGACGACGTGGTCGAATCTGTTGGATAATTAGGTAACATATTATTATAACATAATTTTATAGAGTTACAAGACCTACAAATTTTACATGCGATGGGATTGCTAAAGAATTTTAATTGACATTATAAATAAATTTTCTTTTAAATACATTACACGTTTTCTAGGAGTACGTTTGGGTAGGTGCCGTCTTCTTACCTATTTCTGCCGCAAATAGCAGTGCTTGTACGCTGTGTTCAGGTCTGATAGGCATAGAGATCCAGTATAGTTACAGACTGTGAGGCATTCCATCTTAGTTCTTATAGGTGACAACGGATCTGCTGTGGCCACTTACTACGAGCACTTAAACGAGCAAACAGTTCACCTGATGGTAAGTGGATGCTGTGACCCATATACATCTACATTTATCCTCGATTAAGAATCAAAATGCAGATGCCTCGTTACCCTGAGGACTAAGATTGAATGCCTTGTTTCCAGTAAAATGAGTATCCGGTTCTCTACACTTACCATACGAAATACAGCAGCATTAAGCTGGTATTCTGTGAGAGCGTGGTGGTTTATCGTCCACAAGTCTCTCATTAACAACGTTGTAAAGATTGCGAGTGTGCCGACGAGGGTTGCGTACCTTATACTCAGAATCACCAAACGGTATTCGTTGAAGGTCATACAGGTTTACGCACCAACCTCGGCACATCCCGATGAGGTGGAGGAAATGTATGAGGATATCTCTAGAGCCATGCATTCCTCCAAAACCCACTATACGGTGTTAATGGGAGACTTCAATGCAAAACTAGGCACAAGAGAGAACGGTGAGCTGAAAGTAGGGGAATTTGGAATAGGGCAACGGAACCCAAGGGGCCAGCAGCTGGCCGACTTCATGGAGAAAGAGGGACTCTTTATGATGAACTCTTTCTTCCAGAAGCGGCCCCACAGAAAGTGGATCTCATCGAGCCCCGATGGTTCGGCAAAAAATGAGATTAACTTCATTATGACAACCAGACAACAGCTGGTCAGTGATGTCTCAGCGATCGCGAGGCTGTAAACTGGCAGCGATCTCCGAATGGTGCGGGGCACACTGAACCTAAACGTTAAACTGGAAAGGTCTAATGAAGTCAACGCTCCTTCCCCCTCGTGCTCCAATTTAGAGGCTCAAAAACTTTCAGATCGAGTTACAAAATCGTTTTCAGTGCCTATAAGACTGCAAAGAAGTGGACTATTTGAATGACAAGCTTGTGGAAACTGTCTATGCGGTCGAAATTAAATTCTCCAAGACCCGTCGCAGAAGAATACAAAAACTCTCCGATAGCACTCTTAATCTCATTGCTGTTAGACAGGTAATGAAGCTGCAGTCTTCAGTAGTTTGACAGTATACAGGCATTTGAACAGAAAGATCTCCAAATGCATGCGGCCAGCCACAGAACAAATAATTGATACAGCTCGTATTGTAGAAGCAATCGAGCGGAACCAAGGCTCCAAAGTCTTTGCCAGAGATCTGTCTGCCAGAAAGAGCCAACTGTCGAACCTGAAGGCCGAATGTGGCAGCATCGCTTCTGGGACACCTGCGATTTTGAGAGAGATTGAGAGGTTCCATGGGCAGCTGTAAACGTCAACATTGTAGCTACACGCAAGTGTGAGTAACGATCCAAGAGCAAGTCTTATCCGACACTACTCCGATGATATGCCGGACGTCAGTCTGAACGAGATTAAAATGACCCTCTAGCACCTTGAAAACGGCAAGTCCCCGGGCGAGAATGGAATTACAGCGGAGCTTCTGAAAGCGGGTGGAAAAGCGGTACTTGAAGTCCTTCAGAAGCTCTTTAATTCCGTCCTTCATGGTGGCACTACTCCGGAGGTGTGGAGCAGAAGTGCGGTAGTTTTGTTCTTCAAGAAAGGCGACAATGCTCTCTTTAAGAACTACAGAACGATTTCTCTTCTGAGCCGCGTCTACGTGCTGTTTTTGAGAGTTATTACGAATCGTCTCGCTCGCACGCAGACTTGACGACTTCCAGCCTACCGAACAAGCCGGTTTCCGAGAAAGCTTTATCATGATAGACCACATACATACCCTTCGGCAAATGGTACAGAATACCGAAGAGTACAATCTACCACTTTATTTTGCGTAGGTAGACTGTGAGAAAGCCTTTGATTCCGTCGGAATTTGGGCGGTGCTGCAGTTCCTTCAGCGGTACCAAGTTTACTGTCGGTATATCGAAGGGCTGAAGTGTTTGTACAGTAGGGTTACGATGGTTCTCCGAGTACAGAACCAGAGTACGAAACCTATCCAATTACAGACAGGTGTAACATAGGATGATGTAATACCCCCCGAAACTCTTCACCGTTTTATTTTTTATTTTCTTTATTATCTTTATTTATTATTTTCAAGCTACTGGATTGGAAATGATAGGGTATTAACGTTAAGTTAACGTCCGACTAGGTAATTCCAACTTCGACCGAGAGGTCAAGCGACGGATTCAACTCGGATGGGCAGCATTCGGGAGCTTATGACTTATCGTCTCGTCGGGCATACCTCAAAACTTAAAAACAAGATTGTACAACTAGTGCGTGTTGCCAGTCATGACCTATGGATCTGAGACGTGGGCGTTCACTGCTGGCTGTATGAAGAAGGTCAAAGTCGCTCAGCGAGCTATGGAGAGGGCTATGCTCGGAGTTTCTCTGCGTGATAGACTTAAAAACGAGGATATCCGCAGTAGAACCAGAGTAACCGACATAGCCCAACGGATTATTAAGCTGAATGGGCCGACCATATAGCTCGAAGAACCGACAACCGATGGGGAAGAAAGGTTCTCGAATGGCAGCCTCGTAGCGGCGAGCGAAGTCGCCCTACAAGGCGTCCCCCTACTAGATGGAGTGACGACCTGGTAAGACATGCAGGAAGTAAATGGATGCAGGTGGCTCGGGAGTTCCGAGTCGGGTCCGTGCTTTGTGAAACTCCTTTGGAGAGGCCTATGTTCAGCAGTAAACTTGTGAAGGGCTGTAAAGACGATGATGATTCTATGTGAGCGTGGTCCTACCCCGGTTGAGGTTACTCATTCGTGCTACAACCATAATATAACTGCAGCGTGGCTTTACCACGTTTAAAATGTGGTGGAGGAACAACAAAATTAGAGACTTAAATTTTTTACTTCACATATCCATTTGTAAATGTGATAATATTTAATAACATTGCCATTTTAAATTAACAAATCACATCTTTCAAATCAGTTCAGGGTCTTCGTGGTGAAATAATGAACGTGGGCGTGGTTGTGATAAATGTGTAACCCTCAGGTTGACTTTTACTGTAATAAACTTTTTGCTTTCATGTATCTATAAGTAAATAAGAAAACGTTGCAAATTGCAATTTACTAAAAGTGCCGTCTGCAATTTCATTTAATGGTCCGACGGACGCAATCCGCGGACGACAGACAGTAAAAGCATCTAATGACCTTTACAAGGAAAATTGAACGTAGATTAAACATTATACATTTTGATAGTACTTTGCTGTAGTTTTTTAGGTTTTTTACCCCATGGTTTTCCACGTTTGCCGCATTTTGGCAAGGCCACGGGAATCCTTTCGTACACATCCGCAACACCTTTTAATCTCAGGTAATGCGCACCAGGAATACATGGCTCGTTAACCGAGTTCGGAGTAGGGAGAGCGGCGCCTCGCAGTACCGACCACTCCTCTCCTCCTGCGGCGTGACAAGCACCGGATCGACGGTGCGTCAGAGTCGCGGAGGATAGGGCGAGTGGCGCATCGCCATACCAACACTCCTCATCCCCGCAACTCTACCTCCACGTGGGAGACCTCTCCCGCCAAGTGGGTTGCTCTGTTCACCGCGGGTGATCAAGCCACGGCTACTAAGCCCCCGCCACGACAACGTTACTTTAGCATACTAATCAGTTGATACCGTTGGACTAAAGCATTAACATACCTTTTATTGCCAATCGCACATTATCACAATAACTGTGTATTAGATCCTAAACGTGATCCCGCGTTCTATTCCTAGGTCGAGTTAAAATAGGTTTTTGGGTACTTTGAGGATTTTGGGTATTTTTATTAAGAAATTCACAATAGCGGCCCAGAGTCGACAATTTGGCCTATTATATTAGTCCTGCGTCAGATCGCTCTCCGGTCGTATCAGATTGCCGTCACATCTGACTATAAGAGAGAGGGAATCAATCAATCATCGACTACCTGCATGTTTCATCAGGTCTACACTTACTGCCAATGTCTTCTTTTTTACATATAATAAGGGTGACAAACGAACACACAGTCCACCTGATGGTAATTTGATTCTGTGGTCCATAGACATCTACATCTTTCCTCAATAAACGAACAAAATGCAGATTCGTTGTCACCCGTGAAGACTAAGATGGTTGTCTACACTCATACGAAACACAACAACATTAAGCAAATTCACGCTGGTATTCTGTGAGTGCGTGGTCCTCCACGGTCGAGCCGACCCATTCGTTCTACAACCATAATATAGCTGCAGTGTGGCTCTACCATGTACAATATTTAGTAGTACTAATATTAGTATAAGCTCACATATTATCTATAACGTGAGAAGCAGTAAAGAAAAAAAATTTAATAACCGTACCACATTAAGGGTCGTTTGTGTAGCTTCAAACACTACCTAAACGATCTGGCAGCCCCGAAACCCGGAAATGGACTGTTCCGGCCATTAGTTAGTTCCGGCAAAGAAGAAAGTTCCCTAAATAGTGTTATGTTTTTTTTATATTCTTTTATGTTAAGGTATATATTGCTTTAGGTCAATGTACTTAATGTTCAAGTCCTTGATGCCTGAAATAAAGCGTATATTGTATTGTATTAGTTCTAATTATTTTACGGCGTATGGTTAAAAATTGTAAATGAACGTCAGTGGTCTTTTAGTTTGTGTCGGTCTACTAAACGCGATTTGGTATTCAAAACAGAGCCATCTATCATCAAATGGAAAAGTAGTATATTTTGCCTTCAGTTACTAATAAATAAAATAATTAACATTATACAATACACAATATTAAATAACTTACATTTTTATGATTAAATGATTAAACTTTTAAAATTATTAAAAAATTCTAACGTTTACATAGTATTTTGTCATCATCATCATCATCATTACAGCCTTTCATAAATCCACTGCTGAACATAGGCCTCCCCCAAGGAATGCCACAAATCACGGTCCTGAGCCACCTGCATCCATCGACTTCCTGCATGTCTTGCCAGGTCGTCACTCCATCTCGTGGGGGGTTTCCCTACACTTCGCCTACCGGTACGAGGCTGCCACTCAAGAACCTTTCTTCCCCATCGGTTGTCGGTTCTTCGAGTTATATGGCCGGCCCACTGCCACTTCAGCTTACTAATCGGATTATACGGTAATGCCACGTGTCCTTCGAGTCAGTAACATTACAGTAATAGTTTCATAATGAAGCCACCAAGAAGTTAAGTTCATTATAACAAAAGCCTCAGTATGTAAAGTTAAAAATGTCTGTTTATGTATGTATATATCAATGAGATTTGTTATGTGTATCTCTAACAATATATTTATAACTAGCTTTTTACCCGCGGCTTCGCTCGCGTGCGCTTGAATTTAGAAACATCATTAAAAGCTGTTTCGTACCAAATTTAGAAAAATTCGATCACTTTTAGAGTCACCTCGGTGTCTGTGTCTCTACGTCTGTCAAAGATTTTTTTTTCATTCTAAAATACTACTAGACGTAGATGATTGGTAACATGCTCCAGAAACACGTGAATATATCCTACTACAATATATCCTACCTAACACTACTATATATCCTACCTACTTCCGTTCATTAGTGTAGTGCTCCTCACGTTCACTCTGAAAATAAAATATAAGGAATAAAAATAATTTTAAGGATTTTAGCGCGTTTAATTTTAACCTTTTCAATTCCCGATGTTTTGGGCACTTTACAGCACCCATGGTCACGGGAGGGGTGGAAGAACTGAAGTGTTTGACGACCTGATGTCATATTTAAAATAGAATAGAATAAATGCAGTAGTAGTTTCAATTTAATTTAATTAATTATGGGGTCTTTAGCAGATGGTAGGTAGTAAAATTAGGATATTTTTAATTTCAATAGGCTCGCGAATCATTAGTTGGTAGGATTCGCTGTTCTATTGCAAGGATTTGTTATCTATCAGATCCGATATAATGGTTGGGACGATACTAAACATGTTGACATACTTTAGACTTCCCGCAGCTTCGGTGCTTCACATCAACAATATGTTCTTTTCTGCCGACTTCCAAAAAGGAGACGGTACTCAATTCGAGCGTATGTTTTTTTTTTTATGTGTGTTACCTCATAACTTTGTACTGGGCGAACCGATTTCGATGATTCTTTTTTTATATGAAAGCTGATAGTTCTCGTGTGGTCCCATATGAATTTGATCAAGGTCAAACCAATGGTTATTGAGTTATTCTTAAATAACCTATATTAAAGTCGCTTATATTGAAGTCGGCTGTACAAAATTTTTAATTTTAAATTATACTCAGAACTTTCATCCAAGATGCGTAAAAAACCCGTAACATTAGTTTTAATCTTTAGTGTAGTATTCATTATTATACAACTGTATTTAAGAAATTTTCAAGTCTACTCGAAGTAAAAAAAAAATATCTACATCATTTTATAGTGCCAATCAATATTAAATAGGACCAATGATATGAATAAAATGTCTCAAATAAACATTGTATGACTTTGTTGAAACTAAATTAACTTTAACTATGAAGAGTAAAATGTAAATAATAATAAATTTTAATTTTAGGACTTAAATTTTTTAGACAGAACCTTTCTTATGGGTACATCGGAAGACACGCTCGATATAAAAAATTGTAGGTGTTAGGTCTAGACATATATATTCACGTGTTTCTGGAGCATGTTACCAATCATCTACGTCTAGTAGTATTTTAGAATGAAAAAAAAATCTTTGACAGACGTAGAGACACAGACACCGAGGTGACTCTAAAAGTGATCGAATTTTTCTAAATTTGGTACGAAACAGCTTTTAATGATGTTTCTAAATTCAAGCGCACGCGAGCGAAGCCGCGGGTAAAAAGCTAGTTATAAATATATTGTTAGAGATACACATAACAAATCTCATTGATATATACATACATAAACAGACATTTTTAACTTTACATACTGAGGCTTTTGTTATAATGAACTTAACTTCTTGGTGGCTTCATTATGAAACTATTACTGTAATGTTACTGACTCGAAGGACACGTGGCATTACCGTATAATCCGATTTAGTCGAACTCTAACAGACTTGACAGAGATAAGACACATTACAAGTTACAATGAAAATACCTACCTAATGGATACGCTAGACGTATACGCTATACGTTCGGACATTAGTGCTTGGTAAAAAAATTAAGAAAAATATGTACATTACATCAAAGCGACTGTTGCATTCATAAGGACAAATATTGATAATACTATAGTAGTATAATAATTCTGTATATTAATAATAGGTTTTCGATTATTATGTTGTATATGCAAAACACACAAACACTCAAACCTGTCACCCAGAGGGGTAGACAGAGACTACAGACTTCCATTTGGCACGATCCTGACACACCTCTCGTATCCTATGCATACATGCTTGTCAGTTAAAGGTACTCCTAATCTGGCCCATTTTCAATATATCGCCAATTTGGTCGATAAATCTTCGTCTAGGGCGTCCCTTCCCGACTCTGCACTCTGAAGTCACTCTTTTCTCGTTCATTATTTCTACATGACCTAACCACCGAAGCATTCCTTTCTTGATCCTGGTCACAACATCATCTTGCAAACCACACTTTTCTCTTATCACACAATTTCTCACCCTGTCATTATTTTACACATTGTAGTTTATAAGCTTGAAAATAATTTGCGGTATTGCGATAATTTCAAGAGATTTAACAACCTTTTTAAAAGTAGCAGATTCTTTTCTTGAAGTTTCCTTAGTCGTACCAGTTCAGAAAAATCGCTGGTTGTAGCTGATTTCACAAAGCAGTTGTGCGAGGAAATAACCTTCAAGTAGATCCCACAGTCGTGGACCGCCAATCATCCAGATGATATGCATGGTAATAATAAGATAATAAAAAGATAATGAAATTTGGTGACCTGAATTAGTCCAAACAATTACTCTGTGAACTCCCCGTGGTAGATCCGATAGAAGATACAAAAGGATGCAACATCTCTTCGCAGCGTCAGTAAGTCAAGCCGATCAAAAAGAACTCGGTCGTTCACGATTCGGGCCTCTCTCCGCTGGATGTCGTTAAGTGGACGCAGCTGGCACTAGGGGGGCTTAGAGTTGAGAATAGTATTCCACGTGAGGCCGAACTTGCACCTTGTAAAATTGTAAGTGGTGTGGCGGCATGAAATACTGTCCCGCTGAGCTGAGCACGCCAATTTTTTTGTTAGCCCATGATTTATTACAAAATCGGCTATAGTATTTTATAGCAACCTCAAAATCTTTTATACTTTAGTATGTTTAAGTTTGTCATAACGGATCTAAGTGTATTCACGCTCTACATGAGGTCCTTAATTAAATGTGTCTGTTACCAGTTCTTAAGACGTAAATAATATGTATTTTTTTACCAATTCTAGTAAGCTGCAGTTATGTACAATTTTGATAGTTTGGTCTATGTAAGCAATTGGGCTCATAACCCAAGAGTCTGGAGGTGAAAAAAGGCTTAAGGTACAGTAAATAGATATATAAAATTTTGGTTTTTTGGCAGTTTTATGCCAATTTAACGTTATTAATCCATTAGCTCATTTCATCGAAATATTCTTGTATGAGTCTAAATCTGCTACAATTGGGCAACTGTCGTCAGAAAATTAGTACACAGAGCTGAAGTGGAATATTTTATGCACAACATGTGTCTATTAGTTTTATTTTGTAAGTATTCGATCATGCTACCTATATTAAAATAGCTTGCTATTGTTAGGACGGTGCCTAAATTTCGATTTATTTCGGATTAAACTCTGATTGATCGCGGACTGTGAAATTTTAAATTGAGCGCTTATCTCCCAGGCTGCCACGACTCTGTAAACATACACATACATAAATACGTAAAATTATCGTAGGTACAGTATTACAGCTAGAAGCCAGCAATATTTTAACGTCGCGTCGCTTCGCTAAGCACGCTTCGCTAAGCACGCCTCGCTTAAGTCGAGCATCTGTGAAACTTAATACTAGAGATATTTTTCTGAGAAAAATATCGCAAAGAACTACGGAAAGAATCGTAAAAATGTTTGTGATTAATGTGTTAAGAAAGACAATATCAGTAAAACATTTTATAGCAAGTACATCATTGTATGACTAGCGCCCCGGCTTCGCTTGGGTGTGATCTATTAACGTGGCGTTATTTAAATTTAAAATAATCATCAAAGACCATTTGTTTTATCAATTTTTCAATTTAAAAAAATATCTCTTAATTTTTTTGGATAAAATAAATTCAACCCTGGTATTACTCTCCTATCTATTCGAGAAGTTTCATCACAACCGTTTCAACAGTTCCGAAGACTAGCCGGAGACCTACCGGACCTAACGGAGCCTAGCAGACAGACAAAAATTTTTAAAATGCTTAGGTATTCTTGTCTTAGTATTTGGATATTACAGAAAAACACTACAATTTTATTTATATGTATGTATATGACGATAAATTTCATGTGACAGAAGTTTATTTCAATCTTTTATCGTTTCGATATAATATCCAGTTACTGGAAGCGAAATGTTGACCTCTCCCTCATATTTCATTGAGGTATATTTAGTGAAGTAGAGAAAAATATAAATAAACATTCGAAGGACTTTTGACCTAACTTTTGACTGTCGTTAATATTTGAAATGTCAATTTTGTGCCAGATGTGGCAGAGTAAGTAAAAGTATGAAAAGAATATACGAGTACGCGGGCGGCACTGAAAATTTCGGGAATCAAGGAAGTGACACAACATTACTATTTAAAAATGTATTTATTGCTTTTCGAAGCATTCTCCGCGAAATTTGACACATTTTTCCATACGATGGCACCAATCATTGAAGCAACCATTCCATTCGGAAGTTCGGGTCTCCAAAATGGCCGTTTTGTAGGCGTCCACAGCCTCTTCACGTGATGAAAATCTCTGTCCACGCAATTTATTCTTTATTTTAGGGAAAGTATAGAAATCATTAGGGCTTAGGTCGGGGCTGTACGACGGATGGTCTAATAATTCTATGTTTTCTTGCTCTAAAAACTTTTGTTTTGTGTGCAGTGTGAGAACTCGCATTGTCGTAATGGAGGATGATGCGGCGGTTGCAGTTCTCTTTACGGAGTTCAGAAACGACCTGTGGCAAACAAATGCTAGCATACCATTCTGCATTAACCGTTCTTTGTCCCTCAAGAGGAATAGTCGTAACATGGCCGGTTTTGGAGACAAACGTGGCTACCATTTTTTTTGCAACACTCCGTGAACGAACAATTTTTGTTGGCTTTAACTCAATTTCGAACACCCAAACTCGTGACTGGTTTTTTGTTTCGGGTTCGTACGCGTATATCCACTATTCGTCACCTGATACGATGTTGTATACAGCATTTGAGGATCCTGCGTGGAATCTTTCGAGAGTTCTGACGCACCAAGTAACGCGAGCCGCTTTTTGCTCTTCACACAGCGAATGCGGTATTCATCGGGAAAACAACTTTTTTACACCTAATTGTTCATGCAAGATTATTTGTATTTGACTCATGCCAATGTCTAAAGTTGCCTGAATTTCGCGGTATGTTACATGTCGATCTTCCTCAATCAGCTTACGCACAGCATCAACGTTTTCGTGGGTGACTGCAGTTTTTGGACGACATTGACGGGTATCATCACTGAGCTTGACACGTCCACGTTGAAATTCAGCAAACCAGCGATAAATTGTGGTTTTGGATGGGGCTTCATCACCAAATGCAGAAATCATCCGGTCAACACACTGTTTTTGTGTTAAACCATTTCGAAAGTCGTAATAAATCATCGCTCTTGAATTTTCTCAAGTCAATTCCATTTTCTCAACGACTAAACAAGTTTGACAAAACCTTGTGACAAGACCGAGAATCTTTTTTTAAATAAATAAATGGTATTCGATTTTTAAAACCAAGGAGTTTTCAATTAAAAAGATTTTAATATGACAGGAACAGTGGAAATATTCCATTCCCGATACTTTTAGTGCAGCTTATGTATGTCCCCAAAAATTATACGGGCTTCATGCCTGCTTAATTTAAATTATTCATTTCAAATCTCTCTTTGTGGGGCGCGGAAGTCTACGAAGTCTTAAAAGACGGCGACGGATTAAAAGTCATGTTATAAAATGCGTTTTAAGACGCGACTGAAACCGCTGGCACTAGCTAGGTTTTTAATCGTTGTCAGTTTGCGACTGGTCTATGCGACCTAACAGAGCAAGAGCTTTACTTGACACTTCTAAAAACGTTTTTTTAGCCTATGGAGACCAGAGCTCTAAGGTTATTACCATACAGTTAATGCAAAGTGAATGGTGGTAATTTTCATGTTAGTAACGCGTCCAAAGAAATCGAAGAAAGCGCCAATAAAGTGTAATTAAAAGCCCTGTTGCCTAATGGTGTATCGGAGTTGGTTCGGAGAAATGTGACGCGGCGTGAGCTAGCACGAAACTCTTAGTACCGACCTGCAATTATGTGATTTACACACGAGTCTGTTATTATGAAAACAACAAACAATATAAGAAACTTATTAAAGGAAAAGTATATTAGCAAACAATAATCATATTTTTTATCGTAAAATGAATTAGGTAAAATCCTACCAATATATTTTATTCCATTTCTCATAAAATGATTGAAAAAATATCAATTATATTAAATAGTAAAAGTATTAATTACATATTTAAAAACCGGCAAAGTGCGAGTCGGACTCGCGCACCGAGGGTTCCGAACAAATCTGTAGGTATAATAAGTTTAAAATTATTAAAAATATTTTTATTATATGATATAACTAAAAATTTATGCTTTTCTCAATTTTTCCTTTATCTGTGCTATAAAACGTTGCTTCCTACCAAATTTCAAGATTCTGAGTTCACGGGAAGTAGGTACGCTGTAGGTTTTGATTCCCTTGCGAATGTCGAAAATTTACGGCATAAACGGCTGTATCTTTTGATTGAGTTGGCTTAGAAGTTTGATTTTTTCACAGCTCTAAGGGACAGTAGACTTGAGTATTTGATATGAATTTCAGCTTGATACCTCCACGCGTTCCTGAAAAAAAAGGGTCTTGACAGACAGCCAGACAGACGGACAACAAAGTGATCCTATAAGGGTTCTGTTTTTACCTTTTGAGGTACGGAACCCTAAAAATGTAGTAGATACACTGATTGTTCTTTTGATAATTTAATTTGATAAATTAAGTTACGTACAATATACGAGTATGTCATACTTTTCTCACTGTTTTAACTAAGTCTGTATTATTAAGCAAATTGGTTACCAAACCCCCTGACAAGCATAGCATATATGACAAATATTTAGATTTTTATATATAAAAAGATAAATTACTTACATGTAATTCTTATTGAGGCATTTTCTACTTTTACCTCTAAGTATATTGATTTACAATTGATAAAGATATTGCGTAATATACATACAAAAAAAATATACAGTCGAATTAAATTAGGTAAAAAAATGAGCCATTAGTCATCAAATTCTTTTTACTTAATGTGATCGCATTATTTTTTTACAAGTGACGAATTAATGTAAGGCTTTTGATAGATCTATTTACCTCGACGGTTCACCTGAATAAAACATGTAGCGAGGTCAAAGTAGGCAACGGAACATTTTGATACATATGTAACTCGTTCTCGTTCTCCGGTCATGGACGGGCTGCCTTTTATATTCTAATCTGGATCTCTGCATAATTTAATATCTTATATTTTTTGTTGTTGTTACAGAATTGTATTTGAAATAGTTAACGTTTATCATTTGTTAAATCGTTTAGTAATGCTCTTCAAATATGTTTTCAAACAACATATTTAAGTTACGGAATCATATAATATACATATATTAATTTTTAAGAATATTGCTCGCACGTAGGAGTGTGAGATTTTAAGCATAGAAGGCATAGAAAGTTTATATGGAGGAGTGCAGAGAGCCAAACTTCATACTTTATATTTTTTTATAGAATACGGGCAACACGAGCACACAGTCCACCCGATGGTGAGTGGATGCTATAAACATCTACATTTATCCTCGATTAAGAATCAACAGATGTCACCCGTGAGGACTAAGATGGAATGCCTCATTTCCAGTTAAAAGGGTCTCCGGTTCTCTACACTCACCTTACGTAACACAGCAGCATTAAGCTGTTATTTTTCTATGGTATTCTGTGAGAGTGTGGTCCTGCCCCGGGCGAGCAGACCCATTCGTGCTACAACCATAATATAGCTACAACGTGGCTCTACCACACAATGTACCGTTACCGTTACATCCTATAAGTCTACTGCTATGTTCATAAGCCTCCCAAATAGATTGCCTCATAAGGCGGATATTTGCCATAGTTGCCACGCTTAGTAAGTAAGATACATTGTTTACGTTCATACAGCTAATGTCTCAGAATAAATATATATAATGTATATTATTATTACTCCAAGGCCAATGTCATGCGTTTCTTTTATATTTTGTATATTAGATAAATATTGTTTAAAAAGTGAAGTATACAAACCTAAAACTTGCTTAAAACACAAACCTAAAAATTTAATAAATCAATTCGACGGAATTTCGACCTCTAAGCGACCACTAGTATACTTTATTGTAAAGAAGTAAAGAAAAAAAAAGCAAATTATATAAAGGTACAATTAGTGACCTTATCGCTTAGAAACGATCTCTGCCAGGGTAAAGGTGTACGCAAGTTGTTTGAATATATACACGACAACTAAGCCTACACACATACAAATGTATAATCAATAGATACATAGGTACATAATATATACATTGAAACTGTGTAGAGGCGGTGTAAGAATATCTTATTACCTATAGGAAAGCAAGCCATGATATGGGCAACAGCGTCTTAACCCATTCGCTGTCCCGTGCACCACATAAATGTAGGTCATTGCTATTGTCTTACTATTGTGTCAGAAAACTGTCACTGTCCGGTTTTCACCGTCAAGTGCTAATAAGACAACTGAAAAAAAAAACTGCAGTTAATTAATACAATCAGGCGTTACTTTGCGGAAATCCGTTATATTAAAGTTGGTAAATTATATTGCCTACTACATCCGGTCAATAAAATAAAATTATGTGTCTTAGCTGTTTGAAGAGCACCTCTCCCCCCCCCCTCCCCAATTGGGTGCACTATCCCCGTCACCACTAATCCCAGCTCCACTACTCCACTTGGTTTTCAGGTATCATAATATTGTTACTACTACATAGATCACCTGTAGAGCACTGTAATCCTATATCTTTGAACATACTTTTAATTTCCACTTCAACACATTCTATATTTTCTTCTATACTGCGGTTCTGGTACCTTTGATCAAGATTATATGCAACTTTCTTTTCTTCTCTTTTTTCGTCTTCTAATGACTCTTTGATAGCGTTTGATCTTTTTTTGATCATTAAGATGATAAACATTCCAAAAAACACGCTTCCGCCGGTTTTTTTAAATGAGGAGTTGCTAAAAATTAGCGAGATCATGACAGTAGAAACGATGTTCAAGGAAATGGGATTAGTAGGTACATTATTTACTCAAATAGGTGTCTAATACTAACAATTTTGACACGATTTTTGCAGACTACTGAATGTTTTGATGGGATAAAGTTTTGTCTCCTTATAGCTATTATCCATTTTTTAACGGAGATTTATCGCAAGAAAATCTGTGACCACCTTTGGCTGATGAACAGTACAACACAACACTGAGGCACCGTTTTGTGTATAAGCGTACACTAGAAGCGAAAAGCTTTTTAAAACGCAATCTTCCAATATCGATTAGACAATGACAGACAAACTTTACCTCAATTGCTAGCACTGACATCTGGTGAGAGGAAAATTAAATCCTCATAAAAAAGTTTATTTCTTTCACAAGGTTTTAACTTAAATCTAGAACACAGGTTGACTCACTCTTTTAAGTGCATTTACACCTGTGTCAGAAGGAGCCACGACGAGCTTAGGAGTAAAGTAAAGTTACAGCCTAAATACGTCCCACTGCTGGGCACAGGCCTCCCCTCATTTCTGAGAAGGTTTTAAGGCAAGGAAGTGTCCGCCGCGCTGCCCCAATGCGTGTTGGCGAACTTCACATGTCTTCGAAATATTTTTTCTTATTCCTCAGACATGCAGGTTTCCTCACGATGTTTTCCTTCACCGCCGAGCACGTGGTAAATCAGCACTTAAAATTACAATTAACAATTTCATTGGTGCCGGCGGGGATCGTACCCGGTTTGCTCGCGTTCTGTGAAATTTACAGCGAGCGCTAACCATCTGAGCTACCACGGCTCTTAGGAGGATCAATAAAGAATTAGGTAACAGATACGATTTGTCTTTATCTTAATAATAAATGAAAATACTTATGTGTGCGTGCGTGCGTGCATGCGTGCGCGTGTGTGTACGCGCGCGTATAGTCTTGTGTGTGTGTGATTAGATAGATGTTTAAGAAGAAGTTCAGTTTCTGTGTATTGTAGTTTTTTAAGCCAAACGGTCAACTTTATTTTATATTCCATGCTCGTCACTGGGTATAGTTGTAGATTTTGATTGGAGCGGTTGTATAATAATGATAGCAGATATTGAAATTGATTTCTTGCGAATTCGGTATGAGTTGCGTTTAGCTGTGGCCACTTTATTATGTCTTCTTTTATGTAATATGCTCGCTAATTATAGCAAGTATACACCTTATCAGGCAATTTTTGTTGAGGCTGTAATGATATTATACATTAAAAGTTTTTACACAAGCTATTTTATATATTCCTACATAGTAAGAACTTTTGGCGTATCAAGCCAATATTAATCTTAAATTCCAAAGTAATTGCAATTTTAAATGTAATTACTACGTATTTTACCACTAATCTTTGCCGGCGCCAATGTATATAAGTTTATAATACTATTATTAATAAGTGACTACTTATTATATTTAGAATTTTATACATTTATCGTTTAGTATCTTACTAGGTACCATCCTCTCACCTATTTCTGCTGCCAAACAACAGTGTCTGCACTGCTGCAATCCGCTCTGAAGGGTATGGATAGCCAGTATGATTACAGACTATGAAGCTTAGCTCTCAGAGGTGACAATGCATCCGTAGCATTCTTTTGTGAAGATGCTTACTGGTATATACAAATAAGATAGCTTTTTACCTGTTAAAACTATGATGACATTACACTTTGTTCTCATACAATTGCTATGGAAATGTTTGTTTTGACTGTATGTATTAATATTTCATATTCATATTCAGCGTTCTTGGCAAGATACCACGGGGAGTAAGACTGTATGATAATTTAAGTCATTAGTTTTTTTTATTAATTTTTTTTTTTTAATTTGGTAAATTTTTCACTGTTCAGTAATACATCACATATATGTTCGAAATTAAGTAATGTTTGTTGAAAGGAGAAGGAGACGTCTCCATACATTCTTGGGCCCAAGTGTCAACAAGATAATAAGTAGGACCATTTGAAAGCGATTATAAACAATTCATAGCTGAAAATCTGGCAAGATTTGTCAATCTAGGAGATGTGTTATTGTAGAATAAGTAAAAGTGAGATTTTGTGTTACATACACTGTAGCAGGTGATTTTTAGGGTTCCGTACCTCAAAAGGAAAAAACGGAACCCTTATAGGATCACTTTGTTGTCCGTCTGTCTGTCTGTCAAGACCCTTTTTCTCAGGAACGCGTGGAGGTATCAAGCTGAAATTCATATCAAATATTCAAGTCTACTGTCCCTTAGAGCTGTGAAAAAATCAAACTTCTAAGCCAACGCTATCAGATACAGCCATTTATGCCGTAAATTTTCAACATTCGCAAGGGAATCAAAACCTACAGGGTACTTCCCGTGAACTCAAATTTGGTACGAAGCAACGTTTTATAGCACAGATAAAGGAAAAATTGCAAAAAGCATAAATTTTTAGTTACATCATATAATAAAAATATTTTTTGATAATTTTAAACTTATATACCTACAGATTTGTTCGGAACCCTCGGTGCGCGAGTCCGACTCGCACTTTGCCGGTTTTTTTTTCACTGTTATTACACTGTAACAGGCTATTTTTCACTATAATTACTTAAATTAAAAGATATAAAAGTAGGATCAGTATAAAATCACACAAAAACGACAAACTAAAGTTAAAACAACAAGTGAATATTGGGATATCGATCTGAGATCGATTACTTGAATTGTTGTTGTTACGAGTACAGTTACTTGTTGGAATGTTGATATTTTGTATTTTTTATTATTATTTTGTAGATATGTACGCAATTATTTATTGTCTCCTTAGTTAACACAGAAAAATAATCGAAAAAGGATATTAAAATGCTCAATTGAATCGAGAATCGATTATATTGTGCCCCTTTCAAATCAAATCGAAAATCTGTCTTTTTTCTTTCAAGTGAATAGTTTGAAGTTTGAACTGTCAAGTCATGTTTCAAAATGGAAGATAACGTTCAGAAACGAGAATTTCACTAGTGTATTCTTTATAATATGTTCACTATTCTTTTTTCCATAATCGAATAATATATTTTATTTCCAAATGAAATATCTTCAAAGTAAATAATAGGTTTAATGAAACTTTGCTTTGCTAGTGTTTTCATTTAATGTTTTGGAATCATCATCTTTATATCCCTTAACAAGTCCACGCTGAACATAGGCCTCCCCCAAGGAAGGCCACAAAGCACGGTCCCGAGCCACCTGCATCCATTGCCTTCTTGCATTTCTTACCAGGTCGTCACTCCGCCTACGTAATAAGTCACCTCTGGCAACACGCACTGGTTGTATACAATTACAATACAATACAATTTGGTTTTCAGGTTTTGAGGTATGCCTGACGAGAAATTGTGTCGTAATTTCCCGAATGCTGCCCAGCCGAGTTGATTGATCCGTCGATTGACCTCTCGGTCAAAGTTGGACTTACCTAGTCGGACTTTTTGTCCCAGATGAACATAGTCGTCAACAACTTCGAGCTTAGTGTGCTCCCAACAACTACCGGCATAGGTGTGACATGGACATTACACATGATCTTTGTTTTGTCCATGTTCATCTTATGTAAACTTAGCCGTTTTTTGGATCTGAATAAATATAATACAATCGATTCTCTAACTTATTTCTTATTGTATTTTTTTTTTATTTGAAAAATGTAGCCTAATTTTTAAATTATAAACCAATTAGTTAACTTCTGGCCCAAAATTCACATTCTCCTTTTAAGCGCTGATTTACCAGGGCGGTAAATGAATATGTCATTATAAACCTGTATGTCTGAAAAATAAAATATATGAATGAAATAACATATATATGTACATGTTCTCGGAATATTCCGAAAACATGTAAAATCCGTAAGCCAAAACTAACGCATACTAGCGGACTTTTTGATATAAACTCGGACTATAATTTATCGTTGTAGACGGTCATTACTTATACAAAGCGGGTCAGCTTACACTGTAGAGTGTAGACTCTCGCTACGTAGTTCGTAGCAGTTGATACGGCTCGGCAAAGGTCGTGACATTATTGCCGCTTACAATATGCTAATATGCAAACAATGCGTTCTAATGTCTTATGGACACGTACGCTTGTGTAGTTTTGAATTCGTGAATTGACATAAAAACACTGCTTATCTTTAGGCCGCGTTTCCACCTGCAAGAAAACTTCTGCAAGAAGTGTACGACAGTCTCACAGATAGGAGCTTGCAGATTGTAAACTACGTAGCAAGTGCACTCGCGACACTTTGTCAGGCGATAGCTTTATAAAAAAATGTTTTCCTGGGTGATTTACCTACAGTAAATCTGGTTCAAAGAATTAAAACATTATTTATAGGTTAAGTTATACTCATTGGTTACAGAAAGACCTTTTTGACATATTTTCAAAAATTATAATGTTAATCCATTTAATATTAAGAATGTCGACATGTTTGTTAGGTAAATAAGTTAAAGGTAAGGTAAAAAAGACCATGTTTGTTAGGTAAATAAGTTGTATGTTGTTATCACTTTATTCTGTTTTATATTATTTTATTTCCTCTAGTTATTGTTAAGTATGTTTGATCTCTGACTTGTTATTTGTTTTTGAATTACCTAGGTGGATTGAAAAGTACTCGGCCTAACACAGATCCATTCAATTCTAAAAATCAAATCTACCCACATTATTTATTTTAGTCCAGACTAGTTCATTGTGTGAAGTTCGAAACGTGTGCGATAATTAGTTGTGATTTTATAAATTTATTAACAAAGTAATCGGACATAATTTCCGCGAATGGAGCAAATCGAGCAGCGTGCCGTCATTAAGTACCTCCATAAGAAGGGGCTATCATCAAAAGCCATCCATGATGACATGGTCAGTACATTAGGCGATTGTGCTCTGTCATATTCATCCGTCAAAAAATGGATAGCAGAATTTAAGCGTGGTAGAGAGAGTGTGAAAGATGAACCCCGCTCTGGAAGGCCTTCGACGTCAACTACTGACGAAAATATTAAAAAAAGTACTTGATTTAATAATGGGAGACCGCAGATTAAAAATTAGAGAGATAGCCGAGATTATAGGCATCTCTTATGAATGAACTCAAAACATCATTGTCAACGAGTTGGGTTTCCACAAGGTGTCTGCGAGGTGGGTTCCGCGACTGCTTTCAGTTGAACAAAAAAGGACGCGATTGACTATTTCACGCGACTGTTTGGAGTTATTTGAAGCCGATGCAGATGATTTTTTGAATCGTTTTGTTACTATAGACGAAACATGGGTTCATTACTGTACACCGGAAACAAAACAACAATCAAAACAGTGGAGAAGACCTGGTTCACCACCCCCTAAAAAGGCTAAGTCGATTTTGTCCGCAAATAAGGTGATGGCTTCAGTATTCTGGGACTCGAAAGGTGTGATTATGATTGATTATCTTGAAAGGGGTCAGACTATAAACTCTGATTACTACTGCACCTTACTACGTCGTTTACGAGAGGAAATAAAAGAAAAACGTCGAGGAATGCTCAGAAGAAAAGTCCTGTTTCATCAAGATAACGCCCGTGTTCACACGTCAGTACAGTCAATGGCTGAAATTCACAACTGTGGCTTTGAACTGTTGCCGCATCCGCCGTATTCACCTGATCTGGCACCATCAGACTTCTTTGTGTTCCCTAACCTAAAAAAGCACTTGGGAGGTCAAAGATTTTCGACAAACGACGAGGTCAAAGCAGCTGTAGACGCATATTTTGACTCTAAGGAAGAATCATTTTTTTTCAACGGTCTAAATGCTTGGAAGGGGAGGTGGCAAAAGTGTATTGAACTTGATGGTGATTATGTAGAAAAATAAAAATATAACTGATTTAGTATGTGTTTATTTTCTTGGTTAGGCCGAGTACTTTTCAATCCACCCTCGTATGTTAATTATGTTATATGTTTAGCTTTACCTATTAATTACTGTCATTGGCGCAAGCCGTTGTAATTAATTAATTATAAATAAATAAATAAATATCGTCCGTCCACTGAATTGCAACCTTCTAGGTACTGAAAACGGTTTTGGAGCTGAAAGGTTTCGGGACTTTGGATTAGAGCACGAGGGGACGGAGCGTTGTTTTCATTAGACGTGACCTCTCCAACTTAACGTTTAGGTTCAGTGTGCTTCTCATCATTCGGTGATCGCTGCCAGTTTTCACCCTCGCGGTCACTGAATAGTTGTCGTCTGGTCGTCATAATGAAGTCAATCTAATTTTTTGTCGAACCGTCGTGGCTCGACCAGGTCCGCATCCTATGGGGCCGCTTCTGGAAGAAAGAGTACATCATATAGAGTTCCTCTTTCTCCATAAAGTCGGCCAGCTGCTGGCCCCTTGGGTTCCGTTGCCCTATTCCGAATTTCCCTACCTTCAGCTCACTGTTCTCTCTTGTGCCCAGTTTTGCATTGAAATCTCCCATTAACACCGTATAGTGGGTTTTGGAGGAATGTAGGTATATCCTGATACCTTTCCTCCACCACCTCATCGGGATGGACCGAGATTGGTGCGTAAACCTGTATGACCTTCAGCAAATACCGTTTGGTTATTCTGAGTATAAGGTACGCCACCCTCGTCGACACACTCAATCGTTACACCGTTGTTAATAAGACTTGTGGACGATAAATCCGACACCTTGGAACGGATGGTGGCCCTCCCGATGATATAACAAGTTTCGAGGATTACCATGTCCTCCCCCTCTCTTTGGACCTCAGATAATCCTATATTAATATTTCAGCGCAACTTGTCTAGAGATAGACATCACAACAAATCTATTGTTATTCTCTCTATCACTATTATTTGGATTTTACTAAATAACACGTCGTTCGAAGTAAGTAACGGATATTGTTTTGTTTAGTTCCATGACCGGGTTGTTTTCATTGTTGTTAGTGGTTTATATATTTATGACTTTTGAGGTTCGTGTCTTTATTTGATATGTTGTATGTTTATCGTCGGCTTGATCGAGACTGTTATTATTTTCCAATTTGACGTGTGAAGTGCTGGCGGGCTACATATTATATTGCGTAGCAATATAAATTATCCTACGTCACTTTACTACTCAATCGATGTCCCGCTGTCTAAATTCTCAAAGGATAGTATGGATCTGCAAGCAAAAAAAAAAAATATAAAGAGTCCGATGCTAAACAAAAGGACAAGTCATTCACTGCTATCTAGTGTAGTGGTCAAAGTCTACTTACTTGTCGCCATATCTCTGACTGCATTGTCCAAGCCTACCTCCAATCTTATCGCATAAAGCCACCCCAATTAACCGAGTTCATAAAAGAACGAGTGATGAATTCTATATGTTCTTATTTTAAAATCTATACAACACGATATTTCTGAGTTTTACACCGTTTTAGTTGATCCGACAGAGATTTAAATGATGTTTATGCTTCTACAGTAATGCCTTTTCATTTTAACCAAATAATATGATAATTGATATTATTTCGTTTTTAAATAATCTATTTTCTAAGGTGTGTTAGATAATACATGTAAGCTCCCAGTTAATTACTTCCTAAACAATCCAATGTGTATTATCTTTTTCCTTTGCCGTTTATTGAAACGGATTTTTACCTTTCTGTGTTTTAGGTTTATCGATATTCTTTTTATCATCTATAATATAGAATTCTGACTTTTCCCTCATTTAAAGTTCGTCTTCAACGCTGTCATCAAATGCTAATCGGGAAGCGGATCCGTTATCCGTGTCAATTGCTTCACGCCATAAAATTTGTTATGTCTGGTTATTGCATTGTTTTGTCTGACATATTTAATTGCTTATGTAATTACTTTTTCTCTCCTCTGCCAATAAGCAGGCTATTACTATATTTCTTTCCATAGTGATTTCGAGCGATCAATTTCACTGTGTTGTTTCACACCAGTGGTTACAAAAAACTACAAACGTTGTTGGTAATACAAAAGATTTGCGTACGGCGCGGACGATGCGTACGTGCAAATGTGCGAGGCCATCAGTAAAACTCGACGCGTACGGCGCGTACGATGCGTACGGTGCGGACAAATGTGTGTTCAGTTTAAGCAATATCACAATTTTAAGGCAACAGTGGTGCTATGTTTTCCGCAAATTTAAAGGAGGTAACCTATTAAAAAAAAAATAATGAAACGGTTTACAATTGACGAAGATATCGCTTAACATGTTCAAATAATAATATACGATCGAACTGAGAAACTTTTTTGAAGACGGTAGAACAAAAAATAAATTAGTTTTTTTGTTTCCAGAGTTCTCCGCCACCGTTCAGCCCAGCAGGAAGGACGAACGATGATGATGCAATAGTCTCCATCATAGAATCCGCCGAAGAGTTCATCTACATATCCGTCATGGACTACGCACCTGCGCTGGTCTACACGCATAAGTTAAAGTGAGTATAACTTTAATCATCAGCGCAAGAGAATCCATCACCACATTTCGTTCCGTAACGACACCTACTAAAAGCCAATTAGGGAAAATGCCTGCATAGAATAGAATATTTTTTTTTATGTAATAAATATTACAAGTACTTCATTATTATCGAAAGTCATACAAAGTTTGATACATTTGATTTTGTACATTTACCACTACTTCGGGGAAGAACCAGCAAGAAACCCAACAGAACTTTTTTTAGGAAAAATTATAAAATAAAAACAGGTTTTATAAACTACTTACTTAAACTTATTTAAAAACAACTTTGAAGCGACACCTCATTCCTAGGATTTATAATCGATCATGTATTCGTTTATATTATAATGTCCTAGAAAATATAAATATTTTGATTTGCGATAGATGGCGGTATACCGTACGTAAAACATCCAGCCGGCGACGAGTAGGAGCGACAAAGGTGTAAAACGTCTGGTAGTGCCATAGATAAAGTTTTATATTTCTATGGGTAGTGTGTATCGTCAATATGCCTGCCAAGAGTGACGATTAAATACTTCCAATTCCAAATAATATATTATTTCATTCCATCCCGTTACAAACGACGAAGTAAACCGTTTGGTTCAAAGCGTGGTACTTATAGGTTGTCGATACCGCCAACAAAGTGATGGAGACTGGCCAAGCATCTAAATGTCCAATGATAGAAGCTAGTTAGCAATAGTTAGTCCGAGGTGGAGCTTATACTCTTTAAACGTTTGTATAACTAACAGTGATGGAGACTGGCCGAGCATCTGAATGTCCGACGATAGAAGCTAGTTAGCAATAGTTAGTCCGGGGTGGAGCTTATACTCTTTAAACGTTTGTATAACTAACAGTGATGGAGACTGGCCGAGCATCTGAATGTCCGATGATAGAAGCTAGTTAGCAATAGTTAGTCCGGGGTGGAGCTTATACTCTTTAAACGTTTGTATAATTAACAGTGATGGAGACTGGCCGAGCATCTGAATGTCCGATGATAGAAGCTAGTTAGCAATAGTTAGTTAAAATTAAGAGAAACGAATGTACTTTTTAGACAAACAATCAAGAGAAAGAAATATAGTGTTCTTCGGCATAGAGGAAAGAGAGTCGTCATACGGGGAACTGGAAAACAACATCGTAAAGTGGATAGGAGAACGTCTTTCTATTAGATAAGACCATAAAGACATTAAAGAGGTAAAGAGAATTGGAAGAAAAAGTGAAAGACCTCGGCCAATAATAGTAACCTTTACTACTCTCGGTCTTAAGATAAACATATTTAAACAAAAAAGAGCGCTGAAAGACACTCAATATTATATGAAGGTCTATCCACGGTACGTTTTAGGAAAAAGAAAGGAATTACAACAACAAATGATCCTAGAGTAAGAGAAAGGCAATACAGTAAGAATAAAATATGATAAATTGATTATAGTGAAACCGAACAATAAAAGAAAACTCCCTACATCATCTGAAAAATACCCTTTACCACAGAACAATAGAAACATTCATTCCACCAAAAAGAACAAAACGCTCTAACCACAGACACCGATTCGAAGATCAAATAGCTTGATAAGCTATTAGTAGTTCAGCATACCCGGTTTCAGGACTCTATCTGATAGATGGAATCGTAAAACCGGGTATGCTGAACTTCTTAATCAAAAAAATACGAATATCATAACAAATAGCCAAGAGAACAAAGATAAAAATACATAACAACCAACGACCCCTACGACGAAGATCTCATACATGAACATATTATAACAAGAAACAAAAACTATCTTCCAATAAGGCTGGTCACTGAGGAAGATCACGATCTATCTCATCAACCAAGCTTTACATATTAACCTACAATATAAAGAACCATGTCATCGTACGAACGCTTAATAGAATTGGGACAGGCAATAAAAAATATAAAATTCGACATAATCGAACTATCGGAAGTGAGACGCCAAGGAACTAGATAGAAGAACATGAAATAGGTAAGCCCTATGTGGCATAGAATAGCGTATGATGTGCACGTAGGCACCTGGAAAGTATGGCGTCAGATTTTTACTACATAAAAAACACAAGAATAACATAGAAAACTTCGTAGTTATAACAGATAGAGTAGCACTATTGAATTAAAAAAAAATTACAAGGAAACGAATTATCTCTGATACAAGTATACGCACCTACGGAAACAGCGAAAGAAGAAGAAATTTATATTTTTTATGCAAATGTAAACATAGCTATTAACCAAGCACATAGAACTTTTATATTAATGGGCGACCTAAATGCAAAATTAGGACAACCCAAACAAAACGAATACTTAGTTACGAAATCAAATAGATATGGAGAAAGAAACCAGAGGCCAAAGATTACTAAACATCGCGCTTGAATATAAAAACGCAATCCTAAACACCTTTTTCGAAAAAAAGCCGAACTAACGATGGACATCACGCTCACCAAATGGAACATACAAAAATTAAATCTATTTTATCATGTCAAATCAACTAATATTAAAAAAAACGTTTGTATAACTTAACTTAATTCATTAAAAAAAACACATAAATATAATAAAACTTAATTCATTAAAAATTAGTATAACTTATAAAAGCCAGATCTATTTTACTGATATAGTTTATGTCGTTGCGGAAATATCCGTTGGACGGTGAGTCGTCCACGCGACGAGGAGTTTTATGATTGACGACTACGATAAAACCTTAACGGGTATTTGCCATCGTAAAAGGTCAGCTTTGACGATGTGAATTCGTCGAGTTTACAACTCTCCATTCGATTATTGGAAAGAATTCGAGTGGCGACTAACATGATTTAATCATCGTGATTATTAAAGGCGGCTACTGACGTGCCTGCCGCAGGGGCAATCTAGGGTGTAGGAGTGGGGATGACCCTTAATTGTGATGTGTGTAGACAAGCAGGTGCAATTTTAAGTTGGCCCTGCGGTAGGGCGGCAGGAGCGCAAGACTTTCCTTGCTCCCTAGATCGGCCCTGCCGCTGTCTGTCGCGTGTGTAGCGCTATTGGGGCAATTTCGTTCAGTTCGTTGCGACTTTCGCGAGGGTGTGCTCCTCGCGAAAGTCGCAGTCGTATGAGTACAAGTCAGAACCGCAGAAAGAACGTTATTTGAACTTTGTAATTTACAAGAAACATTACTGGGATTTGTTACCGAGTAGATATCTACCTAACTTATCATAAGGGGCAGTATGGGAAAGAAAATATTCCAACAGTATTAGAATTGCTGGAATGAAAATATAAAATATAATTAACTAAATAATTAAATAAAAATACAAATTTTAGTAATTAAATTTATTAAAACTCATCATTAGAAAACTATCCTGGCTATTCGTAACACCAGTTAAATTATAGTTGCTAAGCACCAGTTAGTTAAGTTATATCACAGAATAAATTGGTTATATTAAATTATGAGTCATAATTCAATATACATACATATGTGTATATATATGACATAATGTATGACGTGTTGTGTTGTTAATTGTCTTTGATAGCCTAAAAATAGCGTGACAGAGCTATGCTGCAGCTTATAAGCACTATATTATGGTTGTAATTATTAATTAATTAGTTGTTTTATTGATAAATGTGGGTGTCTATGGGCCACAGTGTCCACTTACGATCAGGTGGACTGTGCTCATATGTCACCCTTATTCTATATAAAAAAAGAGCCAAGGCTATATATACAGATTCATTGATATTTCTTTAAAACTGGCGCCATTAAATCCGGCGCCATCATATAAAAGAGACGTATACTCTCATACTGAACGGCAGGCGTGTGTGTAGAGACAGCTCCAATATTGCTCCGATCGCTGTGCTCATGTATTTTGGATCATCGATTCATATATCCACGATATAGAAAAAAAATCCTAGTATGGAGGGGGGTTCTATAATAATCGTTTATTAGAAAACAAACAAACAAAACAATTACCTAAGTGTATCATTTTATTTATAAATTGTGCATAAAACTTAAAAGTTAATTGTCATGAGTTTTTGTACTTGGTTGGGAGTTGGCGATTGTTAAACGAAAGAGAGGGAGAGACAAACCGCAAATATAATATCCCGTCACATTATAATATTGGCACATAGCCGACAAGACAGGACTGACTGACGGTACTTAAGCGGATGCGTGACACTTTCGTTAGCAGATTATAATATAATCACTACGTTTTACTCGCTGACGCCGATTGTTTCTCTTTCTCTCTCTCTCTCTCTCTCTAGCAAGCTGAAGAACTACATGAAAAAACGAGAACGTGAATATATCTTAATGCTAGTTAGTACCTCTACGTGTGCGATGCTGTGTAGTGTGCCCGTACTTTTTAGGTGGAATCAGTGTCACTAGTATTAAATTTACAACTCGGTATTTATGGAATATGTGTGGAATTACGTCATTCTTTTACAATATTAAAAATAAAAATATTGCGCAATTTAGATTTTTCTTTCAATACGACTTACCCAAAGATCCCTTTGTCTTTCGACTTTCCATTTAGTAGTCCAATGATCGGTGCTCATCTTACGTATAACTATTGCGATGATGAGCTATTTACATACATAATTAAATAATAGTAAGGTTTCGTTTCGTACAAAGGTCCCTCAGGGCACGAGTCCTACTCGCACTTGTCTGGTTTATTTTTGTTTATGTGAGTTATTGACGTGTACAATTTTTTTAGTATTTCCAACATATTTTATTTTGTAATCAATATGTTACCACGAGACCAAGCCTTACCGGTGTTTTAATGTATGCTCTTTCTATGGTATTATTATTACAACTATGTCAATCAATTAAATATTCAAAATTATTACAAAGAAAAGTTATATTTTGTTTGTTGTCTTTTTTAGGTTTTGGCCTAAAATAGACGACGCTATCCGCGCAGCAGCCTTGGAGCACAAGGTGAAGGTTCGGATGCTGATCAGTTGGTGGAAGCACTCGCACCCTGAGGAGGACTACTTCCTAAGATCCCTCACCGCTCTCTCTCAGTCCTACCCCCGAGTCGATATACAAGTGGTGAGTATTTGATAATAAAATTTAAGTGGTAAAATTAAACACAAAGTTTAAATAAAGAACGCTTCAGATGCATGGTCACCTCTGAGAGCTAAGATGGAATTATTATACCGATTTCTTATATTCTTCAAAACGGGACACAGCACGTGCACACGCTGCTGCTAGACGGCAGAAATATGTAAGAGGGTGATACCAACCCGGACCGAAACCTAAGCAGAAAAAAATCCTACAACCTAGTAAAGAGTAAATAAAGCTAAAATTGTAAAGTATCAAGAAATATAAGAGTTACGGTGACAAGCGAGCACCACATTCCACCTGATGGCAAGTGGTTGTTGTGGCCCATAGACATCTACATCTATCTTCGTTTGCGAATTAAAATACAGATGCGTTGTCACCCGTGAGGACTAAGATAGAATGCCTCGCTACCAGTAAAAAGGGTCTCCGGTAATCTACACTCTCCATACCAAAGACATTTCATCAGACAGACTCTCCATACCAAAGAGCATTAAGCTGCTATTTTACGCTGGTATTCTGTGTGAGCGTGCTCTCCGGTTGAGCCGACGCATTCTTGCTGCAGCAAGAATGCGTCGGCCACCATCGCACATCGCGATAAAACTTGCGTTACTATCCATACCACCTAGATGATTGGCGGTCCACCACTGTGCGATTTAGAAGATGTTTTCTTCCTCGCACAACTTCCTTGTGGAATCGATTACCACCAGCGATTTTTCCGGACCAATACGACTTAGGGAGAAAAGAGCCTACTCCTTTTTAAAAGGCCGGCAACGCACCTGCAATTCCCCTGGTGTTGCGATTGTTCATGAGCGGCGGTAGTCACTTACCATCAGGTGAGCCGCATGCTCGTTTGCCCCTCTCCAATAAAAAAAGCCATAATATAGCAGCAACGTGATTCTACCACGTATAAACCGATCTACAAGGTTAGCGATGACAATGACAATTTTCAAAACTTGTCTGAATAAATATCTCAAGTATCGAGTTCATTAAACTATATTCATTCATTTAATATTTTTTACAACTTGCGCAAATTTACAGAAACGTTTCGTAGTACCATCAACGCCAGAGCAGGACAAAATACCGTTCGCCCGCGTCAACCACAACAAGTACATGGTCACGGACCGTGCAGCCTTAATTGGCACTTCCAACTGGTCAGGGGACTACTTCACCACGACCGCTGGAGTGTCCTTCGTGTTCCAAAACTTTGAGAATGGTCTTCTTTCGAACATGACCCAAGATATTAGGAGAGAACTGCAGGAGGTTTTCGAACGAGATTGGACTTCCCCATACGCTGTGCCGCTGCGAAAATTATAGCGTACATTAACTTAGTAGAACAACTCCTTTGCGACAGAACCTGCCAATTTACCATGATAATTTTGCAAATTTTTTTGATTTATTTTACTGAAAATAATTTTGTGTTATTTTTTACCATAATATACCGAATTATATCTAATGTATTGTGTTACGAATTGACATTATTATAATATCAATTCGTCGTTGACGCCGCAAAGAGGCGAACCTCAATTTCTTAAAAATTACTGGACAGCAAGAAAACATTTATTATTCCCCGATTAATAGCTTTTTTTCATCAGAAAATTAAATATATTAGACTTAATAGAAAACTACAAATAAGATTAATTTTCTGGTGAAAAAATGCTAGCAATAATGCTATAAATGTTTCCTTGCTCTTCTGTAATTTTTTGAAAAATTGAAGTTCGCCCCTTTGCGGCGTTTGCGGCGAATTGTCAACTTTTGTATATGTAATTATTAGACTTAAAATGAACTCTATCTAAAAATGATCTACATTAAAAATATATCTCATATTTTTATTGCCATGCATTCTTTATAAATGTATCAAATAATCTAGAACGTGCAAACTTCTTGGAATACCTGTGAGGATTTATATATTGTTTCACTTAACGGTATTTAAAAAGTCATATTTGTAAATAATCGAATATTTATTACAGGTTTTTAATATAAATATAAATTTCATTGAAATAAATGAAGTAGAAAAAACTTACATTTATGAACTTTATTCTCTTTGCTAAATATAAACTTAATAAATTTAAAATATTACTATAAAGTTTAAGTCTTCAGTATACTAAAATAAAATATACTTAAGGGTTAGAATATAGTTAAGGATTTTCTATCTTATCGATTGCAATAAATAAAGTTATGATATCGTATATATAAATAATTTGGACTTTAGTTGTTAACTTTATGAATCCAAATAAGGATCCTTTTTATTTATTAAACTGTTCTACACGAAACATGTATAATTGAAATGAAATGAAAATGAACTTAATACTGTTTAATTATTAATGTAAATATTTAATATTAGCTATTTTAAGATATCCTTTAAACGAATATATTCGTTACTCTATAGGTTAAGACTGCAAGAAGAAGCGCGGATACACCTAGCCGGCTTCAACTAGGTGCGGCCTATTCTAATTGGTTAAACATCGGTGTACTGTAACATTTGTCAAAAATACGAGAGCAGGTATCAAGTAATGTCAGTGACAGTAGGTTAATATCCGCCTGCAGATAAAGCTGTGGAAGATTTTTTATCTTATTTTTATAAATGGTGTAGGATACAGTACTGAGTTTTAACCAATTGTAGCCGCACTAACATATTAATCCCTAGGGTAAATACTTTTCTTAAAATAACTTTAATCGCTTACTTATTCTAAACCATTAGGTGTATACTTATGTACTTACTTTCTACTTACATATGAAATTTCATGTGAAAATATTTTATATAGTTAACTAAGTTATTATACTCTTTAAAAAACGGTTTTTCAAGGCTGTGCTAAAAGCTGGCAATGCATGTAATATAACCTCTGTATGTTATGGTAGTGAGAGCCGTGGTAGCTTAGATGGTTAGCGCTCGCTGTAAGTTTCACATTACGCGAGCAACCCGGATTCCATCCACGCCGGCACCATTGAAATTGTTGATTGCAATTCTAAGTGCTGATTTACCACGTGCTCGATGGTGAAGGAAAACATCGTGAGGAAACCGACATGTCTGAGAAACAGGAAAAAAATATTTCGAAGACATTTGAAGTTCGCCAACACGCATTGGGGCAGCGTGGCGGACAATTCCTTACCCTAAAACCCTCAGAAATGAGAGGAGACCTATGGGACGTTATAATAAGCTGTAACTTTAACTTAACTTTATGTTATGGTGAACGTTAGGGATGTTAATCGATGGCGAAATAATAGATTATTTCATAATTGATTATTCAAATTGCGTCGATATCGATTAATCGATCGATCGAAGAAAAGTTCTAAGCTTGTCGTTAAAATAAATTAGATAGATGCTGCGATGTGCAAAATACTGTATTGTTGGTAAATTTAAACAATACAATTATACAACAAATAAAATGAATAAAATTCTAAAATAATTTTTTATTAAATTTATTTATTGAACTTTAATTAACGTTTCCATGGACTTTCTATTTATTGATGAAAAAAAATACATAGAAATATGAGAACAGGTCAGCCTATTTCCCATGTCAGTAGCGATCAGGCCAGCCTCTGAAAATAGTCTTTCGGTAAGCACCAATGTTAAAATAATTGACAAGTGTTTAAACGCCGCTTTATAATCAATGAAGTGTCAAAACTAAAACAACAAATCAAACAAACAAAACTACAGATTGTTATTGTCGAATGAACCGTGAATGTTTTTTTCTACTTAAGTGATCCTGTCAAATGACGAATATATTGATCATACAGCCAATGTCATCAATTTTATCTAATATCGCGAAATATCGATTACTTGGTATAAAATAATCGATGTAATCGATTATTTAAATTTTAGATTAATCGATCAAGTCACGAAAATTTTACAAGCGATTAATCAAATCGACATGGAACATCACTAGTAAGCGTGCCTTTTAACTTGGTGTGACAACGATGTCGGTCCTGTAAAATATGCCGTAGATTTTTATATCTTTCTATATTAAATTGTAGTGTTTATTAATTTAGATTTAATGACATTAAATTGTAAAATTATTATATATGGTTTGTGACTTAATACTATTATCACCAATTAAAAATTGACAAGATGACCTAAAGTTCTGATGTATTTTTCTAAACTGTTGCCCCAAATGCTATAAACTATTCATACATATCAATGATTTCAATACTTATAACGAGCTTAAAAAGCAATAAGTTAATGATTTCAAAAGTTTGGTGCGGTGATTGTGTTGCAGGTAATTGAAGGACCAATTAATGTTGGTTATTCCATGTAACATACATGCATTGATATAATTAAAAAAAAATTGGGTAAACTTGAATCGCAGTAGATTCAAGTTTACCCAATTTTTTTTATTGGCAACACTTTTTATTTGAAAAGCCCTTTTCATATACTGATCTATTTTATTATATAAGGTGATCTCAAAAGCAATAGTGTGTTTTGTAAAGACATGCGTGTGCGTGATATTCAAAAAGTGTTAGTGTTACAAGTGTAAATAAAATTACTTCATAACTAAGCTACTTTTTATTTACACCTAATTTTTATTACAACATTAATTGCAATAATATCATTGAAATTAATGCATATATGTATATTGTATTAGTGATTAAAATAAAAATATATATATTTAATGTTATTTACCGTGCGGTGGCGGCGAAAAATGTCTTCCGTCTATTATTCCATTTTGTTCTATGGACGTCGTAAGAGACAACGATAGGAAAAGCCAAAGAACATAAAGATTTCATAGTCTTCTTGGTAGTACTTTCTTATATCTTTTTCATCAGTCCTTAAAAGTCTATTATTATTGCTGGTCATGGATTTCCGTTTGGTAAGAAAAGTAGAATTGAATTACTTCCAGTGTTGGCGGACTTCACATGTTTGTTATTCGAAATATTTTTTCCTCAAATATGCAGTGCTCAAATATTATAAACAAAGTGTTAAATCTTCACTTAAAATTGCGATTAACAATTTCATTGTTGCCGGCGGGATCGAACCCGGGTTGCTAGCGTAGTCTGAAATATACAGCGAGCGCTTAGCTTAAAGATCATACTGTTTATATGATCTGTGGCTTAACACCTGAGCTACCACGACAATATCCTATATGCCAGCTGTTAAATCACCAGATTGGGTGACACTTATGCCAAATCCTCCATACTGTGGATTGGTGTATACACCATAATTTACAGTACTGTTTATGTGTCGGCGAAGAATGTCAAGTGTTTGCATGGCCTACAAATAAGTGTTTCAGGTCTAGATATGTGTCCCTAAACAATTTGTGTATGTAAATTGCCACTACGATACATGAAAAAATCCTACTCTTGGGACAGGTTTGTTGAACAAATAAATATGCAGCATTTTATAGATCGCCAATATATGACCTGTGGTATAATCACAATTTAGACCTTACAGTTGTGAAACGCCTTTGGTTTCAGGCGATGTGGCCGCCCGCGTGTATGCTAGGGGTTGTCACGAAAATGGAAATAAAATAATATTGAATATTATAGTTGTAACGGCGTGCAGCTGCTTATCTAATAGTAGGATCCTCCGGGGCCCATCAACAGAAGACCCTACAAGCAGATGCAGGTCGGGCCTCCTAAGGCCAAACTGGAAAATCTCTAATTACAATAAACAATAAGGGGGAGCGTTCTATTCCACTACAATTCAACAGGGAGAATATTAAAACCGAGCTTACTTACCTATATCCAAGGCGACTGGTCCCTCAGGGTTCGGTCAGGTCGCATGTGGTTGTATGGTGCATGGGAAGTAAGGGTCAGTGATGTGTATCTGTGTGTGACTGATTGTGGTAGACCTGGTTAGACCGTTGCCGTCGGCAGCAGCTCGGACTTTAGCACCGCTCCAATTTGTGGTAATCTTCCGCGGAGTCGCCCACAGTCACTTTCGTCGTTCGTCACGAGGACAGTCCATTAACTCTATCGTACGATTAACTAACTTCCAGAAGCCACTAACTCTCGTTTGTTATAAAGCTTATCACACAAAGCGAACACAGAATGTCCGGATCAAAGGTTTCGCGTGGCAACAGTTATTTCTAGAATATCGAATGCTGCACTAGTAGTTAATATTGTAGAATGCACTTATACAGATTCAGAGTTAAACACAACTAAGTTCCGGGAAAAGCTCTCAAACAAGGAATGCGTCCTAGGCAGTATATTTACTCGACACGCCAGCACTATTCCGCGTTCCCGAATCAGCTAACAGCGTGCTGTCCCAAGCACAGCTGGCAAACGACTCCTATTTGCGCTCGCGCGCTCTCGCCACCCACTCCGCTCGACCGAACGTCAAACCGGTATCGCGCCGAGCCGAGCGCCCTCTGGTGTCGGTTCTTGACATTAGCGCTTGGCGCGAACAAACCCCCGCCCCGGACATAAGGACTTATGTCCACGAGCAAACGGACCAGCCGGAGGGTCGAGCCTCCACTAGATGCCCATCCTGAACATCGCAGCACCTCAACAAGTCCTGTACTGGACAGAAGTCCGACAACCTCTCTGTGCTCCCATGATTTGCTCCGCAATCCGACCGAATCAGGTCTGCAAACAGCGACGCGACACGAAGCGGCCCAGAGTGGCCTCCTAAGCTTCAGTGCAGAGAGCACCCACAAATTCCACATGAACGTAGTCTGTGGAGAGCCAAACGAACGCACAGATAGTCCCTAGTATGAATTTTTAAACAAGTAGGCATAACCAAGCCATCCACCATATAATCATTTACTAAATGGTGCGACAGCTGATTTCCATCTGATAATCTACAAACTAGCTAGCCCTTTAGGCAGGTAGTCCTATGCTCATATTTCAACTAATTTTTCAAAAGCATCAATGTTCAACTATAGAATTAATTCAAACAAATTAATCACCGCTGCACATAGGTCAACTGGCAAATTAAACAAAACAATAAACGTAAGGGACAGCCCTACTTCTCATTTAAATATCTTACACAGTGCAAACGAAATGCAAACCAAAAGAGAATTGACTCTTATTCCCTTCGGCACAAATAGGGTTATCCAATTTCAGTCTTCCTTTTCACAAAGCAAAATGATTAAACACAATCACAAAACATATACACAATTTTCCAAATAGCACGTCATTCAATTTCAAATGAATTCAAATTTTCCTTTCATCAAAACAGACGCAACAATCAAATACAATTACAAAACATACGCACAAGCATTCAAAAGGGCACATAATTTAATTTAAATTTTCCGTGCAACAACAAACACCGTGATCAAATATATTTACAAAACATATGCAGCAGCATTTCAAGGAGTATATTAAATTCAACCTTTTAATCACAACCGCTACAAATATGAAACTTTCGCGGAAAACCGAAAAGCATTTTTAATTTTAATTTAAAGAATTTTTAACCAAGTCCTCGACCAAACCAAATCTAATACCCCTTGACAGGGGAGCCCTAATTTTCCTACCACCAAGTCGAGGCCACACCGCGTGAACCCGAGACCAATAGAGCGCAAACCGATAACAGTCGCCACTCGGGTCATACGCCTTCACCGAGGCCGTCGGCAACAGAACAGTTTGACAAGTGAATTGTTGACGGCTCAAAGCTCAGTGGAGGCGGCCGTGGTGGGAGCTAAGGCGTCAGCTAGCTAGGGCCGCCTCCATCAAATGGGGAACGGTGGTACACCAGTCGCGGCCACTCAGCTAACGGGAGTGAAAAGGGTCTAGCGGACTGATGAGTGGCCGTGAAGTTCCTCTCCACACGCTGAGGGGGGGTGAATACACACCCGCCCCTGGGGGAATTACCCCCCGACTGGTCGGGGGAGGGACCCCTTTCTAACCTAGGGCCCTGGTGGCTGGCCGGCGGGCGCCGAGAGTCGCCCGTCAGAGGGCTTGGCTGAGCGCCCCCGCCCGTTGGGGTCGAGGGCCTGGCAGAGCCCCGGGAGGAGACGCCGTTCGCACCCAGGCACAAAACGGCATGGTGATTGCCCTGGCAATGCGGACAGGGCCGCCGGTGCGGACAGTCTCGCTGGAGGTGCCCTTACAAACATGAGTAGCACCAGCGGCGCTCCTTGGCGATAGTTCACCTCGCCGGAACCGGCTTACTTAATAATTTCGGGCACGACGTTACCCGGTGATCAGATGCTCGACAATAGGAGCAGGGGGGCGCCTCTCTGGCCGCTAGGCCACTGTAACATGGTAGGGAGCGACGCCCTCCCGCGGGAGCTCCGATAGGCCGGGGGGGGGGTCACGACGACTTGCCCGTCGGATTACGCCTCTCACTGGGCACGGCTCGTAAGTTGTCAACGGTGCCCGCCGCGGTCTCAATCTGCCGGCACTGCTCCTCCAAAAACCGCAGCAGGTCATCGAAGGGCGGAATATAGGAAGCCCCGTCCCCGCGGTACCTCTCCTCAAAATGCATTCGAAGGTCGAGAGGTAGACGGGACAGCACGATGCGGAGCAACAAAAAGGCCCATTCGCCTACTGGTAAATCCAGCCGCCTCAACGTATTACAGGCCACCAAGACTGGATTCACCAGGTCAGGACGTAGTCGGGCCCGGTCACTAAGCAGCGGGAGGCTTAGTAGCTGCTTAACATGTTCGTCCGCAATTCACCGGACGTTGGCGTATCTTCGGGCTAGGAGGTCCCGAGCAGTCTGGTAGGCGTCGTCCGACAATCCCAAGTGGCCGACGATGAGCAAGGCCTCCCCCTCCAGTGAGGCCAGGAGGTACGCCATCTTCTGGCTCGGGGTCAAGTCACTCCGGGCGTCCACTAGGCTGTCGAAAAGACCAACGAAGATCAGCCATTCGGAAAGGACCCCGGAGAACCTTGGCAGGTCCAGAGTTGGGAGTCGTCCCAACAGCTCCGGCTGAGGCGGCTTCCGAGAGGACTCGGGCAGGCCACTCATTCGAGCTTCACGCGCCTCCTCGGCATACCTGCCTTCAGCCTCGATCAACTCGTCTGTGAGCGAAAAGAACTGTTCGTAGTCCGCGAAGCAGGAGTCCAGGACTCCCTTTTCCACATCCGAATCCTCGAGCTCAGCGTAAGCCTCCTCCACTGCTGCCCTTCGAGCATCGACCTGCTCGAGCCGCTTCATCAAGTTATGGACCCTATCCGGTCGACCTATCAAAGCATGGGCGCTGGTGGTCCAGCGTAACTCAGTCCGCAGGCAACGAATTAGCAGCTTGGGCGATGACATCACTACTAAATACAAATTACGACGCGGCTCGAGCACAAATTACAAAAATAACAAATACAAAAAAAAATACCAGTTAACAAATGCAGTTCCTATCAAATCGAGTTGAATAGAAATAACACCAATACGAATTACAGCGGAGCTTCTGAAAGCGAGTGGAAAACCGGTACTGGAAGTCCTTCAGAGGCTCTTTAATTCCGTCCTCCATGGTGGCATTACACCGGAGGCGTGGAGCAGAAGTGCGGTGGTCTTGTTCTTCAAGAAAGGTGACAATGCTCTCTTGAACAACTACAGACCGATTTCCCTTCTGAGCCGCGTCTACGTGCTGTTTTCGAGAGTCATTACGAATCGTCTCGCACGCAGACTTGACGACTTCCAGCCTCCCGAACAAGCCGGTTTCCGAAAGGGCTTTAGCACCATAGACCACATACATACCCTTCGGCAAGTTGTACAGAAGTCCGAGGAGTACAATTTGCCACTATGCCTGGCGTATGTGGACTACGAGAAAGCCTTTGATTCCGTCGAAATTTGGGCGGTGCTGCAGTCCCTTCAGCGGTGCCAAGTTGACTGTCGGTATATCGAAGTGCTAAAGTGCTTGTACAGTAGAGCTACGATGGCTATCAGAGTACAGAATCAGAGTACGAAACCTATCCAATTGCAGAGAGGTGTAAGACAGGGTGACGTTATATCCCCGAAACTCTTCACCGCTGCATTGGAAGACGTTTTCAAGCTTCTGGACTGGAAAGGATACGGTATTAACATCAATGGCGAGTACATCACTCACCTTCGATTTGCCGACGATATAGTCTTTATGGCAGAATCGCTGGAGGACCTAAGCACTATGCCCAATGACCTCATCTCCCAACGAATAGATCTTAAGATGAACATGGACAAAACAAAGATTATGTTTAATGTCCATGTTACACCTATGCCGGTAGTTGTTCGGAGCACTAAGCTCGAAATTCTTGACGAGTATGTTTACCTGGGACAAATCGTCTCCGACTAGGTAAGTCCAACTTCGACCGAGAGGTCAATCGACGGATTCAACTCGGCTGGGCAGCGTTCGGGAATCTACGACACATCTTCTCGTCAGACATACCTTAAAACGAAATTGTACAACCAGTGCGTGTTGCCAGTGATGACTTACGGATCTGAGACGTGGTCCTTCACTGCTGGCCGTATGAGGAAGCTCAAGGTCCCTCAGCGAGCTATGGAAAGGGCTATGCTCGGAGTTTCTCTGCTTGATAAACTTAGGAATGAGGATATCCGCAGTAGAACCAGAGTAACCGACATAGCCCAACGGATTAGTAAGCTGAAGTGGCAGTGGGCCGGCCATATAGCTCGAAGAACCGACAACCGATGGGGAAGAAAGGTTCTTGAGTGGCAGCCTCGTACCGGTAGGCGAAGTGTAGGGCGACCCCCCACGAGATGGAGTGACGACCTGGTAAGATATGCATAAGAAGTCGATGGATGCAGGTGGCTCAGGACCGTGCTTTGTGGCGTTCATTGGGGGAGGCCTATGTTCAGCAGTGGACTTATGAAAGGTTGTAATGATGATGATATACGTATGTGTATATAAGTGCCCAACGTGTCTAAAGAAGTTATAAATGCATTTTCAGTTTGTCGCCATTTTGCAAGCTGACCTTCAACCGCAATATTTAAGTGAAACTGATCACAAATGTTGAGCATCATGAGTCGATTTCACACGCAAGCGGCTTGCGGTGGCGGCCAGTTGTATTAGCTTACAAACACGTGCGATATGTCGCAGACACTAGTAGTTGTAAATAAATTTCTAGAAAATAAGTCTCCTGTTAAAAAAAAACAATGCGTTTGTCTTATTGTTTAATTTTGCTTAAAATGGTTGAACTGCCGTCTTGTTACTATCATATGACCGAATAGACCTACGAAGTACCATGTGCTCTTGTGATATGGTATAAGGTTTATTTTTGCTTGAAACAGTTCGAAACCGTTTATGCATAATAAAAGTTCGCTAATAGTCTTTTGTCAATCCGCCGCCGTATAGTTTGCTATTCTTACTAATTAGACATTTTCAGATCGACTTTACTTTTACATTTGTATAACATTAAATATTTAACATTTGTAAATATCAATGAATGATAATCCTTATTTTTTTTTCAAATTAAGGTTCTTCATTGTTTGATATTTACAAATATTATTATTAGGTGAAAATTTAATTTAATAAAAACCACGGTTTCCAGGGTGATTTAGCCGTACCTACTTATATAAATGACTTTTTTATAACAACAAAAAATAGTACAAAAGGTTTGTAATCTCTTCATAAAAAAAGTCATTTACTCTCAATTTCAAAGAAAACGCGTAAAAAACACGTAGTTACCCACTAAAAACAAGTATCCTTCCATTTGTAACTTACATTTGATGTCAAATAAACTTAATTAGGTCTAAACAAGTAAAAAAAGCATAAAAAAAGAACATTACTTTTACACATGGCGGATGGCACAATAGGCGTGTCATGAAATATTTGTTCGCCGCCACAGCTAAAAGTTGTCGAAAATTGGTGCCGCAGCGAATCGGTTAAAGTCCACTGCTGAAACGTAGGCTTGCCATAGAATGCCTCATAGGTCATAAGGGATTATTAAGGATATTCGCCATAATTGCTACGTTTGGCAAGCGGTTTCTCAACCGCAGTTTTTTATTTTTAGTCGTTATTAGGAAGAGGTTGCTGCCCATCTCCTAATTTGTTTCCTTCTGTCGCCTCTTACGACACCCACGGGATGATATGGGGTATTGGATATTCTTACACCGCCACTGCACGGTAGCAAAAACATTAGGTTAAAAAAAAGGGATAATATCGTTGAAATACTTGCCGTTGGTGAGTGAAATGGTGGTTCATCACCAATCTTTTTTCATCTCGTGAAAGGGCTACTAAGAGTTATAAGACTAACATACAATAAATAAAACACATAATATACATTTAATAATCTTTATTAAAAAAAGCGGAAGAAAATATAACAATTATAAAAACGTTTTTATTTAGTCTTTAAAATGTTTACCCGACTACGGGCTATTCCCACAAAAAAGGAAACAAGTATAATTTAATCCATTTCTTATTCCGCTTTTTGTCATTTTAACCTAAATCAAACATGGAATAGTACAATAGATGTCAAATTGTGGTTCGGGATATAAATTCACTTAAACTCATAAAATTAAACAATGTGAATTATAAAGAGTAGAGATGGTTGTGTATTACTAAATACAATTTGAAAGGAGCAATTTCTAACATAACATTATTTTAATGGGTCGTTCTATAATTAAAATTCAATCTTTAATAACTTCAAAATTATAACGATAGCATCTTATCATGTATCTACAATTTTTTATCGACTCTTGTAACCATTAATAATGATTTTTAATTCATATTCATCCATTAATTTCTTGCAGCTTTAACAGAAATCCACAGCTGTACATAGGCCTTCTGTGCAGATTGCCCCTTAAGGGAAATTTTCTCACAGTTGCAAAGCTTGGCAGGCGGATTGGTGACTGCAATTTCATTGATATTTTCGGTTATCATGAAGATGCTGCTGTGCATCTCCTGTTTCTGATTCCCTCGGTCACCTCTTACGACGTCCACGAGATAAAAATGGGTTAATGGATATTATTACGCCCCTATTACATAGTGGTTTTGGAACGAAGTTCCTTATCGCACTGTACGAACTTGTAAAATTTTTCCGTCACGATCCCCTTTCTATAGTGCGAGCGAGATGGAATAATATCATTTTCATGAAATGTCATGAAAGAAATATTATTTTAAATGACGCTCCATTTTAATAGACGCCAGTAATTCATTTATTTGTATTTGTTAATCAATAATATAATACATTTATCCATAATAATATACTGCGAAAGGAACTTCGTTCTAACCGAGTGTTCCACGACACTCACGCATGTTTTTATTATTTTTCTACTGCCTAATAAACCTTAACTGCTTTATGTTCAAGTCCCTATATCGCTCTGGCTATACGCAGCGCACCAGCAAACAATTCGTTGTTGACGCCGCAAAGGGGCTAACCTCAATTTTTCAAAAAATTACAGGAGAGCAAGAAAACATTTATTATAATCATATTTTCGTTTAATTTAATTTAATTTAATTTTTATTGGGGAATAATCAAAGTTTTGTTGCTCTCCTGTAATTTTTTGAAAAATTGAGGTTCGCCCCTTTGCGGCGTCAACGACGAATTACTGCAAAATATTTGCGCAAACAGCATGATGCACTACACAACGTCCAAGGATAGTGTCTTGCATGCGCAAACAGTTAGCGCAAAGTTTTCGCAAACACCATGCGTGGCGTCCACACGCCGTCTTAACGTTCATGATTGCTTGTGCAAATTAGAATTAGTGCAAGTAAGATTGAGCGTGTAGCCAGGCCGTATGAAATGATCCTCCTTACCTTTACTCTACCAATTATTCATTACAGCAATCCTACTTGAAATTAGTCAATAAATTTATAAAAATTACTACATTCTTGACAATCCCCGGGTTTGTATATTTTTTTTGACACTCCGAAATCTTAGATTCTAATTAAAATGCTGGTGTCTCTATTACAAGGCACTTTGAATGTCAATTGTACCAACTAATATATTACGGTATCTTTAATAAATCGTCAGCTATATGAAACATTCTATCAAACTTATTTATTTATATTACATCTATAATTATTTTAGTTTTTAATGTTGGGCTAAGTAGAATTAAACATTTGTACCTAAATGTGAGTTTGTTGAGAGTTGAAGTCGAGCATAGACGTTTGAGAGTAGAACATTGAGGGTTGATGGCTCAAGGTTAAGTTTCAAGGTTTGATACTTCATGTTGTGTAATATACAAGTTCTATATAGTTGTATTGACGGTTGTAAAAGTTGATAATCAAAGTTTAAGGGTGAAGAAAGGATGGAAATCCAATATGGAGAGTTGAAGGTGGAGGATGGAATATTTTTTGTTTAAAATAATACTAGTAACGCTGTTAACCTTACTCATACTTTGTTAACCTCTCCAAGTAAGTTCTAAATGCTAAAAGATTCAAATCTATGGCTCGTATTAATAAACGTTACTCAGTTCAAGTATACGCACTTGAGTACAAACTTGAGGTTATGATCTTATTAATAAACATATCTCAAGATGCGATTTAGGTTTACGATATCAGCTGAGTGACACAAAGATTAATAAACGAAACTCAACTCTCAAGTGTGTGTACTTGAGTGCAAGTCACAGAACGGTATTCCTAAGTACAGCGTTTTGAGATACTGTTTTTATGTGTTTATTAATTAGCAACGATTTTGAGAAGCTGGTATCGTAATGAGGGCGTATCAAATGATTACGCACTTGAGTTCGTCGTTGCGTAACGTTTATTAATACGGGCCTACGACTCTCCGGGTTTGCAGTGTGCATCCTACTATTAAGTTACTGTCGCCTTGACTGCTATGTATTCAGTATTGATGGTCAAGCATAAGTAGCAGTGGGTTTGAGAATAAAAACTGGAGTAAAGAGAGTAGAGGGTTATGGGAGATGTCTGATATTGAGGTCTAGTAATCTTACTATTCCCCTCAGATTTAGAAAGAAACATTAATGTTTACACTTTCTAACAAATTAATTTCATCAGTGGCGAAACCTTGTTGGCAGAAAAAGACAAATAATCACATTGAAGGTTAATTCAAGACGGTAGGTCAAGTGTGGTGGGGAGTGTGATCCCTCCCTGTAGGTTAGCTCGAGGCGGTCGGCGAGCGGCGGCAGGGAGCGCTAGGCGTGCGTGGCGCTGTCCTCGACGAAGTCGCGCGCCTCGTCGCGCGTGACGCACTCCACGTGCGACACCTTGTTGCGGAACTTGACGCCGTAGAACTTGTGCGCGTGCTCCAGCAGCTCCGGCCGGAACGTCGTCGTGATGAACTGCGCCGACGACGACAGCTCGTGGATCATGTTCGCGATCGCCTTCCTGTGCTGCGCGTCCAGAGCCTGCGAGTTGCGATCACAACTTTCAATTGCCAATTGGAAACTTCACTTTTAGCACAATTTAAAGAGAGTCTAACAACTGGGAAACTAATGTACACGTGCAGTACAACGGCGGAGGTCTTGCGGGGTGGCGCGACCTTGTGCCAGCGCACTGCACTGTCTGCTGTACAATACATGCGGTTGACGCGAACCTGTTTTACAGTTCTTATTTAACTAACTACTAACTAAGTGCAGTTTCCAAAAAAAAAATATCTAGAATGGTGAAAGCGTTTCACAACTGTTAGTTCTTAAAACTATGTGTCTTAGTAAACAATTACGTCATATAACATTGATGGCGAACCCATGGGCCCGCGATAATAAAATTGAAAACTTTTATGTCAGCGTTTCATTTAAAAATTAAGTTATGAAACAAACTATTTAAAATATTTTTAAAGTGAGAACCAAAACGTACTTTTAACCATCCTCCCTTCCCCTTACCAAGTGACGCTACCAACTTAATGACCCATGACGTAATATTAAAAACAAAAACATAATAAACAAAATTTAACCCATTTCTCAAAAATGTTTACCATCACTGCCATAATTTGTATTTGCTACTTTTAGAAATGTCTTAAACCTTGATCAATTTCCATTTTTAAATTTAATCAAATTTTTATGGAGGTATGTACAATCAAGTATTTTCACCCCTAGACACTGAGAACTGAGATACAATTTTTCACACACCTGATCGATTTCATCAAATAGGTAGAAAGGCGCGGGGTCGCACTTCTGTATGGCGAATATGAGCGCCAGGGCCACGAGCGACTTCTGGCCGCCGGACAACTGGTTCATCTCGCGCATGTCACCTTCGCCTCCAGTGAACGACACTTTGATACCGACGCCCGTGAACTGGTCAGCGTTAGCTCTCTGAACAAGTTAAATATTATACAACATCGTTAGTCAAATTATCAAGTCAAGTCGTTCGGCCAAATCTGCAGAGAAGGTTCAAAATAAGTAATACAGGGAAATGATAAAGAAAAATTAATTTAAAAAATCTCACACATTCGATCCTTTTTATCTTTTAAATTCAGAATACGTGGTTAATGCATTATTTTAACTGTTTGTCATTTATAAATATCTAACGCCTACTATTTTATTACACACGCACACATTCGGAAGGGGCGATCGGTCAGCCAAAACGTTTTGAATTGAATTGCACACAGAGGAGCGCGCGTACGCATTCAATTTGGGATAATTTCAAATAAAAGTAAGAGCCTTTTTACTCGTATTTTCAAAAACTGCAATAACGGTATACAAATAAATACAATTGAAATGTCTGTTTGTAGTCAAAATAACAGCTTTTTACTAAATGCATATGAAAGTATATACGGTACTTATAACAAAATCACAATTTTTAAAATTTTTGTCTGTCTGTCTGTCTGTCTGTCCGTCTGTCTGTTCCGGCTAATCTCCAAAACGGCTGGACCGATTTCGACGGGACTTTCACTGGCAGGTAGCTGATGTTATAAGAAGTAACTTAGGCTACTTATATTTTAGAAAAATAATTAGGGATCCGCGCAACATAATTAATATCTTAAATTAGACGCGGGCAAAGTCGCGGGGAATAGCTAGTTATTTATATATTTGAACTTAAGTTTAAAATTTGTATAGATTATTTATTTAATTTTATCCTCATACAGTGTTATATTGCCCGAGTGGCCGCAGGCATAGGTGCACTCCCTATTCCCTCACTCTCATTGTCCGATGATTAGGTAATTCGAGACGGCTGGAGCGATGGTTTGGCACAGGTCCAGCTGCTTTATATGCTTGGAGTTGCTACTGAAAATTTTCTGACACAAAAACCCAAAATCTGATTTTGGCCCAATCCGGAATTACATAATCATCAATCGCTCATACGACCACGAAACCAACGAGACAGTCATTTATTTCTTTATTTAAAAATCGTTTTAAAATACTAGGGTTTTCCCCTGTATCGTGGTAACTCCACACATGAAATCCTTTCACATCACAATCCTTTACATGCATAAATTGCACAATGACAAACATCTAGATCCGGAACATATTTGTAGGCGATATAAATACTAATTCCGTGCGGGATTCGGACCCGTGGCCCTCAGCGCTGCAGCTCATTGCTAAGCCGTTCCATACACGGTGTGTAGACAGACTAGAAGCTGTCGTGACGTGGCGCCGTACCTCTGCGCTGACGTCGTTGAGTTCGTCGGCGGCCACGCGCATGATGAGGCTGCCGCGGCCCTGCGGCACCAACTTCTTGAACACCTCCGTGAAGTTCTTGCTCACTTGCTTGAACGTGAACTGGATCGCCTCCAACTTGCGATGCTCCAGAGTCTCGATCAGTTCGCGGATCTTCTCGCCGCTACAACAAACATTATTACTCTACTAGCAGGTTATATGTCTATAGGTCCGTGGTAGAACCATGCTGCAGCTATATTATGCTTGTAGCACGAACGGGTCGGCTCGACCGGAGAAGGACCATGCTCTCACAGAATACCAGCGTCGAATAGCAGCTCAATGATGCTGTGTTTTGTATGTAGAGAACCGGAAACCCTTTTTACTGAATACGAGGCATTTCATCTTAGTCCTCAGGTGTGACAATGCATCTGCACTCTCGTTTGTCATCCTTATTCTATAAAAAAGAAAAGGTTGTCATCTACTACTGCTACTACTAATATTTGGTAATATGGTTTATTTTAGGCACAGCAAAATAATAATTTAATTGCGTTAATATAAAAATCGGTTTTTAACAGTGGCATAGCCACGCGGCAGCTTTTGCTGTCGCACGGATGGGCCGGCTCCAACCGGGGTGGTACCACGACCTCACAGAAAACCAGCGTGAAGTAGAGGTTTACCTCTGCGTTTCGCTTGGTGAGTGCAGGTGGCCGGAGGCCCTTTTTGCTGGAAATGAGGCATTCTATCTTAGTCCTCACGGGTGACAACGCATCTACATTTTGATTTGTAATAGAGGATAGATGTAGATGTCTATTCGCCGCACCACTTACCATCAGGTGGACTGTGTGCTCGTTTGTAACCCTTATCCTATAAAAAAAATCTTTAAACTCAGGAGTGACAAACAAGCCAACGACCCACTATTTAAGGCCTATGCTATATAGACTATGGACGCCTCCATCTATCTATCTATTGCCAGTAAAAATGGTTTCCCGTTCTAGCCATTTATCATACAAAACATAGGAACTAAGTAATTAGGCTAGACTAACGAATTTAGATTCAATTTGAAAATACCATCCTCACTTTTTCTCCTTATATGGGGCCACCTCTAAAGGGACCACTTGTTTAATAAATTAATTTATACAAAATCTGTGTTGTCGGGTAATATTCATAATGGTTAGTGTCCGACCGACGGCTATTGCCACAACCTTCAGCTGAAGCCGAAGCAGAAGCCTTAAAACCCTAAGAAATTCAGTTCAAGATTATATATATATATATATATATATATATATATATATATATATATATATATATATACATATAGCTAAAATTAATAATATAAATGATTTTAAAACTTAAATAAAAGGGTTATATTGATTATATAATATATAAAAATTATTTTAATCGTCTCTAGAAGTTGATCTAGGGATGATAAAAATTGCGTTGCGCCGTTCATCGAGTTCTCGCTCATTTGTTAACATTTCATTTCATTCAATTTCAGCGCTTGCTAGAAACCTTCGGCCCACTGTAGCCGAAGCTGAATATTTTACCGAAGGTGGTTCTTTTGTCCGAAGGTGGACAAAGCCACCTTTCTTAATAAGGGCGTACAATTTTTGGGGTTGAAATTAAGGAAGTCTCTAGACAATGTAAAATTATAAATAGAATAGATTGATAATATCAAAATTCATAACGTTGTTACTATCTATAAATCTATAAATAAAAGATAAAATTGAAGTGTTAATCTGCAATATTGAAATAATTGGTTTCTATTAAGCTCAGTGGATTATTTGCATGCTACTAAGACAAAAGTGACCATTTTAAAAATATTATCTGTCTGTCTGTCAGTCCAGGCCAATCTTCGGAATAATTCTTCGAAATAATCTGGCAGATCCGATCGTGATGAAACTGTACGACCAGATAGAGAGCAATGCCAGGAGGAATTTACACGTGGTAGAGCCATGCTGCAGCTATATTAGTAGTATAGTTGTAGCACGAATGGGTCGGCTCGACCGGGGAAGGACCACGCACTCACAGAATACCAGCGTCAAATAGCAGCTTAACACTGTTGTGTTTCGTATGGTGAATGTAGAGAACCGGAGACCCTTTTTACTGGAAACGAGGCATTCTATCTTAGTCCTCATACCTAACAACGCATCTGCATTTTAATTAGCAAACGAAGATAGACGTAGATGTCTATGAGTCACAGCAACCACTTACCATCAGGTGGACTGTGTTTTTTTTTTTAACACTTATTCTATGAAAAAAAAGAATCTATACTGTATTTTATCCCAAAAATATAAAGATATTTTTAGAAAATAACGAAAGTTAATAAAATAAATTATCTTTCATTACCTTAAGTCTAAAATAACGCCACATCAAGGCGAAGCCGGAGCGGGGCGCTAGTTTATATAAATATGTTTTATTTACTCAAACAACAATCGCATGTTTTATAAACAACACAGATTGTTATAGATTGAATCATATTTGGCTAAATGAATTATTTGTTTTCATTTGATACACGCGAGTGAAATGCAAAGAGAAGGCGCGAGTGAATTCACGGTCGTCCGTGTCGCTGCTCAAACTAGTGCCGATAGAAAATCGGATAGTTTTTTAATACAATAAGTTATTTTAACGATATCACTGATTTTTTTTTAATTTATCTATGGTGAGTGAAGCCATTAACATAGATGTCAAGAAACCAGGGCGCGGCGGCAATTAATGGGAGTAAAGATTACTAACGACCAAACCATTAATATTTAAGCTATTTCAAGGATATTTTTGCAGCTATACCCCGAAATGGCCCGCTACAAATATATGTGTTTATTCATTTTTGTTATTACGCCGGTATTCAGTCAAACTGTCGATAGCCAACTAGACGTTTTCAACGTGTTCGGAGCTGTATACGACATTGTTGGCGGAATATCGAACTTGGCGAGATTAATAAATAGTTTCAAAGATGTTTTCGGTGTTCTCGCTGACAGTAAAACGAATGTACGAAATTATACCACATTACCGGTGCCGGAAGATACGTTTTTGAATATAACGGAGCTCGCGAAGAAATATGATTACACGATCGAGGAGCACAAAGTCACTACTGATGATGGTTACATATTGACTTTACACAGAATCCCAAAAGGAAGGAACTCTTCGAGTAATAACTTGACTGTATTCCTCATGCATGGAATTTTGGATTCTTCGGACAGTTGGATACTTCTAGGGCCAAATAAATCTTTAGGATACATTCTAGCTGATTCTGGTTTCGACGTATGGATGGGCAATGCGAGAGGCAATAAACATTCACTCTCGCATACAAAGCTAAATACGACACAAACTGAATTTTGGGATTTCACTTGGGAAGAAATAGGACAATACGATCTTGCGTCAATGATCGATCATGTTTTACAGCTAACCAATAAGGAGAGTTTGCACTACGTCGGCCATTCTCAAGGCACAACAAGTTTTTACGTGTTGAACTCTCTCAAGCCGGAATACAATAAGAAAATTAAGATGATGTTTTCTCTAGCGCCTGTCGCTTGGATGGGGCACGTCAAGAGTCCCATAGTGAAAATGTTCTCGCCGGCGAACAAAATCCTCCCATACATCAATTCGAACGCGTATTCCCACAGTACGGAATATTTCAGTACCGTGACGAGCATAATATGCAATTTCCTTCCGATTAGATGCGACAGCCTGCTCAATTTGATCATCGGTTACGATTTTAAACATATAAACACGTCAATGTTGCCAGTGATACTGGGCCACATACCGGCGGGATCGTCTACACTGCAATTCGTTCATTACGGTCAATTGGTGCAGTCTGGCAGATTCCGACGATACGATCGTGGCGAGAGTGTCAATTTGAAGGTATACGGTACAAAAGTTCCACCCGATTATGATCTTAGCAATATAACAGTGCCTATAGTGTTGTTCTACAGTGGCAACGATTGGCTCTCCGACCCATCTGACGTAGAAATGCTTCGGGCCCATTTGAACGTCCACGAATGTCGCTATATAGAAGATTTCAATCATATGGATTATCTTTACGCCGATATTGCGAAAGATTTAATTTATACTAATATCATTCGACAGATTTTCAGTTACGAAATTGAGAATTCTACAAAAAGTTTTGTAACAAATAACGATAATATTGTAATATAAATATTTTAAATAAAATTATAATCACATTTTATCAACATGGTGTAATTAAAATATATAAGTATATGTTAGAAAAAATCTTGCGAACTACGAATAGCGTCTGTTGTCATTTAAATGATGCTAATGCACAGCAGTGGAATTATTAACAGGCAACTCTCTAAAAATCTTGGTCAAACAACTTTAAAAAAAATCCTTGTCGACATCTGTGTGACATGAAATAATTTTCATTTGTAATAAACTAATTAATTAACACCTAATAATCGGATACTTGAGGTCGTGGCACTTTTTCTTATAACAGAAAAATAATTAATAAAAAGTGTACTAAACTTATTACATAAGGTTCTTGTCCGTGTAGTGGCGGTGTAAGAATATCTATTAGCGAATATACGTGGGAGTCGCAAGAGGTGACAGAAGTAAACAAACCAGGAGATGGCCAGCAGCGTCTTCCTAAACGAACTGCGGTTACCACAGCAGTTTTTGTTATTATTATTATTAAGTGGCGAAGCTTGCGAAGTCACTTATTGATTTCACGATGTCTGTCCGTCTGTCCAACGATTTTCGAATTTTCAAATTCTGTTTTCAGCAATCTATTACTGATCACGCAGGCATCTGAACCTCCTATTTTGAAACTGATTGCTCAACGGCAACCGTTAGAAACCGCTACAAAGCTGATTGCTTCGCCACTTTGCTATGCTGTTAGCTTGCTAGGTTTATTATTATTATTACTCTGCTGAACATAGCCCTCCCCAATAGAACGCCTCATAGGGAAGATATTTGCTATATTTACCACACTTCGCAGGCAGGCGGGTTGGCAACCGCAGTTTTTTATTCTTTAGTTGTTATTAGGAAGATGCTGCTGCCCAGCGGTGGTTTATTTACGTCTGTTGCCTCTTACGACACCCACGGGACGATATGGGATAGTCGATAATCTTACATCGGTACTACCTACACGGTCAAATACATTAAATAAAATAAAATATAACATTCATTGTTAACGTCCATACTGTCAATGTCAAATACATAACAGCCCGTGGACAAACAGCCGCAGGGTAGAGATTGTGGCCAAGGAATTTTAAAATGTTGCCAAAAAACTATTTAATTTTGTGTGATTTCAAATTAATGTTCCTTTTCCAATGGTCTGTAAAGTATACGTCAAGGCAGAAAAGAGTTTATTTTATATATGAGATATGTGTGTTTTAATGTGCAGCTTGTTTAATTTATAAACTTAAAATTTTTATGAATTACGGTCGAATTGAAAACTTGTATAATACATGTAAAATATTGTTTCTTCCCTTTTGAATTGTTATATAAAATTAAAACGCTTATATACATTTTACAAGCAAGGCATAGAATAGAATATAATTATTTTTATTCAATGTAGATAACATGTGATTCTTATTAAACGCGTGAGCTTGTGTGAGTGCTCAACTCTCAACATGCCGCTATGTGAAGATTTTGCAATATAAAATTGTTAGTATGTCTCGTTGTAGACACTAAATCAATAAAAAAGGGATGTTTCCAAAACTAGATATATTAAATTATAAAGTCAGCGTATTTGTTTAAAATGTAGTTAAAAAATTATTAGTACGGTTGTCACGGCTGTATATTAATACTATAAAATCAAAAATATACTAACTATTTATACAATGCTTTGCCTTTTTTACTAGGTTAAGGGTGACAAAAACTTCACCTAAACGAAAAAAAAAACGCTAATGAGTCGTGGACTTTTGGATTTTCCAAACTATTTACTTTTACCACTGGTTCGGAAAAATACCTCTGTCCTAGGAAGAACCAGTGAGAAACCCAGCGCGATTTTTCTTAAAATAAAATTAATTTACAGTATACTATTTGAAACAATTGGTATGAAAATGTTTAGAAACAGCATGGTTGCAGCGATCACCTCAATCCCAGGGGTCATTATCAATCATGTACTATTTAGTAATTATATATAAGTTTCAAATATAATTTGCTCCTTACCCAATATCCAGTTCCTCCTTTCTCTTATACAGCTTCTCCTTTTGTTCAGAAAAGCTGATGAACTGGTCCAGGGCCTTCTTGTTCACGTGGCTGTACTTCTTAAGGTGCTGGTTTGCTTTCTCCAGTTCTTTGAACAACTATATAACAAGTAGTTTTTAATAAGTTATCATCCCCCGAGGGAATACGACGCCAATTTACCGGCTTTATATATAGAAACTGCGTTACTCAGTCAGTAAAGCTTACATCCTACCAAAGTCCACAAATGAACGTCCCTCATATGCCTCATAGGTGAAATATTTGCCAAATTTGTTGTGCTATTATCAGGAAGATACTGCTGTCCATCGTATGTTTCAGTTTCTCTCTGTTGCCTCTTATGATGTGGTGAATTCTCTTCGCCGCTACTACAGGACGAAAACTAAAAAGTTGAGATAAGGTTTTTCGCCCCCCCCCCCCCCCTCCCACTTTTAATAAAATGGAAATTCGCCGGTAACAACTCCTCATTTAGCTCTATATAGAAACTGTAGTCTGCCATTCGTCATTATTACGCTAAAAGTACTCTAGTATAATCATGACAAAATGGACATGTTATTTGTATGTGTCGGATCAAATTTTATTGAGGAAAGAACGTTACCTGTTTCAAAGACATCTTCTGATATTTGGCGTGCAGTTCAGGCGCGTTAGACAAAGTGCCGAGCGCGGCTATCTTGTCAAGTGATTCCTGTATTTTCTCCTGTAGCAACACCTCTTTCGACGCCATCTTCTCTAATCCCTTGGCGTCTTCTTCCATTTTGTCTTGAGCTTCTTTTTCCTAATATATTTATATTTAATATAGTTTATGTCAAGTTAGTAAAAAAGCTAATAGGTTAAAAATTTAAAAATGCATTAGCTAAGACCCGCGTAATAAAATAAAATGATGTCTTATCTAGTTTGAAGAGCACTCCCTTCTCCCCCCTCCCCCCTATAATTGCGTACACTATCACTGTCACCACTGCTCCCAACAGCACTACACTAGGAAAGATATACCACCGTCAATTATACGACACGTGTTTCACCTCTAAACGATACATCCTCAGGTAAAATAGACTCTGTGGTGACACAGCTCGTTTATTACACTGATCTTAGCTAAGTAATTTTTAACATCTTTAATTTATTGCATTTCCGTAAAGTAACGCCTTGATTCAATTAATAATTCGAGCTAATAGAATTACGCAGTGAAATTCAATAAGCAGACAGTTATTTCGTTGTCCCTTTCTTCTTCATCAGCCCGTAGTCCACTGCTGGACACAGGCCCTTCCTGTTTTAGGGAGGATTTACCTTATTCATCTCGCTTGGCTACCAGACCTCTCGCACCTTTGACGCTGCTACCTGTACCGTTGCCAATCTGAGAATATTACGTTTGGCGTAAAAATTACAGCTTATATACGCCCCACTACTGAGCACAAGGCCTCCTCTCATTTCTGAGAGGGTTTTATGGTAAGGAAATGTCCGCCACGCGGCCCCAATGCGTATTGGCGAACTTCACATGAGTTCGAAATATGTTTTCTTATTTCTCATACATGCAGGTTTCCTCAACCTGTTTTCCTTCACCGCCGAGCACGTGGTAAATCAGCACTTAAAATTGCAATCAACAATTTACAGCGAGCGTTAACAATTTACTACGAAATTTATAGCTGGCACTTAACTTCTGGCGTAAACGAAACGGTTTGAAACCCATGGTCTCTTCTTACAAGGCACACGTATTGGGGTAATGGAATCCATTACTCCCGCATTATACTAAATAATACAAAATATTACGTGGTAGATAGCTTTACCACCTACTCTACCAGCGTAGCCGCTGCAGCTATATTATGGATGTAGCACGAAAAGGTCGCACCGACTGGGAACCACGCTCTCACAGAATACCAGCGTAAAATAGAAGCTTAGTTCTGTTGTGTTTCGTATTCGAGAAACTTTTTACTGGAAATAAGGCATTATATCTTAGTCCTCAGGGGTGACAACGCATCTGCATTTTGGTTCTTAATAGAGGATAAATGTAGATGTCTATGGGCCACAGTAACCACTTACCATTAGGTGGACTGTGCGCTTGTTTGTACACCCTTATTCTAAAAAGAAAGAAAAAAGTTATATAGCGATAAATATAATTCATAATTTAAAAGCTAACGTTATTTTTATAACAAGTTAAGTTTTCTCAGTACATACTTTATTCCTCCACTTGTCCAGCTCCAACTTCAACGCCTTCTCGTTCTTGACGGCAGCCTGCACTTTCTTCTCGACTTCTTCCATCTCCTTGTTGATTTGACGTATTCTCTTCTCGGCGGCCGCCAGGTCCGCTTTGCTGTTGGCCAGCCTTCGCTTGCGGTCCTCCACTGATATCTCTTGCAACGCTTGTACTAATTCATCTTTACGCCTGGTGAGGAAATAAAAAATATTTTTTATGCTTTAAAATTTACTAATATACTTTGATTATATTTTTGCAAATATGCTTTGGAAATATCTAGAAGACCGTAGGCAGACTAGGTAAGTGTTGCCAACAATAAATAGTTGTTAAACCAAGGTTCTAATGAGACTAAACAAACCACAGATCAGGATAACCACAAGTGCTATTATAGGGTATGGTTCTTTAACAAACATTTATTCACCAAAGGTGTTACAGACAATCCCTTGTGCAGACAATGAATGAGAAAGGAAGAAACGGCGGCCCAAATGCTACTGGCATATACAAAGTTCGCCACATACAGACTAAATAATTCGGCACACCAAGGTTGCTCCCCGAACTTCTTCGAGTAACCACAAAATTCCTGACTACATGCAAAATACACGCTGAGGGAAGTTGGGGAATGATGGAGCAAAAATAAAAAGGAATAAAAGTAGCACGTTGTAAACTAAACTAACTAAATGATTTTAAATCATAACCTAACAGTCCAAAGACGGGAAAAAGCACTTGTAGTCCCCTACAAACAAATAAGTATAAACAAGTAGATCCATTGCTTTTTGGCACCAAACCAACATGCAATGTGAATATGTCAGTCACTTTGGTCCATCAATATAAGAATTTGAAAATAACGATTAAATACCACACCAGTATCGGATCCTAACATGACATTGTCACGAAAAACTAAAAGATATACAAACAATTATCTATACAAATAAAATTAAAGTGTCTGTTTGTAGTCAAAATAACAGCTTTTTACGAAATGCATATGAAAGTACATATATATGATACTAATAACAAAAAATCAATTTTTAAATATTTTGTCTGTCTGTTTGTTTGTTCCGACTAATCTCCGAAGCGGATGGACCGATTCTAAACGGGATTTTCACTGGCAGATAGCTGATGTTATAAGGAGAAAATTAGGCTACTTTTATTTTAGAAAAAGAAAGAAACATGTGCGAATGTCGTGGAACACTCTGTTGAAACGAAGTATTATTATTGATAAACGTATTATATTATTGATTATAATATAATACGTTTATCAATAATATAATTTTTTTAATGTTGTTAATTTTGTTCTACTAAAATGAAGCGTCATTTAAAATAAAATAATAAAAAAATAATAATAAAAAATAAAAAAATCTTTCATGGCAAAAGTGCGAGGAAAAGTAAGGAAAAGTGCGAGGGAGATGGATATTATTCTCTCTCGCTTTCTTATAGCCAACAAGGCCGTCTACACTACGTCAGAAGGGGTCGTAACGAAAAAATCTTACACTTTTCTTCCCTAGCGCCCATCCGCCAAACTCGTACCGTCCGATAAGGAATTTCGTTCCTAATTAGGGTTCCGCGTAAAAAAATTTAAAACCAAACTTTATAAATGGCAGTCGCGGGGGACAGCTAGTTATTATGTAATATAAAGGAATAAAATAGCACTTAGTTATAAACTCAATCTCATTAGTGAGTGACATTAAATGCTATTATAAAGTAGATCAATTATACAAGAAGAAGCAGTGTTGAACCCTCTATTTGGTTCGGTTTGTTTAAATTAACAGGTTTATATAGATTATAACTGACAACTTTAAAAACAAACTTGATTGTTTTTGAAATTTTATTAAGTTGCACAATTTCGTATGAGGTCATAATATTTACATGAATATTGTAATGAGCACATAATGTTACAAAATACCTAATGAGGTTGTTGGTGAGCAAATTCTCCAGTTTATTCTTGTTGGCTTCAAGATTCATTCGCATACTGAACGCCTCTTTGTTTTCTTGTGTGAGTCGTCGTATGGCATCGTTCAGTTCGTCCACTTTTCCTTGATCCGCCGTTGACAGTTGCTCCATTAATTCCTATCACAGAGGTTAAAAAATAAAGTAAAACGTAAAACTCGTAAAACGGTTAAAATTGAAATCCAAATAAAAACTTACACGATAATATGAATATTACCAAAACTAATATTTTACTGGCAACACTGACACATAGTATGGATTGTCAATTTCAAGTAAAATCTCTCACCAAGTTAATATCTGTCAAGTATCAAAATTTTGTAGTGAAATCGATTTTTTTTATAGGATAAGGGTGACAAACGAGCACATAGTCCACCTGATGGTAAGTGGATGCTGCGGCCCATAGGCATCTACATCTATCCTTGTATGCGAATCAAAATGCATATACGTTGTCTGCATTTTGATTCGAAATCGAAGATAGCTGTATGTGTCTATGGGCCACAGGAACCACTTACCAACAGGTGCGCTGTGTGCTCGTTTGTTTGAAGAGATATTTTTTTCGGTAATTCCCTTAGAATCACTGCAGAACCAAACATGATAAAAAATTCATGGCCAGATCTGAAAACTAGACACTTGGAGCTACAATTTGCTTTTCATTTTTTGCTGTACGATCACTTTCCTCGGAGTTACAGCCGAAAATTTTGTTTTTTTTATATCCCTTAATTTTTGTGACTAGTGTATATAAAAAAAAAGATTTTTCTAGCATTTTTCATAGTTGACACAGGTGTTATACGTACACCCACGTGATAATGTTGCGCCACCACACAAATTTTTGGTTATTTATATAGTTCAATTTTGATTAATTAAACCATATAGTACCCGTGCAGTTAAAAAATGGGATTGAAAATGGTGACGCTTTTATTCACCTCTCGCTCGCAAACTGTCGCTATCTACACTCACATCCGCCGCGCCGGTGAAGACTACAAAAAAAAATACTTTGCAAAATGTGTTTTCCTATAACTTCAGTTCAACTTGTTATTGAAATCAATGATAACAAAAACTAAACGCGTTCTGAGAGTTTTCTTCATACTTTTGTTCATTTTGTTTGTTAATATTTTTGTATAAAATATTTACATGCCATTGAGACATGAGTAAGCATTTTTTTAATTTTCGTGTCTGTCAGTCCGAGCTAATCTTCAGAATGGCTGAACCGAAATACTAGGAGTGATAGACTCAATTTTATTATAGCAGAAATACTAATAAGATAAAATAAATGGTCTTTAATTATTACCTGAAGTCTACATTAAGCTACTTTAATAGATCCCACCCAGGCGAAGCCAAAGCGCGTCGCTAGTTATATATGTTATTTTAAAATGAATGTAGCTACTTGTATATACTTTTTAAATATTTTATGATTAAAAAAATCCAATTTGAAAACATAAATAATATAACGTTATAACGATATACCGTTATTGGTGGGTCTTAGCTATTGGTACTGTGCATGTTGACGATACGGGCTCGATGAGCCGCCATTTCTAATCCCATTCTTTATCCGTACGGACTGTACAAGAAATCTCTATCAAAAATATCAAATTAACAACAATAGCTTTAGGCAAATTTATAACGGCAGGTTTACTATTCTATTCACTGTCAAATCAGTTATTTTCAAGAAGACGCGCTCATTGGAATACATTTAAAAAGTACCTGATGTAATTCAGACTCGAGCCCTTCTTTCGTAGCCTGCATAGCCTCGAGGCTAGAGCGACACTGCGCTAGTGACCTCTCTTTGGGTCCACGGAATCTTTCTATTGACGCCAATTCTTCTTTCATAAGACGGATGTCTGCCTTTACTTTGTCAAAGATGTCCCTGAGAAACGATAACAATTAGATTATGAAATCAGAACAGATATAAATATACATTTGAGATTTTTAGCAGTTAAATCTGCACTACAAACTAAATAAATTCTATCGAATTGAACTTTAAGGCTTTCCTCTTCCTTTGGGTTAATCTTTATGACACATTATAAATAAGTTTTATTCTTAAGTCAGAGTCTAGAGTTGGAGATGAACCTCACTCACATTCGTTACACAGGCGGATAAACGATCGCAACATGAGATGTCTCTCCTTTTGACACTCTACTCATCATCATCATTTTGGATATTTCACATCTGGCATACATATCCTTCATAGGCCACATGACCTGATCTTTGGGGCATTTTCCTAAATCGCATTTAATAACACCAAGGAGACAAGTATGACAATACAAATAAAACTATAAAACTTGTAGAAATGAAGGGTCATTTAAAAAAATATATGGTAATAAAACCTATATAAACATTTCTCTCGTTTCCAAAAGCAAAGCAGGTCTAAGCACAGAAGTGAGCGGGATAAGCATATTGTTGAAGATACTTAGTTCCCTTCTTAACAAGTACACCTTTATTAAAACAAAAATAAATAATTATATAAACTAACTTGGCTTTCCCCTGTTTAGTTTCCGTGCGCTGCATTTCAGAGACAATGCTATTGATACTTGTTTCAGTCTTGCTCAACTCCTGGCGCAATGTGTTCAGTTCTTGCTCTAATGTCGTGATTTGCTCCATTAGTTCCGAACGAGTCTTCTGCATTTCGAGCCGGGATCGTGATTGGTTGAAATAACCTCCAGTTAGAGAGCCTTTTGATGATACCTAATGATTTTAAAATTAATCAAGATTAACATTTGTACGAGAACTGTTGTAGCTCGAGGCTAAACGGTTATAGTAAATAGTAAGCGGTTCATTTTTGTTGTAATCAAGCAACCTTGGTTTATACTCGTAGTTCATATCTACCAGCACTAATGTGTTAATTTCAATTTGAAGTGCTGATTTACCAAATGCCCGGCGGTGAAAGAGAACATTATGAGAAACCGCCATGTCTAAGAAATAAATAAAAAATCCTAGATATTATTATGTAAAGGCCGCCAACACGTATTGGGGAAGTGCAGTGGACATTGATTTGCCCTAAATCCCTCTCATAAATGAGTAGAGGTCTGTGCCTAAGTTACTAAACTTTTGTTGTAATTTGATTATCGCGACAAGGTGTCTCACTGTCGTTTTCTCACCGACAAAGGCCTAAACAATCGCAAAGGTCATGGATGCTACAAAGCATAAATAAATTAAACGCGATAAAATACTAATATATAATAAATGATAAATAATAACAGTGGTAATCTTAACAGTGGTAGAGCCACGCGGCAGCTTTTGCTGTCGCACGGATGGGCCGGCTCGAACCGGGGTGGTACCACGACCTCACAGAAAACCAGCGTGAAGTAGAGATTTACCTCTGCGTTTCGCTTGGTTAGTGCAGGTGGCCGGAGGCCCTTTTTACTGGAAATGAGGCATTCCGTCTTAGTCCTCACGGGTGACAACGCATCTACATTTTGATTTGTAATAGAGGATAGATGTAGATGTCTATGGGCCGCAGTAACCACTTACCATCAGGTGGACTGTGTGCTCGTTTGTCACCCTTATCCTATAAAAAAAAAAAAAAAAAATAATACTAACCTGATCACCTTCCAATGTGACACAGTCTAGATGAAATTGTTTGCCCAACTCTGTGGCGCATTCGAGATTCCTGCAGATGAGCGTTTTGCCAAAGATGTACTTCATCGCTTTTGCGTACTTTGGATCGTATTTTAGCTTTTGTACCATAGCGATTGCATTCTGAAAAAAAAGAGAATATTAAACACTGTTTCTTCTAATAATTTAATTGTCATTTACTATTACAGATTTGAACAGATGCATTGAAATCACTAAGGGCCAAGATATAAACAGCCTCATGGCCTTCCCTTCAAATGGAAACCTGCTAAATACGCAAGAGAGTGGTACCTACACAGATGTACGCAAAGGAAGCTCTAGTATACCTCCGATATTGGTGCTATATCAATTTTCTTTGTAATGGATGTAAAACACTCTTATCGGAGACAACAGTGTCCTGATCGCAAAATCGTCCGGCACGGTGGGTGAATACAACGAATCTATTTTTAATCTAGAAAAAATCATGTCCGGCGATAGATAAATAATGGACTAATGGTAATGATGTTAAAATATAAAAACTTATATAAAATTAAGAACTTACATTATCATTGGGATATACCATATCCCGCACTTGCAAACGATTAAGGGGCATGAAAGTCACTTCGCCCGGTAGACTCTGCCGATTCATCTCTTTCAGAATTTTCGTGCCCACAGTATCAGATTCTACAATGTGGTGGAACAACCTGTTGCCAGCAGTCACCTTGAAAATCAAATTGACTTTAACATTGATAAATAGAAAATATAAAAACAGTTGATTTTTTCGGGCTGGTGAAGAAGCACCTTAAGGTGAAAGCGCAAGGGTAACCCGCGAAATTCAAATTTTCTTACGTTTTTTGCAATTTGTAGGTCAGTGTCAGGTTGTATGTTTAACAAAATATGATTCGCGACCGTAACGAGTATGTATTTACAGAATTATAATCATTATAATCATCAATACAACCATCTAAGTTCGTATAATCCCATTGTATGGCTATTTCCAGAAAAACTCATTCATAGGGATTATATGATCTTAGAGGGTTGTATTGGTGATTTTAATGATAATAATTCTGTAAAGACATACTCGTTACGGTCGCGAATCATATTTTGTTAAACATACAACCTGGCCTTGACCTGCAAATTCCAAAAAACGCAAGAAAATTTTAATTTCGCGGGCCACCCTGGAGCTATCACCTTAAAGAGTATAACATAAATTCTAAATGTATATTTCTGACATGGATCCCGGGCCTTTGTGTCATACAATGACATTCTCAGAAGGGTTAGAACCCAGAGCTGTAAAGCCAGTAAAAAAACAGTGACATTTTGTTTTAGCTAGTGTTACCATAATATTAAATGGAAATGTTACATAGTACTATGATTGAGATAATGTATTTTGTAGGAAGTTCTTTATAAGCGACTTATTTTCAACCATATCACTTTTATTTTTATTATTACTGATAGTATAGTTATTACTAATAATAACTTAATATAAAAATATTTAGAGTTGATGTGTTGTGTTGGTAGGTAGTCTCACAAAGTGTATACGAAAATAGTATGAATATAGTAAATGACAACACTTGAATAGAGTAAAATGATTTAAGTCATTTGATATACCTACAGTGTACTATACAGTGGTAGAGCCACGCGGCAGCTTTTGCTGTCGCACGGATGGGTCGGCTCGAACCGGAGTGGTTGGTACCACGACCTCACAGAATACCAGCGTGAAGTAGAGGTTTACCTCTGCGTTTCGCTTGGTGAGTGCAGGTGGCCGGAGGCCCTTTTTACTGGAAATGAGGCATTCCATCTTAGTCCTCACGGGTGACAACGCATCTGCATTTTGATTCGCAAACGAGGATAGATGTAGATGTCTATGGGCCGCAACAACCACTTACCATCAGGTGGACTGTGTGCTCGTTTGTCACCCTTATCCTATAAAAAAAACCTAAAAATGTCTTTTTTTTCCGTGGCTTTAATTAAAATACATTTTTATTTGAAAATTCATAGAAAAATAATAAAACTCATTTTATATATAACTTATTTCTAGACGCAATAATTTTTGTCAACTATTTTTTTTGCCATTGTTCTTTATACCGTGACACAAGCCTTTTTAATCTTCCGTCAGGTAATTATTTAATTGTAATCTCTGCATGTGTACAAATGTATTGTTGTAATTAATAAATTAATAACTAAAATAAATTTTCTCTCACTCGCACATTGTCTGTGTCAATATTCACGCACGTACGGACTATATACAAAACATACACAGTTTTAATTTGCCTTTACGCTGTCTCCAAGTGCTAAGTTATTAAAAAAAAATTAAAATTCCTTGTCTCCTGTTATTGTTGAGTTTTATTTTATGTTAGTTTACTATATTCAATGTGTAACTTGAGCATGCTATAAAAACAAAAACATTTTCCTTTTTTTTGTTGACTGTACTTTCTCTCAACCGAAGTACAAGTCGCCATATCAAATTGATATCTTCAATAATGTGGTTTTACAGGGTAATTTTCATTCAAAAGCAAACTTTCTTACCTCCACAGCGGTATAAATAGTTTTGTCACATGTGAAGTTTTCAATGACGGGCCCGTAGTACTGTGTCGCTATTTTCGCCCACTCGCCTCCTCTCTCTTGGAATGTCTCTAACACTTTCCGAACACTGTCCCGACCGTTTAATATTGGCTGTAACATTTTATAAGTGGTGAGACTAAAACTCGGTAGCGATATAGCGTTTGGGTTGAGATGTTGCGAATTCGATTAACGGAAACCAACATTTGGCTCGATCCGCCTCTAGAATCATAGGTATTTCGATAGCCTATACCATACTTTCCCAAATATATCACTTTAGTCTACGCGATATCTGTGCAAGAGTGCAATAGATTCCATCATACATTGATCTATTGGGTAATGAAGAGGCAGATAGATTAGCGAATTCTGCTTGTATAAATGGTGTAGAGTATAATATTAACCACTGTTACTCAGAAGTACTGCCAAAATACAAAAATTCATGTTATATCGAATGGAAATAATTTTTCAATGAACACTCTAAAACGAAAGGTATCTCTCTTACAAAGCAATAAGGACCGTGGCCGAGCTCACTTGACTACTCTAGCGCCATCTATTATCTATCTACGGAAGCTGTTGCGATGTATATCGATATGAAAATTTGACGCGCTAAATACATCGTTCTTTATTTAATACATTTCCATAGATGTCGCTACATGGTACCGCTAAGTAAGATTGACGAAGTCATTGGGCTCTAGTTTGGTACAAAACGATACAGAGTGAACCGCCCTGAATACCTTAGTTTATAGATACTAAATTATTGAATTGAAATTGAAAAGAACGATTCACCTAATTGCGAAACTTGTGGAATAATAGAAGACTTACATCATTTTTAAATGGAATGTGAGGGAAACTGAGGGGCAAAGGAATTATTTATAAAGACGTATAAGGTAAATGTATACATTATGGGTATTGCGCAAGGCATTCTACATGCCCCCACCTCGGATATTGCATTGAGTATGTGCAGATTAATAGTAAATGTATAGATTTTAAGTTAGTCATTATGGGATTGACATGTTAACAAACAAAACTCCCTAAATAAGTAAAGAGAAAAAAAACTATTAAAAAAAGCTTCAGTCTAAGCAGAGTAAACAAAAGTAAAGAATTTTTATACAGGCGTCTTGCAATGAATGCACACAAACGCGGATTCACCTACAGTAGCAGAGAAAATAACGCGTTATTTAGTACTATCGAAGCGGGCACGCTTCTGCACTCACACAAAAGAAAAAGTTATAGAAGTGGAGTTCCGCAGATATTGAGCTACAAATACATTTAACAATGTTTTGTGGCAAGCAAATAAAAGCTTATTAAAATATATAAAACGTCATTTGGGACTATATCGTAAGGTAACAAGAGCCATACATAAAATCTATAAAAAAATGAAGTACTAAATGGTAAGAAAGCAAACTGTTTTTTTTTAATAACTAAATAATATTACAATAATTAGCAAATAAAAAATAAAGGCATAAACGACAAAAAACTGTTTTCTAAAAAGGAAAAGAAATCATGTTTACTTACTTTCCCAGCCATAGAACGGAGTGCTTGATCCGCTTTCGCCAAGTCATCTTTTAGTGATGTCAAATTTTGTGTGAGCGTAGTTTCTTTTCGCCAAAGTTCACTAAAATAATAAAGAATCAATAAATAGTACGGTTTTCTTTTATTAATCAATGAGGAGTGAAAATATAAGAGATGCAGGGAAACCTAAGCCAATAAGTATATTTTTGTAGTATAAAACTGAAAAATATAAAAATTTTGCAATGTAATTTTTTCGTAAAACTTAATTAAATCAAAAAAATCCGCATTACATGGTCAGAGTCAGCATACATACAATATAGAAAAGAGAAAGTTTTAGTTTAAGCCCAATTTGAGCCAACATTGGCTTTTGTTGCGATTATCCCCGTGTCAGAACGTCATCAGACAAGAGTGTGTTAAGACATGTGAGTGTCTTTGAGCGTATACTTGTCGCACTTCCTTTTTTTAACTCATCATTCATAGACATAATCATCATAAGAAACCTTTTTATTTTATTTAACGGTTTTTTTATAGCATAAATGTTAACAAATATATTATACAAAGATAACAATTGTTACTATACATCGTAATATCTTAGTTTTTTGTATAGAATAAGGGTGACAAACGCGTACACAGTCCACCTGATCGTAAATGGATGTTGACGCCCATAGACACTTACATCTACCCTCGATAATAAATGTCTAAAAAAAAGGGTCTCCGGCAACACAGCAGCATTGAGCTGCTATTTTACGTTCCTCGGCCGATCCGGCCCATTACAACCACAGTATAGCTACAGCATGGCTCTAACATTTAATAGAGTATTTGAATATAGTGAGGGATGAAACTATATTTACTTTCGAGCGCTCTGTTCTTGGTCCTTCCTCTTCTTGCACTCATAATACTGTTTGTTGTGCTCGTCAATAGCAACACGCTGCCTTTCCATCTCCTTCGTCATCTCTTCTATCTTCTTTTGTAGTTCGGTCAGTTTCGACGCATCGCGACGTAAATCTTCCTTCAACTTGTTCTCATGGTCCTTTTTATCTTTGATCTGTTTATTTAATGACCTAAAAAAAAATATGTTTTAAATTGCATTAGATGAGTGCCCATCAATAAAAATGATTGAAGAATTTTGAAGGTTTGTGTTATTAATACTTATAATTAGATATAAAATGTAATTTATACAACACTAATATTTTAAATACTTTTTAACATAATAAAAATGCTTTCAAGTATATTGAAATTCCCACTTTGTACTTTTTTGGTTTAAGAGGAGTTTATGGCAAGTTTAAGTGTACGCCGTGCTGCCCCAAATATATTAGCGCTCTTCACATATCTGCGAAATATTTTTTTTTTATTTCTCAGACATGAAAGTTTGCCCACAATTTTTTTTTCACCAATTCATTCATCAGTGCTGGTGGGAATCTAATTAAGAAATTGACTACAAGTGCTGAGCCCCAAAGCTACCCCACGCCTATTTATTATTTATCTACAATGAAGCATTACACTAAATTACATACTTCAATTCCTTTTCAATCCAGCGATCTCTGTCTTGCTTAGAAGTGAACTGTGTGCCTCTCCCTTGCTTCGCATACAATTCTTGTCTCTTCTGTTGGTTCAGTGCTAGGGCTCTAGTGCATTCTTCTTCTCGTGCTTTCATCTCCTCATACTTTGGCTTTAGCTCTTCCAGCTCTCGCTCTTTTTCTGCTATCTGTTGTCTCAGGCGTTCCAACTCTGCTTCTGCCCTTTCCTATGTAAATGACTTTAATGTTAATTTTTTTTTAGTATAGTGTGTATTTTGTTAATAGTTAGGCAGACTGATACAAGTATCATACAACTGTGTCTAAGTTTTTTGATGGTTAGTATTTTAAAAATAATATGATATTCAACTACGTTTGTATTCAAATATGTTTTATACAATAAACATTAATTGCTCATTTTTTGGCTTTGCTTTAGTGAAATTATGAGATTAATAACTAAAACTTAGACTACTTACTTTAATTTCTTTGATGGAAATCGTCAATACTAATATAATAAAGCGTAAGAGTTTTTTGTTTGTTTAAACGTGCTAATCTCTGCAATTAAAAGTCCGATTTGAAAAAATATTTTTGTATATTATAGCCAGATTCACGAGGAATAGTATAGACTATCTAGCATTAGACAACACCTCTCAGCTAGCCTTAAATATTGATTTTCGTTAAACAAGTCGGAAGAAAAAGCGCTCCCGAAATAATTTATCCGCGTGCGCTGGCGTAATGGTTAGCAATACGTAAATACAAAGTTCTAAAAAAATATAGATCTTTACGCCATCTAAAAAAAAGTCCGCGATACCATATGTCTATTTCTTATGCATAAGCCAAAATTAGGTATTTTGTGACAAAAATCCTTAAAAATTAAAACGTGATTTATGAGGTTTATTTATTAGGCATGGTATAATAATTCTTACGACCAAAAGTTACTTCATTATCAAGACGTTTTATGAAGATAAACTTTACTTTTAAAGTAAAGTTTATCTTCATTAATTAAATCTTCAAAATAGTATCTTCTCAAATTAAATTTTCAAAATAGCATGGCAACGTGAAATAAATTATATCTTTTTTAAAGAACATTCCATTCCATTCTTTACTTTAATTATGTATATGTAATTAAATATGTACGGTGTATCTTGGCGGTAAAGTGGGAAATTTTTGAGATGACAAAACTTTGAGCAAAAAAAATCGTTAAATGATAAAAATGTACATATTTCGTGGCAGATTGCGCGGAAACTGTAAGTGATATTGCTTTTATATCTATAAGAGATTGATAGCAAATGTATCAGGGATAATTTCGTACCTACACACTTTTAATGTATAAAACTGGAAAAAAACGGCGCTTCGGGCGTGACGCTCACCCGGCAGGGGGTGTCAAGAGTGGATAAAATTTAACTTCGCTCTAGAACGTACATATGCCAATAGATAAAAGTACTCCATTAATTTTAATAATTATTCCATACATTGCTATCTAAAATGCTTGACCTAGGTGTCATGACATGTCGCGCGGCTCAGACACGTTATTTACGCGGGTGAAACCGCGGGGCAAAGCTATTGATAATATAAGATTGTTAACTAAACGTGCAAAATATCGGTCAGACAAAATATTGGGGCTGACCTTGGATTTATTATCGCCATCGACATCATCAGTGAGATCTTTAATGCCGAGCTCCAGTTTGGTCTTCTCCCTCAGCAGTTGCTGCTGCTCTGTGGAGAGTATATCTTTCTCCTCGCGGGCCGCAGCTACGTCCTTGCGAGCTTCTTTTAATTTTCTATAACAATTATAGTTTGTTTTTTAAGCCTAGCAACAAGAATTCAGTTCAATATAAACCATGTAAGACCATTAATGGTGAATAAAACTGAAAACTATTTTATCTTTTTCTTCGTAATATGTCAAAGAATAATTTGTTAAGGAAGTGGTATTATTAGGTACTTTGGTGATCAAAACTTGAATTATTTATAAGACTAGTGTTACATAAGCTATCAGACAAGTGTGATTAGCCAAGTTGAATTCCTACAATTGTTACAAATTTTCTTACATTCATTGTTCCGTGTACTACATGTAGGTTATTGCTATTGACTTACTATTGCGTCTGAAAATCGGACAGTTATAGTATTATAAACCGTCTTCAAAAAACTAAAAAGAATGAAAAAGTTTCCACATAATAGCTCCTGAAGTCGGGGTAAGACATAGCGCATATAAAAATGAATGCCTCGATTTTCCATCTAGCCAGGGGACATCCCACACTGCATTTACCTAAGTGGTGTCTCCACTCTATGACACCTCCACCCCAACAATTATCAATTCTGCAACAGATGTGACTAGCCTATTGCCACTTCAGTTTGCGAATAAGAAAAGCTTTTTGGTGAGCTTGGTTCTCCGGCTATTAATATTTTTTTTTTTAAATGTCAGTGTTAATCATGAAGCAAATACAAAGAAGAGACTGCATAAGCAACTGTGAACTGTGATTCTAAGTAGGTCCTGACGTCATCATAGTGGGCGTGGGTTTAGTTAGTATACTGTCAGCATTCGTCCTGTGCGCTTATGTATTGAAAATCGCAAATTGGTGTATTTTCGTAGTATTAAGAAGAAAAGGATGAAATGTTGTGTTTTATCGTGTAAAAACTACTCAGATAGACGCTCTGATGCTATGGATGGCGTCACATTTCATTTCTAAGTAATTTTACACCTAATTTATTAAAATAGTTCTAGAAAACTCTCTTTGCGTCGGCTTTCAAATATAATTAAATATATTCGACACTAAATGGCGACACTTTGTGTCCGGTGAACTAATAATATAAAGGTACGTATAGCTCAGTATTGGTAAAATAATCATATGAAGGTGTTGAAATTTGTTTTGAATTCAGACAATGAAATTTTAATCGCCAAAATATTATTTTTATAGTTTATAATAATTTTGTGAACAGGCCGCCATCTATCGTCAAGGGAGATAAACTACATTTCAACATCGATATGGAACGATTCGAGTAGTTTTACTATTTATCGGTAGATGTAGATAGTGTAAAGTGGCCGGGGCTTAACATCCCCTCACCCCGCAAATTGTAACGCGTTGTTACATAGTGAAATCTGATTACAACACCTCCTCTTCGTATTTTCTTCATGGTGTTAATCATTTAACAGAAGCTGTTATGGGGATTTTTTCAGTTTATGATGTTGAAGTTCAAGGTAACAATTACAATGTTGTCATTACTCTAAAACTACATAAAAAACTTCATTCCATTTTTCGTTTTCTCACCCTTTGGGAGTGGAATTTTTTTCTCTACATTAATAAGGGATATTTAAAGGGAGTATCCCTGCAATATAACCTATATAATAAAACTAGCTGATACCCTCGACTTCGTCCGCGTTGCTTGATATATTAACAAAGAAAACACACATCACTGAACACGTAGTGTTTATAAAAATAGTTTTTTTTTCATAAGACTTAAATAACTTTATATCAAATGAAGTAATCGCAATATTTTTTTTAGATAAGAGTCAAGCGTCTAAGAAATAAAACAGAAAACTCAATCGAAATCTATGCAGTAGTTTTCCGTGATTTTTTTTTATAGGAGAGGGGGCAAATGAGCATACGGCTCACCTGATGGTAAGTGACTACCGCCGCCCATGAACAACTTCAACACCAAGGGAATTGCAGGTATGTTGCCGGCCATTTAAAAAGGAGTAAGCTCTTTTCTTGAAGGTCCCTAAGTCGTATCGGTCCGGAAAAATTGCCGGTGGTAAATTATTCCACAGAGAGGTCGTACGCGGAAGGAAACTCCTACTGAAACATACAGTGGTGGACCGCCAAACATCCAGATGGTGTGGGTGGTACGAGCGTTTTGCCGCGATGTGCGGTCGTGAAATTTGGCAGCTGGGACCAATTCCAACAATTCCTCAGAGCACTCCCCATGGTAAATGCGGAAGAAAATGCAAAGGGATGCAACATCTCTTCGCAGCGCTAGTGATGCGAGCCGATCGGTAAGAACTCGGTCGTCGACGATTCGAGCCGGTCTGCGCTGGATGCGGTCAAGTGGAAGGAGCTGGCACTGGGGAGCTCCAACCCAGAGATGGGAACAATATTCCATGTGAGGCCGAACCTGTGCCTTCTAAAGTTGCAGGCAATGTGCCGGCATGAAATACTTTCCCGCTCTGCTGAGCACGCCAAGCTTTTTAGATGCCAATTTGGCCTTCTCTACCAAGTAACCACGAAATTGCACGTCACTAGATATGTGGACGCCGAGGATTCCGATACTGGCTGAGGTAACAAGGGGCGCAAACTTGTGTCTTCTGAAGATTAACACTTTCACTGTCCGGTTTTCAGACACAATAGTAAGACAATAGCAGTGACCTATATGTAGTGCACGGGACAGCGAAAGGGTTAAACTGGACTAGATTTAGTCGCCCCCAATCCGAGTCTTTGTTCAGCAAAGACTCCACTTCAGACACAAGTTTGTTCCGGTACTCGGCGATGTTTTCCCGAGAAATATTGGCACGGCCGATGTAAAAAGCATCACCAGTGCTGTTATCCGCATAGCAATGAATGTTACCGGTTTGCAACATATCATTGATATGCAGAAGAAACAGCGTTGGTGATAGCACGCAACCTTGTGGAACACCAGCGTTAATCGGAGCATGCACCGTCTACTACGACCTCGATGCTCCCAATCAGCCAGGAAACTGGTGATCCAATTGTATAATTTCTCGGGAAGTCCATAGGAAGGAAGGTTCGAAAGCGCTTTGTGCCAGACCCGATCGGAGGCCTTCGCTATGTCAAAACTAACGGCCAATGCCTCCCCTTTGGACTAGATCGCCTGCGCTCATCTATGTTAGGTAAACAAGAAGATCACCAGCTGAGCGACACCGATGGAAACCGTACTGGCAGTCATTAACCAGCTAGTGCTCCTCAAGGTACCGCGTGAGCTGGGAGTTAATAATGGAGTCCATTATTTTCGATAACAAGGAGGTGATGGCGATAGGCCTGTAGTTGGACGAAGGAGGTGATGGCGATAGGCCTATAGTTGGACGGGAAATTTTACTTTGCACTTACAATTCCCTGAATAAGAATATTAATAGACATTTAAGATAAACATATTAAAGCTTCGTTCAAACTGAGGCAAATTCAGCGCGTAACGCGGGACACGAAACTGCGCGATTCGCTCGCTCGCTTAGCCATTATTTTTGGTTTCCCAATAGGAAAACATGTCTTTTGATATTGAAGTTGAGGTTTTGTTGTTATTAGCATTAACTGAACAAGAATCTGAAGATGTGAGGAAAAAAACGAAATTAGTTTCATGAGCTGAGTACTCAACGCATAGAATTTGGAGTTTCACACTTTGATATATTTTATTTTATATTATTTAACTATTTTTTAAGTGTAACATGTTACCAAGAATGATTATTATGATATCCGTATCAGAGCGTACAAAACTAGAAAGAAAAAGACTGGATTAGAGCGAGCGCTATTATAGTACGCGCTTATGGGCGCCCCAGAAGTTTGTTGTCTGTCTGGGTGATCCAACCACAATATGTGTCTGCCGTCAAAATTATACATGTCAAATAATATTATCAACAACATACATAAATTGCAGCTTTATTGAAATAACGTAAATTATTAATAAAAAATTGTACTTTTCAACCTGTCTGCTATGACCTTGAAACCGTCATAGGTGTCTGCCAATGTTATTTTTCGGTAACTTTCATTAAATATTTCAAGATGTCAAAGCGGCAGACTTATTGCTATCACGTTTTTTTTTTGGGTCATTTTTTTACACCTTTAACACTTGAGCGTGTCTATATCGACCGCCGGTCAAACTAAAGAGTCCCCATTTCATGTACCTCAGGTATAGGGGATTAACTAAAAAAAAAGTGAAGCTTATTGAAATACCGTAAGTCTGCCGCTCACTGGCTCTTAAGTTAATACCCACATTACGAAAAGATAATACAATATTTTATATATATATATATTTACATCGCTAACGCCAGAAGAATGTTATAACGATATTCAAGATTCAAAGGCATTTCGAAAAATCAGGCACTATCCCCCGTATATTTCGTTGTAGCACGTGGACTATTCGCGTCAATGTGAACACGTCCATACAAGTTAGCGGACGCAATCGACGCGCACGAATCGCGTCCCGCGAGGGATTCGACTCAATCTGAACGAAGCCTAAGGCTGAATGTTCCTGTTTTTGTCTCTTTTAAAATTGGTGTTAGATAGCCAAATTATTACATTTAAAATCTGAAAAAAAAACATATTTTAGATACATTCTTTCTCCTTATGGTGTACCCGGTCAATATACAATACAATTAGGGTTGCCATCTGTCCGGCTAAAGCCGGACATGTTTGGCTTTTTCGGGTTGCGTCCGGCCAAATTTTTATGTGTTCGGCCTGTCCGGCTTTTCGGCTTTTGTTAGTGTAACGCGTTACACGCATCGCTTGCAGAATAAATAAATACGTAACGTATACACTTCAAACTGTGCTGTGATTGATTAATAAACAATTAACGTATGTAACGGAGTATTGTAGTTTTTTTTCTCGGGGGATTGGAGTTGGTGAGTTTTTTGGCTGCATGGCCTCAGAAAGGTATGTTTGGCTAAAAATTACTGTCCGGCTTTTAGGGCCAAAAGTCCAGCTTTTTGGAGCGCCGAGTCCGGCTTTCCCATTTTAGGAGATGGCAACCCTAAATACAATACAATTTTCTTAGGTAAATTTACGGAACTACGTTCGATTTGCAGTTTTTTTACAAACCAAATTTCATTTTAAACAAGTACAAATACTGCTTTTTTCTATAAAAAAAACATCAATTTTTTTATAGGTAATTCAATTTCACCCGACCATTTTTTTAAAATTATAAGTATTTATTAAAAAACTATCGATTATTTAAGTGATTTTCGATCTGCACGTCGCTTGCCAGTAGCGGTGGGTTGCTTTTTTGAGTAACGAAACTAAACATCTGTCGAATATCAATAGCGGTTTTGTAACGCTCTATTTTAATAGCGGCTTCAATACTGTTTCACGACGAGATTAATTGAAACGATGGCGAATGAAACGATGGCCGTTTCGTGAAACGAAAGCTTGATTAGCTTGTTTGGTGTTCCAGTTTCGTTAAGATTACTGTTATCGACATTTTAGTGTTAAGAAGTAATATTGCAATGAAATTTTTCATGATTTATCCAATTTTAGGACTGGCTGGTGACGAGTGAATTAAGTAACAATTAACACTTAAGTAAAATTTTAATAAAATAATAATACATATATACAATTGTATTATCTTCTTATCTTACAACAAATATTATTATTGTTGTACAAAACAATATCTACTATAATATTAGCAATCGCGCCTAAAAACAAACTGTCATCAAACACGACACGAATTTAGATAATATTTGTTATTTAAAAACATGCACACTTACTTTCTCATTTCTATATCCGAAGGTCATAGGTCAAAGTCAAAATATAGCAAAAGCAATGTATGTTTAGGTGGGTGTGAAAGAGACAAAATTCGTCATTCGATGATGGTACTTCAACAGCCGAAGCCGTTGACGATGCGTCGCGAAAATAGCCGAATAAACGATTTATTTCATTTCGTTCTGATCACTCCATCGTAAAATCATGTTACAGAGTAAAACGTCTACTGTAATAGATAAAGTTTAGTTGGACTGCAATAACCCGCTACCCGCTATTGTATGAATAGACAGTTTCAATAACTGTTTACGTTTTGTAACGAACACTCCTACTTGCCAGTGTCCCGTGGAACGCTGCCAAGATAAGATGTGTGCCAAATTTAAGCGCGCGCAATTCTCTTCTGCTGCGTAAATAACTAGAGCCCAATGACTTAGTCAATCCTACTTAGCGGTACCTGTCTCTGACGCCAGGCTATATATATATAGGTATTTATATTCAAGTGTGAGTTCCGACGATTACGGCATTTGGATTGTATATAGGATATTTAGGAAATAAAATAAATTGTAAACAACCATAGTTTTATGGAACTTATATAGACTATAGTCAAGCTTTTGTTTGTGTTTATTTCTCATTGTGTAAATATTTGTTTATAACTTTAAAACAATATTTTTGTGATTATTTTGTAAAAATCATGATCATATGCGCGGTCCGACTCGATCTTTGCGTCGACCGCTTGTATGTATGTATCTTTGCGATGACCTAATGCACTTGGAACACCCAGCCTTAATAGACATTTGAAATTGTATCAATTTTATTTTAAGTTGTAAAATGAATTCAACATGGCATTTAAACAAAATTAAAGACACTAAGGTCTCCTCAGGAAGAAGCTCCAGAGGTTTTACCGATCCTTTTCAGAGGTGTTGTTTTTACAAAGCTGTGTGGATTTTGTAATATTATCTTGATATTACCAATGCATTAACATCAGAAAGTAAATTAAACATTCCATACCTGTTGGCTTCTCTGACATGGTCCTGAGCTTCTCGCACCAAATCTGCGTAATGTTGCTGCTCTTTGCCACTATTTGAACGCATTTTTTCTAACTATAAATAACAAAAAAAAGAACAATAAGTCCAATGTGATTTTATCAACGTTATTTTATTATAAACTAGCGCCCCGCTCCGGCTATCAAAATTAGCAGCAGATTTAGTTCTGCAGCATATGCTGTAAAAAAAAGATTAAAAATGTATGTATGTATGTAAACATCTACACTTGTTCACTTTAACTATTTCCATAGCATAATGTCATAATATGGTATTTTGCTACGGGGACACGCGACTTATACTGAAATTATATTTGTTTTACAGAAGAGGGCCATAAGAGCAATGTATGATTTAAAACCTAAAGAGTCGCTCCGCCATATATTTAAGGAAATTAATAAATTTACTCTGGCCTCTCAATACATTTATGAAAATGTAATGTACGTACACAAAAATAAAAGCAGTTATACAAAAATAAGTGATATTCATTTTATAAATACTAGGAACAGACACAAGCTAGTGGTATCAATTACTCGACTCCATCGAGTCAGTAATTCATTCTTGGGGCGATGTATACGCTTTTACAACAAAATCCCAGAAAATATACAAAATTTCACCTGCTCAAAGTTCAAAAACTTTATTAAACAAAATTTGTATAAAAAGGATTATTATAATATTTAGGAATTTATGGATGATAATAACCCCTGAGAATGAGGTGATCGCTACCAAGCTATTTCTAATTTGTTTTGTCGTGTCGCAGCGGTGTTTGAGAAATATTTCACAGATATTCCAATCTTGACAACAGAGTTATTGAATACTTCTCCAACTGTCGCCGAGTCATTACTCAAACAGAATGTTAATACCTGTTAAAAAGAATTCAGATTTGAAAAGGTATTACCGCAAGATATTGTAAAATACTTCAAAACCATTGATGTAAAGAAAACCGCAGATTTGTGGGGGATTTCCGTTACAGTTATTGCATCCATAATAGATTTAATTGCACCTCATCTTGCTATTATTTTTAATACTTGTATCGATTCTGGTGTGTTTCCTGATTGAATGAAGTATAGTAAAGTAATAGCTTTATTTAAATATGGTAGTATATTGGACCCCGCTAATTTTAGACCTATTTATGTACTACCAACTCTCAGTTAAATCTTTGAAAAAATAATTTTGGATCAATTGTTATTTTTTTTTAATACTAATAAATTACTACATAAAAACCAATTTGGTTTTACAAGGGGTCGCTCGACGTCTGACGCCAGTGTTAAGCTTATAAAATATATTTTTAATGCCTGGGAGAATGAGGGCTAATAATCTTCCACTCACCAGATGTCGCTAGTTGTGACTGAGGTAAAGTTTTTTGTTATACAGTGTCAGTTAATTGAGAAATTAGTTTTAAATAATAGTTTATCATTATCTACAGTATTATATTAATACACAACACAATACGTCAGTGGTTTGAATTTAAATTTTTTGCAAATTATAACTATTTTTTTTAAAAAGTCGTCTTTTAGTTATATTTATAGTTTGGTTTATTCATTTCTAATGTAATTAATATAAAATATAACTAATAATACAGAAAGAAACCTTAAAGATCACATTTTCCTAAGAAATTATCGTCCCCGCTATGAAATCTGTCAAATATTTTACCTCACTGTAAAGTGGCGCCGCCCTGGTGGCAGAAAAAGTCGTGGATGCCCTCATTCACAAGATGCCTTAGGTATTTTCTGTGATTTTTCCAAGGCTTTCGATTGTGTTCATCATGAGACATTAATCAGGAAACTACAACATTACGGTGTAAAAAATTTAGCGCTTAGACTTATTACTTTATATTTAAGTAACAGAACTCAAAAAGTCGTGATCAATGGTAAAGGTTCCTCCGAATCGGTAGTATCAAAGGGCGTTCCTCAGGGCTCGATTCTTGGCCCATTCTTGTTTTTAATCTATATTACTGACTTACCTTATCTTGTAGGGGACAATCACGATATAGTATTATTTGCTGACGATACCTCTTTAATTTTCAAACTCAAACGGCAGTCAATTAATTATGACGATGTAAATAATGCTCAATCGAAATTAGTACATTGGTTTAACACCAACAATATGCTCTTGAACGGCAATAAGAGAAAGTGTATTAAATTTACAATACCTAATGTAAAACATTCGAATACCAATGTGCTATTAAATGGGGAGGAGTTGAGTCTTGTGGATACCACTGTTTTTCTCGGTATTACTATTGACGCGAAACGTCAATGGGGCCCCCATATTTCTAAATTAGCAAGCAGACTTAGTTCTGCAGCATATGCTGTAGGAAAGATTAGAAGTCTCACCGATATTGAAACAGCTAGATTAGTGTATTTTAGTTACTTTCATAGCGTAATGTCTTCAAAATAACTTAGTAGTGATCACCTCATTCCCAGTGGTTATTATCATACATAAATTCCTTAATATTATAATAACCCTTTTTATACAAACTTAGTTTATTAAAGTTTTTGATCTTTGAGAAGGTTTTGTACATTTTCTGGGATTTTGTTAAATTGTGTGTATATTGTGTGTACATTGTGTGTACATTGTGTGTACAATGTGTGTACATTGTGTGTACACTATGTGTACAATGTGTGTACAATGTGTGTACAATGTGTGTACATTGTGTGTACATTGTGTGTACATTGTGTGTACATTGTGTGTACATTGTGTGTACATTGTGTGTACATTGTGTGTACATTGTGTGTGTGCGTGCGTGCGCGTGTGTGTGCGTGCGTGTGCGTGTGTGTGTATGTGTGTGTGTGTGTGTGTGTGTGTGTGTGTCTGATATTATGTTAAGTCAATGCTCTCATTTAATATTGTGAACACAATATTGTTAATATTAATACGTTTTTAATGTTTTAATTGTTAATATTCGATAAAAAAAATTAAAATATTGATTTAACTTAAAAAAAACCTTTTTATGGGTGTCAGAGTTGATGTTTTTACAAAACTGACTTAAAAAGTTATTTCTTAACGTTAAATTATTTATTTCTATTTTAAAATTAATAAATATATTGCTACATGACTATTACGATTACTGTTTTTCATTAACATGCATTACTTATCTGTATATGTATAACATTTATACCAGATTTCAGAAAACAATAAAAAAATTACATGTCTATTTAGACATGTAATTTTTCGGTTTCTGTTTGGCCAAAACTGACACCCAGACCGAAGGTTCGTTTTTGGTTTTGATTTCAGTTGATAATGTTGTTTCGGTCGGACACTAATTATTTTGTCTGTTCGCAGTGGACTTTTATATGCATGTTGGTAGCATATTATTAATGAATAGTGACAAACTTATTCATATTCAGGATTTGGATGACGATGTTGTGTTTGAAGAATCTGGCAGTAAAACAAAAAAAGCTTACGATTTTTTTAGAATAAGGGTAAATGGATGCTGTGGCCCATAGACATCTAAATCTACCTTGATTAAAAATCAAAATGTATTTGTTATAACCCCCGAGGCCTTTTTTATCATCCCTGAAGACTAAGATGGAATGCCTCGTTTAGAGTTAAAAGAGTCTCCGGCTCTCAACGCTCACCATACTAAACACAGCAGCATTAAGCTGCTATTTTACACTACTATTCTGTGAGAAAGTGGTCCTACCTCAGGTCGCCCGATACATTCGTACTACAACCATAATAAAGCTGCAGCATGGCTCTACCAAGCCATGTAATAACGGTGTAAGGATATCCACTACCCCATTTCATCCCGTGGGTGTCGTAATAGGCGAGAGAGAGAAACGAATTAGGAGATGGACAGCAGCATCCTCCTAAGTTCTAATAATGACTAAAAATAAAAAACTGCGGTTGCCAACCCGCTTGCCAAGCATGGTAACTATGGTAAATAACCCCCTATTATGCAATCTATGACGGAGGCCTATGTTCAGCGGTGGACTTTAATAGGCTGTAACTGTATTGGTATGGCTCTACCATGTGTAAAGTTTTTAAATATACTATGGTAACTATGGTAAATAACCCCCTATTATGCAATCTATGACGGAGGCCTATGTTCAGCGGTGGACTTTAATAGGCTGTAACTGTATTGGTATGGCTCTACCATGTGTAAAGTTTTTAAATATACTATGGTAACTATGGTAAATAACCCCCTATTATGCAATCTATGACGGAGGCCTATGTTCAGCGGTGGACTTTAATAGGCTGTAACTGTATTGGTATGGCTCTACCATGTGTAAAGTTTTTAAATATACTATGGTAACTATGGTAAATAACCCCCTATTATGCAATCTATGACGGAGGCCTATGTTCAGCGGTGGACTTTAATAGGCTGTAACTGTATTGGTATGGCTCTACCATGTGTAAAGTTTTTAAATATACTATGGTAACTATGGTAAATAACCCCCTATTATGCAATCTATGACGGAGGCCTATGTTCAGCGGTGGACTTTAATAGGCTGTAACTGTATTGGTATGGCTCTACCATGTGTAAAGTTTTTAAATATACTAATATTTATGCTCGTAGGCAAAAGAAAACAACAGGAGAAAAGCTGCATCATTGTGGAATAAAATGTTTAGAGAACATGTGAAGCCCGCCAACACACTGGAGCAGCGCTGCACTAAGGACAAATTGCTACATAACACTCAGAAATATCAGGAGGCCTGTGCCCAGCAGTGCAACATATACAGGCTGAAACTTGACTTACTTTTACAAATTAATATGCTTATTCATTAAAAGCAATATATATTTACATAATATAGAGAGTTGTATTTACCTCCTCTAGTTTTCTCTTGTTTTCTCTATGCTCAGTGTCGTGAATAATGAATTCGAGGACACGCCTCGCCCGATCCCATTTCTGATACTCTTTTAGCTCTTCCTTTTCCTCTTCAAGGGTCTTAAGACGCTCCTCTATTGTTTGTAAAAATTCATTAATTTTTTCTACCTAAAGACAAATTAACAGTTTTTTTGTTTATAACAATTTCACAAATTATATAAGTATAATAAAGAAAATTCAACAATATGAGTGATTACAAATTATAAATATAAGCAGCAAGTCAAGTCTATTATAACATGCGAGAAATACTCATGGATGGATGGAAGGAAACTGTTCTTTAGAAGTCTGTTACATTGCACTTCTACCAACTAATTGAATCGATTTAGATTAAGTATTTTTTTTGTTGGAAAATTGACTTGATCAAGAGTACTCTTAGCTGTGATTCAAGAAAATTTTTTCAGCTGTTTGAAGATTATCAGCTCTTTTTGTTTCGGGGTTTACTAAAATTTTAAATTTAATATTATTAACAGATTTTATCGTATGAGGAAACTCTTTAAGTAAAATTAAATTAAATGAAATATCTTTACATCTAAGAAGTAAGAAATTAAATTTGACTAACTTTGAGCTTCCTCATACATATATTATATGTAAAGGACTGCATCTCAATTCTGTAATTTATAGTAAATCGAGACCAAGCAATCAATCGAGGTGAAAAATGTAAAAGGTTTTCAAATTACTTTGCCAACAGTTTCTTTCAAAATTGTTACTGATTCTTCCCTGCGTTCATCATACACTCGGGTGCCCGCCACCTCGCGTAATAACTTTAATCTATGCAAATCGGGAGCAACCGCCATTTGATTAATCTGTAAGGAAATATGAAACAAGTTATTTTATATAAGTTGTAAGAGACGGCAGAAGGAAACTGAGACAGAAGATGGGCTACAGCCTCTTGCTGATAATAACACAATAATGATCAAGATTGCAATCTATGTAAGAGACTATGTTCAGCAGTGGATTTTTAACAGGCTGTAAGGAACCCGCCCTGGCTTTATCTGGTTAGAATCTAATAATGTGGTATTATTTAGATTAAAAATAATAAAAAAGGAAAGGAAGCGAGAGAGGTGTGTCAGGATCATGCCAAATGGAAGTCCATAGCCTCTGCCTACCCCTCTGGGTGACAGACGTGGGTGTTTATGTATATTTAAAAAACCATAAAGTTATCAGTTTTTCGTTTTTAGGGTTCCGTACCTCAAAAGGAAAAAACGGAACGCTTATAGGATCACTTTGTTGTCTGTCTGTCTGTCAAGACCCTTTTTCTCAGGAACGCTTGGAGGTATCAAGCTGAAATTCATATCAAATACTCAAGTCTACTGTCCCTTAGAGCTGTGAAAATGAATGAAAATCAAACTTCTAAGCCAACGCAATCAAAAGATACAGCTATTTATGCCGTAAATTTTCGACATTTGCAAGGGAATCAAAACTTACATCGTACTTCCCGTGAACTCAGAATCTTGAAATTTTATAGCGCACGCAACGTTTTATAGCGCAGATAAAGGAAAAATTGCGAAAAGCATAAATTTTTAGTTACATCATAATATAATAAAAATATTTTTAATAATTTTAAACTTATATACCTAAGGATTTGTTCGGAACCCTCGGTGCGCGTGTCCGACTCGCATTTTGCCGGTTTTTTTTTTTAAATTCTAAGTTTTTCGAATAAAATATAGCCTTGATCACTACTGGCATTTCTATGTATATGTTCGTGAAGTTTTATTACAATAAGTTCAGCCATTCCCAGACAAATAAATGAAATTATTAGAAAGCAACTTGGGACGTAGTGAAACGATATGTTGACGGTACTGTACCTAGGGACTGGTCCATTCGTTGATAATATTGTTGACAATGGAAGTACAGTTACATCTGGATCTGACATAGCAAACATATTTAATAATTTTTTCATTGATGTAGCTCAAAACTCTACTAGTTCTGCTTCTGCCAATAATGAAGTATCCCACATCAAATTTTAAAAGTAACGATTTCAGTATTTTTATAAAACCCACTAATCCAAATCAAGTTTTTTACACAATAATTTCATTGAAAAATTCTAAGTCGGCAGGGTATGACGAAATTAATTCCGACTTATTGAAATGTATTGCTCTATTTATATCGGAACCTAAATCTATCTTTAGAACAAGGATGTTTTCCAGACAAACTTAAGTAGTCGATAATAAAGTCGCTACATAAGAAAGGGTCAAAATCTGACAAAAATAATTATAGGCCTATTGCTTTATTCTCCAGTCCTATCTAAAATCTTTGGAAAAATTATGCTCAAAAGAGTAGTAAGCTTCCTAGATAAATATGACATTTTGGCACCGGAACAATTTGGTTTCAGGAAATATCGATCAATGCAATTAACTACCTTCATCCTAACAAACAGCATCGTTAATAATATGAACCATAATATACCAACATTAGCTCTACTATTAGACCTCAGCAAAGCATTCGATTTTGTTGATCATTCAATACTCATCTCGAAACTTGAGAAATGTGGAATAAGGGGATCTTCATTGTTATGGTTTCAGTCATATTTAAAAAAACAGGAAACAATTCGCTAGAATTACAAAGTTTGATACTGAAACAAACAATGTAGGTAAGTTTGACTCGAAACAAAGGATTAATTGTACCGGGGTGCCACAAGGTAGCATCTAAGGGCCCCTTTTATTTCTTATTTACGTCAATGATCTTCCACGTGCACTCACACATGATTGTGTCTTGTTTGCAGACGACACGACTATCATTATGGGCTGTAAAAATATAGATAACTATGAGACGGAAATATATAAAACGTTAGAAGATGTTATCCAATGGTTAAACACAAACAAATTAAAAATAAACATTGATAAAACGAAACTAATTAACTTCAAAACTTATAACAGTAAAAACATGGAAATAAATATTAGTTACAACAATTCAGTTATACAACAGATAAACACCACAAAATTCTTAGGCATTATTCTCGATACACATCTTTCATGGAAAGAACATATTAATAATTTATGCATAAAAATAAATAAGTTTGTTTTTGCACTTCGAAAGGTAAAAGAAGTGACAAGCAGACATATCTCTATTATGGTATATCACGCTTACATTTGCTCCATTATACGATATGGCATAGTTGTCTGGGGAAATTCCTGTGACATCTCAAGGGTGTTTTTAGCACAGAATAAATGCATTCGGACACTGTACGGCATGGATTGGTCGGAATCGTGTAAACTGACCTTCAAATCAAATAATCTACTAACTGTTCCCTGCATATACATCTACGAAACAGCTAAATTTGTTAAATACCACAGTCATCTCTTCACCGCTAACGACAATACATTTAATCGAAAAATAAACCACGTGCCCTTAAAAATGCCTGTGCCTAAGCTAGAACTGTTTAAAAAAAACTGTGCTTATATGGCACCTCTAATATATAACTCTTTGCCTAAAGGAATGATTGACCTGCCATATAGAAGGTTCTGTTGTGCCTTGCGAAAATGGCTCATCCAGGAGAGTTTCTATACTATTAAAGATTTTTTGAATAAAAGCACTTGCCGATTTGGTGTCCACTAAGATATCAGATCTTTCTTTTTATTTCCTGTGACTTAGTCTATTATAATAATTCAATAATTTATGTAATTGTAATCATGTAATTCAAATAATTGAAATTTAAAAGATTGTAATAATTGTGATTCAAATAGTTCTTATAAATTGTTATTCAAATAGTTCTAAATCATAGTATTCTATGCAAAATCATAGTAAATTTACAACAATTATTTGAATAAAATTACAATTAAATTTTATTCAAATAATTTACTATGATTTTGCATACCCGTTATGAGATTGAAATATGTCTTGTGCTTTAACTTAATTTAACATCTTGTGTACCAACCATATTTCTTGCAAATAAATGATTTATGATTATGATTATGACAAAAATGGACGAATTAGCCAGAAAAATGCCTATTCATGTCTTTATTTGATATTACAGACACACTTAAATTTTATTTATAAGTGTATAGATGTATAGATAACACAGTTGCATTAGAATTTTTCAGTGCTTATTTTTTGGACAGTCAATCCATATGAATCCTTTCTACAAGGACAACACTGAAAGTTTTTAGAACTGGCAGCTTGAAAATGATATAATAAAAAAATAAGTTCAAATTTTGAAAATGGAACTCCTTGCCAATATTATTGTGCAGGTATTTTATTAATTTGTCATTTGTTTACGATTTGGCGGCAAATTGAAAATTGTCTGTCACGTCAGCATGAATTTAACGCAAGAAAATTTTCGTACAATAGTTTTTTATGACTTTCGATGTCATTTAAGTCAACAAGAAAGTTGTGATAGACTTCGATTTGCCTTTCATGATGAAGCCCCATCTCGTGCCACTGTTTACAACTGCTTTAATGAGTTTAAACGTGGTCGCACTAATCTCACCGATGATCTGCGTGAGGGACGGCCTTCTACGGCGACGACTGAAGATAATATCAGTGTTGTGCGGCGTAATATGGAGACTGACAAAATGTGACTTATCAGCAGATTCGGACAAGCTTAGGCATCGGTATGAGTCAAGTGCACAAAATCCTCCATGAACATTTAGCGGTTAGGAAGCTTTGTGCCCGGCGGATACCTCATAATTTGACAGAGGCCCAAAAACTCCGTCGTGTTGATTGGTGTTGTGAAACCGTTAAACCTTTGAACCATTCAAAGGTTTAACGGAGGTGACTTAAATGCTGTGTTCGATATACTTACGGGTGACGAAAGCTGGATTTATTGTTATGATCCTGAAACTAAGAGACAGTCTGCTGTCTGGGTGTTCCCTTCTGAGGAGTTGCCAACTAAAGCGAAGAGAGGTCGAAGCGTGGGAAAAAAGATGGTGGCCTCGTTCTTCGGAAGAACAGGTCATTACGCAACAATTGTTTTAGAGGATCAAACAACAATTACTGCAGAGTGGTACACCAACAATTGTTTGCCACTTGTCTTGGAAAAAATTCGGGAGAAACAACCTCGCAGTAGGATCCTTCTTCACCACCACAACGCCTTGTCGCACACCGCCAAGCAAACAATCAACTACTTGGCAACGTCTGACGTGGAATTACTGGGTCACCCGCCCTATAGACCCGACCTCGCACCTTAAGATTTTTATATATTTCCGAAAATAAAAGAAAAACTTCGAGGAAAACGTTTTATGGACGCCTAGGAAGCAGTGGCTGCGTTTCAAAATGCCGTCGAAGAGACCCCTAACGACGAGTGGGCGAAGTGCTTTTCTCAGTGGTTCCATCGGATGCCGCGATGTATTGATGTAAATGAACACTATTTTGAAAAGATAAATAAAACTAATAACTTGCTCGTTTGTTCAGTTTTTTTGATTTTCTAAGAACTCAGTATCACCCTTGTAACTGCAAAGAAGTGTAACAGGGTGATATTAGATCCCCGAAACTTTTTACAGCTGCATTAGAAGACATTTTCAAGCTACTTTCATGTGCATAAAACATCATTTTCACTGATTGTTGTAAGATTTAAGCTGTTGTGTGATATTTTGAACTATAAGCGTGAATTAATAAAACATGCCAGTTATTATAAAGTTCAAACAATACAAGTTATAGCACTCATTATAAAATGTAGGATATAATGAGCTTTTTATTAATTTTCTATCAGTTCTAAATCTTACAAATTTACATTGCAGCAAATATGAAATAGCTACTTACTTTCCCCTGTTTAACAATGTAATATGGATTGGAGTTTGACAATCCAGCACTTTCCAATAGGTTAAGTACTTCAGAGCGTGGTACAACCTTTTTGTTGAGGAAAAATTGATCCTTTTTGGACCCAATAACACGCCGCAAAAATATTTCATCTTTCTCTATCTGAAAGAATTAATTAATTATTTAAAAAAGGTCTACCTACAATTGTTACAATTTAACATACTAAATCTAAATGTATAATAGTCTTATACTAATTGCACAATTAGTTACAGGAAAACACCACTAAACCATAATTAAAATCATAATTTACAATTTGTTTGAGAAAAAAGATAAAAAATTATAACATTTTAAAACAAAACAACCAGTGATTTAAATATTATGTGTAATAATTATACAAAAAAAATATAACTTAATTTGAAATTGTATCTAACAAGTACTTGCGAAACTTGTAAGAGGAAACAAAATTTATATTAGTCCAGTTACTGACCCGGATAACAGGATTAACAGGACATAACAGGAGTCGTTACCAAGCACAGTCCTACGAAATGGAGGGGCAACTGAAAGAATGGTAGCTTACAGGAGTGTCCTGGGCATCCAACCCAGTCTTTTTTTTTATATACATATATGATAAGAGTGACAAACGAGCACACAGTCCACCTGATGGTAAGTGGTTGCTGCGGCCCATAGACATCTACATCTATCCTCTATTACAAATCAAAATGTAGATGCGCCGCCACCCGTGAGGACCAAGATGGAATGCCTCATTTCCAGTAAAAAGGGCCTCCGGCCACCTGCACTCACCAAGCGAAACGCAGAGGTAAACCTCTACTTCACGCTGGTTTTCTGTGAGGTCGTGGTACCACTCCGGTTCGAGCCGGCCCATCCGTGCGACAGCAAAAGCTGTCGCGTGGCTCTACCACTGTCTTCCTAGTCGCCAACTGCAATTCTTTATTTGCTGCTGACAAGTGCTCTGTCACGTATCCCGGAATCTTAAGACCATTAAAACCAAGGTGACTAAAGTTCAACTTATTATCTTTGTTAGCTTTATTAAATTTGATTGTGCCTGCTAAGAAACTATCTCATACCCTAGTGTCATTAAATTAAACTATCACCGAACGAGGACAATCACTATTTGGATTGAGTTTGGCAATTCTTGTTATTCGATTTATCTGTTCAATTTTGATGTCACACTTTACTATACTGCAAATGTTGGTGTACACTGTGAAAAGATTTTCTGACTTCTTCTCTCGCAAGCATTGAATTTCGACGTTGTTGTTGTGAGCATTCAGCTCAAGGTTGTTTATGTGTGTCTTCTATCAATCAGACTCTTAGTATCTTCCAGAGACTTAGCATTTTTATTTTGAATATCTTCAAATTTTCTATTCATATCATCCATTAACTGCATCATGGCACAAAATTTCTTACCGAAATGACGGCTCCGTGGCGCAGTGGCTTAGCAATGAGTTGTTGCGCTGGGGCCGCGGGTTCGAATCCCGCACGGAACAAGACATTTGTATGGCCTACAAATGTTTGTCCTCCTGCAATTTATGTTTGTAAACTGCCTCCACGATACAGGGAAAATCCTAGTGTAGGGATAACGTTTTTTAAAAAAAAATGTTTTAAGTTCAGTATCTAGAATGGAACGCACGCTTTTGATCATCTAAACCATAAGGTCTGATATATGCTTTTCGATAACTTCCTCCATAATGTTATGCACCTCAGTATGTTTTACAGAGCCTTCGATTTCAGGGGGATGACAACATCTGTCTTTTGGAGGCTCGTACTCTAATATTAGGGTCACATTTTACTGGTGTGTTATCCTTATTGCCAGTCGCGTGGAGAGGTCTTTTTTTTTTACACGGGGAAATGCCTACGCATACCCGCCTCGCGGGGGCAAAGACGGGTTATGTCGGACTCGCACCGACTAAAACCCCATGGTGTTCCACCCTCGTCGCATACTGGCAGGGCCACGGGAACGCTTTCGCACACTTCCGCGAACCCACCTGCGCTGGCCGCCCCATGGCGGTCCCTCCTCGGGAGAGGTCCACTCCTCCCCCATCTCCCTCTCAGGTAAGGCGCACCAGAACACATGGCGCGCCCTCCTCCTCGGCTTCCAATTTCACATGCGCAACGGACGCCCCCGCGTCCGATGCGCGAAGGCCATGTGGCCAGGAAAAACTAGCACTCAGAAGCACCAGCCTTCTTGACCCCAGCGGCGGATCTGGTCTATGGCTCCGCCGCCAACCAAGATTCGGCTGCGGAGGGTAGGGAGAGCGGCGCCTCGCAATACCGACACTCCTCACCCCCTGCAGCCCCACCACCACCGCATCAACAGTGCGGCCCCGTTTGAGTCGCGGAGGATAGGGCGAGTGGCGCATCGCCATACCAACACTCCTCTTCCTCCGCGACTCCACCTCGGCTGCAGCGGTAGAGTGTGCGGACTCCCCTCTCACCGCAGCCCCCCGACACACATCCGAAGTGGGCTCGCCAAGCCCACTCGGAGTGGACACCTCGGGCCAGCCAAGGGGTTCCTCTTTGTTCACCGTGGTTGACCAAGCCACGGCTACTAAGCCCCTCCGCCACGACAAGGCGGGAACCCGTTCGGGAGGGGCGCGTGGAGAGGTCTAATGCAACATGGAACGATCCAATCAATAGCATGTCTTATTGTTTTCAAATTATCGTCATCATTGGTTAGACATATTATATGACGATATGCCTTGTTTCATGTATTGCAAAGAAATTACTGACTCATTGGATTCAAGTACCTTACAGAATGTACATCACACATTTTTAATAAAACTATTTTTGCATTTGTGTACATACATACATAAAATTTTCGTAAATATACTGAGGCCAGCCATACATGGGCAGCTTGAACCAGCTAGTATCAACTGCTTCAAGCTGCTTTAACTATTTAGCTGCTTGCATATGTGCACTATGAGAAAGTCTTTGATTCCATAGAATATTTGCAGTACCTTCAGCGGTGCCAAGTTGACTGTCGGTATATGGAAGTGCTTTGTACAATAGGGCGATGGTTATCCGAGTACAGAACCAAAGTACGAACGACGTACTAGCAGGCGAAATGTAGGCCATCCCCCACAAGATGGAGTGACGACTTGGTAAGTCATGTAAGAAGTCAATGGATGCAAGTGGCTCTGTGTCGTGCTTTGTGGCATTCCTTGGGGGAGGCCTATGTTCAGCGGTGGACTTGTGGTGGGCTGTAATGATGATGATGATAGTATGCTGCAGGACGAAGTTTGCCATTTAGATATATGAGGGTTTAATTGAATTTTCAGATCAACTGGAATTCCAATTTGAAAAATATGTATTTACTGAAAATAAATTTGGTTTTATGATTGAAAAAGCATAAGTTTTTATTTTATTTTTATGTCCTCACAATCTGTATAACATGCTCTTCCTAAAATAATGCATGTAATCATTATAATAATTCAAAATTTTTACTTTACTACAGTTTGCACATGCTTGTAATCTGATTTTCAAAACTATTTTGTGATTACATTATAGCTTCTACCTTAATTTTTCTTCTACAATCATTTAGGAATAATTAATATACATATATGCAATAATTCAGTAATAAAAGGCTAAATATGTCGGAAGAGATCTTATTTAAAATCTTGACCATTATGAATTGAGATTTTTAGTTTTTACTTTTTTATTAATTGAAACACAAAAATTTACTGTTGTTAGAACTTAGATCATTCAAAAACATTACCTAGTAAAGATAATTAACAATAATTACTGTTTTTTGAAAGAAAATCCAACTAAAACCACATACAAATGAAAACAATTACATAACTAACAACACCAACAACACGAAAGTGAATGTCTATTATTTTTAATTTTGTCTATGTAACCAAGTGAGTTTAGTACTTGAGAATACTCTTTAGTTTGTTTGTAATTATACCGAATGATGATGAAGTTATCACGTTAAATGAAAAGACGTAGTCTTTAAACATACACAACTAACAAAAATATAACAATTAACATTCAATTCACCATAGAATTTTTTTCGTTTTAATATTAAACAACAGTTTGTATTCTTTTGTTTTAAGGAATGCAATAAAGAATAAATAAATAAAAAACAGCGTGTAAATGCATACAGATATCACCTGATGAATACTAGAAGGTCAAAGATCCATGGCCCGTGAAGGCGAAAATACCTAGTTCAAAAATCAAGCAAAAAATGTACTTATGGCGGACAATTTAAGGCATAATTCTTATGCGCGAAATTAAAAATATAGGTACCGGGCGCTGCAGGTGTGTAAACAAATACAAGCGAAAAATTTACTTAAAATAGACGACTTAAGGCATAATTCTCTATGCGCGAAGTGACAAGAAATGGGACAGGGTGTCGGGAGGGTGTGTGTGTGTTGTCGAAATTCATATTTTTCTTCAATTACTCGTGCGACAATAACTAAGAAAGTAAGTCACTTAGTCTGACGCCGGCGTTCTTGGGGATGGTTCATGAGTAGCTTGACCTAATTTTCGTTTTTCGTGCTTTGAGTTTTAATTGTTGGTTTTTTCTTGGTTTTGTGGACATTTTGATAGGTTTCTTAATTTGTTTGTGATAGGACACGTTAATACAATAATAATAATTGTGATAAGAAGGTGGTGTGACAGTTGTGCGTTTGGACGCTTTCTTTTACTGTATTGTATTTGTGATAGGACACATTAATAATATGCTAGATAATCATATTTAATAACTTAGTGGTGTGACAGCTCGTGCGCAATTGGACACTTTAATTTTTTTAACGTATAACTTTTTTAAAGTTTTAAGATATCTCAAATCAATTTCACGTCGTCGGAATACACCGACATGATTTTGATTTATGGAGAATGCCACCAAAACGGCCCTGGCATTACGAACATACCGAGAGAGGTAAATACCACACGTGTATGTGAAATTTGATTTGTTTTGATTATTAAACTTGAGTGATTGGAAGATTAAAGTGGTTATTTGGATAAAAACAATACCATGAAATTTGTGATTTGTTGATAACATTGGAGTAGCATCGCCCTACGCATGCCTAATTACTTGTGTATGGGTAAGTGTAGGTTTTATAATTACCTATGTCAATGTCGCATAAGCACTGAACGCTGTTGCAGGGCCGCGCCATTGCGTCAGTAAACTATTATTATCAAGGATGATTTATTTCATATAATTTTTTACACTATTTATTTTGTCTGAATGGTGCATTTTTAATTCTTTTTATTATTGTTTATTTTATTATTTACAGACATATAACAACTTGTATTAACTGCTGTGCTATTTAATGTGATAACCTAAGCGCCACCCAGTATATTAAATAGTTTTTAATTGAAAACATACTGTTTTTCTATATTAATTGAGAAAAAAATTGCAGCGTGGTATGGCTGCATGAATATATGCCCTCTGTATTCAACGGTCACTTAATAGATGCATGAATTCATGTCCGCGGTACTAGAAAGGTTAAGGGGTGGTTATTCTAAACTTCTTCCCATTAGGATTAACCTAATAATAATAAGATCAATCTATCAATATGAGTGTCTGAATCTGTTGGTGATAAGAGGGCTCGCTCTTTTCTTGTTCAAAGGCTAACTATAGGCATTTAGTGGGAAAACAGAGAACAGCCGGTGTTATTGGGATAATTAAAGTATTTAGTTTTTTTTTCTAATGGTAAAAATTATTGTATATTTAAATAAATAATAAATTATTTTATCAATCATAAAAATTAGAATTTAAAATAATAAAGCTTACTGGTATTCTGTTGTCAGAGTTATCAAAGATAATTTCAACAAAAGCTGATATCACTCTGGGTCCTGTGCCTTCGTGAAGCAGGGCCAGCCTTTGTTCAGGTCGTAGATGTGAAAACTCATCACTAAGCACAAACTGAATCGCTGAAAAATAAAAATGTAATGTGAATTTACCCGCTCAAATTACCATAGATGTTAAATGATGCAAAAATTCTTGCGAGCACTAACCATGAAAGAAATTACTTTTTCCTGAACCATTACGCCCTACAACTACATTATGCCGTTTATCAAATGGTTCTACAACAATTTGCTCACGATAACTCTTGAATCCCTGAATAATCACCTGTAAACAATAACGTTAGGTTGACTTTAAAAAAAAAGAACTCCAAACAGCATTAACGTTAGCGCGCAAAACCTACAAATTTACCTGTTTTATATGCATGTTTACAAATGTTTTATTTTAAAAACTTATTTATAATAAAGTCGAATAATTGACAACATTCCCAGAAACGCCCGCCATTTCTGATTCTGATTAGTTTAGGGACATTCCGATACTAGTAAATAGTAAATACGAGTAGGTACTCGATACTTTTGATTCGATACCAAGTAGCACAGTAGCTAATAGCATCGAATCAATCTTGCGATACTTACACGGTATCGAAACAAAAGTATTTGGAATCGAATCGAATCAGGCGAGACGAACCCTTCCGACTTCACCCGAGCAGAGACCGAGAGAGAGAGTCGCCATTACACTAAAATTGTCACTGATCCAGTCAGCACTAGCAGTTTTTTTATATGATAGGGTGACAAACGAACACACAGTCCACCTGATGGTAAGTGGTTGCTGTGACCCATAGACATCTATCCTCAATAAAGAGTCAAAATACCGATGCGTCGTCACCCGTGAGGCCTAAGATGGAATGCCTCTTTTCCAGTAAAATGGGTCTGCGGTACTCTACACTCACCATACGAAACAGCAGCGGAAAGCTGCCGTTTTACGCTGGTATTCTGTGAGAGCGTGGTCCTTCCCCGGTCGAGCCGACCCATTCGTGCTACAACTATACTACTAATATAACTGCAGCATGGCTCTACCACGTATAAACGCAGTGTTTAGCATTCCACAAGTGATTGTTTATGATTACGTTGCGAGTAATTTAAGTTATTGTAGTCATCGGTTTATTGTTCCAATGTTGTCTAGGCACTACCAAAATCATTCATATGGACATATTTTACCAAACCAAACGAAACAACTGCAAAATGTAAATAATGTTTTATGTCGGTGAAATATTGTAGCAATACGTCTAATTTATTCAAGCATTCCAAAACTCATGGAATTACTGTGGATTAAGGCAAATTACAGAAAAAAGCAGATAAAGGGACAAACGAAAGGTAGGATCTTCAACTTTTCACAAATTAATTTCGTTAGGTTAAGTTCACAATAGTTCGTTAGTTCATTGGTTGGAATTATTCGATGTTATCTAATGTGGCAGGGCATAATAGTAGGTTGTGGGGCTTGAAACATTTGCTACGTTAACTTCATTAAAAAAGTATCGATATCAGTAAGTATCGATACATTAGGAGTATGTGTATGAAAAATTATTTGAGTACTACTGATATGAGTAGGTATCGATACTTTGACGGTACATCCCTAGACTAGTTGTGACTTTTTTTGCGTTTATGGCCTGGTATCTAGACCTTTAGGCCAAGTCTTGAGTATTTTTGTTCGGTTTATTATAATTTCCCCACTGTATTTTTGATTAATTTATATAGAGGCACGTAATAGGATCTATTTTTTAACATATCACTCAGGCGGCGGGACGGATCTGACACTGTCACTTGATTTTGCACTATGTCACTAATTTCACCAAGGAGATTGTAAAATATAGGGAGTGCGCACTTCATACTAGAGAAACGGTCCTAAATCAGTGACCTTGAAATGAATGAAAGGCACCGAGTTAGGTGTTGCATTTCTTTCTAATAGAGTGTCCATGATGCAATATTTTGAGAATATTATTAGTGTATACAGTATCACGGAAAATGAAATGCGTATTTTTTTTCGATGTAGAAAGTGCTGAATAGTGTTATAATTAAACTCCGTTTAATATTTTGATTAAATTATTGCTTCGCTACAGTATCAAACCTTACGGTAACTAGTGGCGGCGTAGCGTTGGTTGACACCCAGGGCGGTTTTCTATCAACCAACCCCCAAAATAAAACAAAAAATGCTATACATGCTAACGGGACTTTATTTTGCTAAAATATTCTAATATATTATCAAAGTTTACTTTCTTGTCATTTTCGATAGATAAAATGAAAAGATTGGTTAGTCCCGCTTGGCTCATTGTAGACCTTAAGTTAGATTTTATTAACTTGAATTTTGATATGCTTTCTTCACATGAAACTTAATAGTAAAAAAAAATTAGACACAGCGTTAGATTCGGAACAGATTCAAAATAGGCCAATTTTACGAGAAAAGCTCCAATGAGTTACATTGAACCGCTTCTTGGGAAGAAATGCTGGTAGCTTTCAAGTCGTGAAGTCTCCAAAATTATATATCCTGCAGAAAAATCATCGAAGATTTTTGTCAGATTTTGAATTATTTGAAGATCATCTGGTGACGTTAGCAGAGAATAAGGCTGAACAACACTAAATGTCACGAGAATATCATCCATTACTCAGTAGCGATAGTCTAGTTCCTCGTAAACTCTATCAAGACATTCTAACATAGCTCTCTGCAGCTCCTCTGGCAATGTTAGTCCAGCATATCGGGTCATTTCTCCTGGTAAACGTTTTCGAAATCTCCTCATTTCTCTTCTTCCTTTAATCGAAATTTCCACATTCTCACATTTTTTGTTACGTAGGGAATAGCTTTTTCCACTAGTTGAATACGTTGGCTTTGAAGAAAAATTTTCGGGCTTTGATTTTTATCTCCTACTTTTCCAGTGATAATCTAGATTATTATTATATTATTTAGTATTTGCTTCTGTGTCTGACTAACTTCTATTAGGATTTTACACCAAAAGGAAAGATAGAATAAAAAATTGAATTCACACAAAGCTGGTAATAGTGTAGATACTGCTTCTTTTGTATCGACGTTTTCTCTGTTGGTGCTGGGATCATATTATGGAGTGTAGAGTAAAAGGAGAACCATCTTATAAGGTGCAAAAGTTGAAAAAGTGTCCCACTATATACTGGAAATAGAGGTTCCAAAACCTACCACAATAGCACTGGCGTCTGAAAAACTACGATATGAATACAGCTGTTGTAGACGGAGTGAAGTCAACTGAATTCAAATACTTAAAAATTTCATGACTAGAGTAGTTAGTAAAATGCCAGTATACAAAACCTCAACTATTTACGTAGTACAAAACCAAGCGGATTGGTCGGTCCTTGTTTATTTCATCATCTTATTCTAATTAATTTATCCTATGCTACTGCAGCGCCACCCTTATTGGACGCGTTTTTAGGGACACTTTTCATATACAGAGATGGTCCTCCTTCTACTCTACACTCCATAGATCATATATATCTTCGAGTGTTTATACTAGTTTTTTTTTATTTTTCTGCAGTGGTTTAACAACGTCATGATGAGCAATTCATTTTGTCTCTGAAAGTCTTTTGACGGATACGCCTACACTTTTTATTAAAGTTTCCCATTGACGTGTGAATGATGAAAAGAACCTGTAAACTCTTTCTACTGTTCCGAAAAAAGTTAAACTTTAATTAACGCTCCCTAAGTGTGCAGTGCACTTCACATAAATTTAGCGAATGATTAGCACAAGGCGTTTTCTACGTGGTAAAGCCATGCTGTAGCTATATGAGTAGTACAACTGTAGCACAAATGGGTCGGCTCGACCGGGGAAGGACCACGCACTCACAGAATACCAGCGTAAAATAGCAGCTCAACACTGATGTATTTCGTATGGTGAGTGTAGAGAACCGGAGACCCTTTTTACTGGAAAAGAGGCATTCCATCTTAGTCCTCACGGGTGACTACGCATCTAAATTTTGATTCGCAAACGGGGATAGATGTAGATGTCTATGGGCCACAGCAACCACTTGCCATCCGGTGGACTGTGTGCTCGTTTGTCACCCTATTCTATATTTAAAATAAACAATATATTCATTCATTTGACAATGTCAAATTTTAAAATAGTGTTGTCATCTATAGCGTAAAATGCATCTCCTAGTTTTTAGGGAAAGAACATTCGTGTAACAGAAACAGAACTTTTTTATTCAATATAGATTATAAATTCAAATTCAAATTTATTTATTGCCAGAATGTAGTACATAATATTGTGATGTTGTTATTTATTAACTTGACCTTACATTCTACCAAGATAATGGCGTGCAATATCTACAATATACAAAAATATTATTATTAGAATTTAACGAGGTAAAGTATTTAAGAAAATAATTATGTAGTTACTTAAAAATATTTTAGCGTCAAGTATTTAAATTACAATAAATATATGTCAAAAATGGAATTAATTAGGTAATTGATTATATATAAATGTATAGTATCTAAAAAAATGTCAAAGAAATATAATTAAATAAAATTAATAAGTTTTTCTACATTTCACCATTATTTTACATTTCTTTATAATTCATATATTCGTCTAACCTATAGAAACATTTTGTTGCCAGCCATTCTGTGAGTTTCCTTTTAAAAATTACGGAAGGGAGGCCTTTAAAAGTGTTAGGCAGTTTATTGTAAACTCTAATAGCATTTATAAATACATTTCTTTTATATATATATCAAGCTTGCATAGAGGCAGATACTTATTGAATAGTAATAGTAATACTTATTGAAAGTCACTCTTTTGTTTAATTACCACTGGTTCGAAAAAAACCTCTGTGCTGCGAAGAACCAGCAAGAAACCCAGCGGAACTTTTTTTTAAATAACGGCTTACAATCATGTATGTTCTATAAATTAACAACACAACAAATTAGAAATAGCTTGGTAGTGATCACCTCATTCCCAGGGGTTATTATCATTCATAAATTCTTTACTACTATAATAACCCTTTTTATGCAAACTTAGTTTATTAAAGTTTTTGAACTTTGAGCAGGTCAAATTTTGTATATTTTCTGGAATTTTGTGATAAAAGCATATACATCTCGCCAAGAATGAATTACTCACTCGACGGAGTCGAGTAACTGGTACTACTTGCTTGTGTTTGTTCTTAGTATTTACAGAATGAATATCACTTATTTTTGTAAAACTACTTTTATTTCATAAATGTATTGAGAGGCCAAAGTAAATATATTAATTTCCGTAAATTTTTATCGCAGCGACTCTTTAGTCTTTAAATCATAAATTGCTCTAATGGCTCTCTTCTGTAAAACAAATATAATTTTTGTGTCAGCTGCGTGTCCCAATAGCAAAATACCATACGATATTTTACTATGAAAATAGCTAAAATAAACTAGTCTAGCTGTTTCAACACTGGTAAGACTTCTAAACTTTTTCACAGCATATGCTGCAGAGCTAAGTATGCTTGCTAATTTTGATATATGGGGGCTGCATTGAAGCTTGGCATCTAATGTGATTCCAAGAAAAATGGTGGCATCTAGTGCCTGTTGGTCTAGTGGTTAGTGACCCTGACTGCTATGCCGGAGGTCGTGGGTTCGATTCCCACCCAGGACAAATGTTTGTGTGATGAGCACGATCATTTGTTCTGTGTCTGGGTGTAATTTATCTATAATATTTATGTATTTAGAAATATATAAGTATATTTATCAGTTGTCTAGTACCCATAACACAAGCTCTGCTTAGCTTGGGACTAGATGGCGTTGAGTGATAGTTGTGGAATATTATTATTATTATTATTATCTACAAGACTCAGTTTCTCTCCATTTAAAATTACATTAGAATTTAATTGTTTGACATTTGGAATCATAAATTTCATACATTAAAGTGTTTTAGTAGTTTTCTTCGTGTTATTTAATAATAAGCTTAATTTTTTTTTATAGGATAAGGGTAACAAACGAGCACACAGTCCACCTGATGGTAAGTGGTTGCTGCGGCCCATAGACATCTACATCTATCCTCGTTTGCGAATCAAAATGCAGATGCGTTGTCACCCGTGAGGACTAAGATGGAATGCCTCATTTCCAGTAAAAAGGGCCTCCGGCCACCTGCACTCACCAAGCGAAACGCAGAGGTAAACCTCTACTTCACGCTGGTATTCTGTAAGGTCGTGGTACTACCCCGGTTCGAGCCGGCCCATCCGTGCGACAGCAAAAGCTGCCGCGTGGCTCTACCACTGTTAAAATGGTAAATTCCATATTGTATGGTATATTCCATATTGTATTTTAATATATAATTAAAATACAATATGGAATATACCAACTATGATTAGCGATAAAAAATGTAAGATTATCGTTCTAGCATACGTCTAAAATATTACTTTAAGTCAATAACTGTCTAAACGTTGGTAATGTTTTTATCTTGTGTAAACACTTATCAATGTTAGAAGGGGATAAAATACAAAACTCGGTGCCTCTCTTTCTAAGAAAAATGAGGAACGTTTTCAATGTTTCAAGCGCTCACTCCCTATATAATATAACCTCCTTGAATTTCACTAACAAGAATGAATCTGTCAAGTGAAAAGCAACTCATATGTAAGATGCCACCCAAAGAGAATATGATCACTACGTTTAATGCCACCAACTTATCTGTTAAGTTGACAGAGTCGCTAGTGGAGCGCTTACTATTGTCATTTAAGAAATTCACCGAGGAAATAGGTGACTACATATTCATTACACAAAATATAAAATAAAACAAATTTCTTGTTAATATATTAAAATTAGTGAGAATTAGTGTTATTATATATATTATTTATAATTTATAAAAATAATTGTGGTCGTGATCTCGGAGTTCAAGCGGCCGAACTCCAGGAATTTCTGTTTCGAAAGATGTACTCGCGTTAGCTACTGGTTCCAATAATTCATCTTCTGAGTCACTGGAGTACATCTTCAATTAATTGGGGCATTAGAACATTAGATTTTCACAAGTACATTATTTGGTGATTTTAATTTTCCATATCTGGCAATACAAACCTGCCGCGGCAGCAACGCGTTCATACAGCTTTTCAAATGGTACAGTTGGGGCTTGTACACATTTTTCTTCTTTCATAAAAGATAAAATTTTCAGGATAATCTGTCACACGCGTCACTTTTAAGAACTTTAGGCATTTTATTTGCATTTTTTAAAAACACTCACAAGTTGAAGATTATTAATTTTATAAGAATTTAGATTGCTTTTATTTTTATTGAACTGGAATGACCTTTCCTTCGTATTTCTTCCAGGCTTCAGCTGAGAACAAATTAATTTGTTCTCAGCTTTATCGGACGCGTCCGTCAGCCGCGGCTGACAGACGCGGCTTATTTCAATCTAGCCAGTACATTTAATACTACACTGTGCAAACTATCGGTCGTAAGACGCGGACGTGCGCTTGGGTCGTCCTTGAGCGTTCGGACGTCCGAACAGAATCTAGCCGGCTGGATATTTGTGCGTCCTCGGACGGTGTGCACAGGACACGGGACGCGTCCGCGGACGTTTCGAGTGTCACAAATTTCAGTATATAAAAACTACTCTGTGGTCACAAACGAACCGACCGCGCTCGCGACATGTCAGACGAAAAAAATTTAATTGAATGTGTTCGTGGCCACATAAATGCTACTTTAAAACAGGAAGTGTGGGAGCAAATTGCTGCTTAATTAAACATCATTTTCAATCAGACTACGCAGAAAATTAATTTGATTTTCATTCATTCTTAAGTACATTTTGTAACGTTTATCATCTTTTTGTAAGTCTGGATGCAATGTATGAAATTCACCATACTCGAGTCGTTTTACATTAATATCATGGACCCAAACACTCCTTTTCCCTTTTTTTTGGAGGACAACATAAGGCAGCTGCCGCTAACTCTATAAATTCGTCCTCGCTGTCGCTGCTTGTCATGTTTCTCGATTGAAACACCTTTATAGAATGATTGAAGTGAGGCGTCCGAAGACGCCGTCTTAACTACCGTGCACACCGCAAAGCCGCGACTGTCAGCCACGGCTGACGGACTCGTCCGATATTTTGTTCTCAGCTTTAGGACTGGCTGGGTAAAAATAGTATCCCGGCGTACTTAAAAGATCATCTGATTGTATATACATTATTCATTTTTTTTGTTTTTTTTAATGGTTAATATTATATGGTTTAGTTTACATTTTCATCAAAATATTACAAGGGGTTTCTATATATCTAAAAGTTGGAAAAATAATTATTTGGGAACATTGAGTTATACAAAACTAGAGAAGCAAACCACATAGCCGCGCGTCGAAAAAAGTGTAACCACTATCCAAAAGCGACGACGTAGCTTTGCAATCATTAAAATTTTAAAGTAAACATATATCTGTCTCACTTACACAAGTCGTGGAAAACAATATCGTCCCTAAGATTAGACAAAGATAGACACACAAACATGCAGTGGCGAGTTGGTGTTGCATACTTTATGAAATTTTACCCAAAATGAGCAATATAAAGGAGTTTTTTTAAAGTTGCAGTAAATTGTTTTTATTTTAAATTTGTATATTTTCTTATTAGATGAACATAAGTAAGCATAACTAATGAAATAAAAGATGTTTTTATATATTATTTTTATTGTACTAATAAATCAAACAAAAAATAAAGCAAACAAAAAAAAAACAATTTAAGGTTTCTTAATCGAGATCTGTGTTGAATATGCATAAGTTGTGAAATCATCAGCAAGCTTTTGTCTCTTAAATTTAGTCTCATAACATTAGCTACAAAAACTTTGGTTATCGATAAATTTCGTTGATTTTCTTGTTTATATAATTTCCATACTACTTAACAACTTTAAAAAGTTTTTATATTTTTTTTTGCAACAATACTGAGGATAGTTAATGGATTCAGGCGTGACTCTGCGGAAGTCTATTTGTAAGATAATATAAATGGTTTTAATCTGTAATACTAATCCGCTTAAATATTCATAATAGTCCATGCTCTCAAACTCCGCTATGAAGCATCAGTTTGTTATACAATTGTCTTTTGGATTCTTTTTTGTGTGTTTGCGTGTATAATTTACTTTCGTGGTACAATCTTATTTTTAAGTACTTATAAATAATGGCATTAATCAATAAAAGGGAATGATCAACTTGTATTGAAGATAAATGATCTCCCGGGTGTATTGCAAATTCTTTTAATAATTTATTTCCTTGAAGCTCTTTTAATGTTTTTGTAGCTAATGTCATAAGAACAAATTTAGTAGACAAAGACTTAGTTTCGGAAAGTTTGCAATGCAAATTTATTAATATAAAATAAAATAATAAAATATAATTAATAGACCATTAATGAATAAACTAAAATAAGAATAATTAATTATTTTGTATAAAGGTTGAAACATAGTTTTTATTTTTAATCAAACAATTTTTCTTGTTTATTTTAAAACAAAATTAACTTATTCCATAAATTATATAGTCTCCCATTAATGTGGAAAAATCACAAAGGCGGAAAAGTGGCAACATTGAAGCTAAATTGCAATATTCGATATTTTATTTTATTTTTTAGTGTTTTAAATGTTAATATGAATATATAAATTAAAACTTACGTGTGGAAAGTGATTCCGCTTGATTTATTATGTTTTTGTGACCTTGAATCGCATTCTTTCACTACGCATTCACCCATTTTTTGTCGTGAATCGTTCGGCTTAACTCGGACGGCGTCACATTGAACACTGAACCGACGTTCGCTGGGCATATGGCTGTGGCCATATGTGAAGTGGCAACGCTTTGGCGCGGCAATTACTTATCTAGTGTAACATATAAATCAATGCTTGGGAAGGTAATAAAGATTTAGTGAAATTTTTAAATTTAAAATTTTACTATACTAAATAATAAAAAACGGTAATACAAACATAAGATTTTAGTTACGAGTTTAATTTACACCGTTTATGATGCCAAGACGTAACACATAGCTGTGGAATCATTTTGAAAAATGTGCCAGAGGCAATGTGTAATTAAGGTAAAAAAAACTTTATCGAACAAATAATGTTTCTGAACATTATTAAAATATAACTAATAACCATGTCTACTTTATAAAAGAATCAATAGAAAATTGAAGGCAGAAAATATAAATGACTAAACATTTATATTTAAGAGTAAATCTAAATACCTAATAATCATTGCAAATAATCAACATTTTATTGTGAATTACAATATAATGTAAATATTGAATTAATAAATTTTGAAATACGCTTAGCTTAATAAGACTTTTTAACACTAGAGAGTCCTGTGCCTATTCAAGTATGAAGCTATGAAGAAATGTTCATTCAATTAAAATTTCTGGCGGAAAAGAACAATGGCCAAATTGCTATAGGAACTGGACTTGACTTTTATTTTTCATATCCCAAAACAAACTATAGCTAGATTGATTTCTTTTTATGTTGTAAACACCATCCCGTTTGAAAATCATATCTAAATAGCCACAATTTTTTATAATAATAATTTCAACAATACTTTTGAGGTTAGCATCACATATGTAATCTTCAGTGATCTAAAATAAGAATTAGATTTGTATTATGATGTATGATTATGTGTGATGGTTTTATTACACTAACATGTAATAAAATAAGCAGGTATGTAAATATGTATTATGTACTATTATTGAAGAATTCCACCTTTTTTTTATAGGATAGGGTGACAAACGAGCACACAGTCCACCTGATGGTAAGTGGCTACTATGACCCATAGACATCTACATCTATCCTCAATAAAGACTCAAGATGCAGATGCGTTGTCACCCCTGAGGACTAAGATGAAATGCCTCTTTGCCAGTAAAAAGGGTCTCCGGTTCTCTACACTCACCATACGAAACACAGCAGCGTTAAGCTGCTATTTTACGTTGGTTTTCTGTGAGAGCGTGGTCCTTCCCCGGTCGAGCCAATCCATTCGTGCTACAACTATACTACTAATATAGCTGCAGCATGGCTCTACCACGTAAAAAGACACTACACTCGCGGATCTTAGAAATTACTCTGGTATCAAGCTAAAAAACGAGATGACGGCGAAGTGTATCAATGCGTATTACTTTACAATTAACACATATAAATCGCAGGGCTAGTTGTCGTTGTTGTGTAGTTATAGTCGGCATGATGTCTCTCACAAATATGTAAGATGCAAAATCATCACCATCAACATCATTACAGCCCTTCACAAGTCCACTGCTGAACACAGGCATCCCTTAAAGAATGCCACAAAACACGGTCCTGAGCCACCTGCATCCATCGACTTCCTACATGTCTTACCAGGTCGTCACTCCATCTCGTGGGGGGACGCCCTACACTTCGCCTATCAGTACGAGGCTGCCACGCGAGAACCTTTCTTCCCCATCGATTGTCGGTTCTTCGAGCTATATGGCCGGCTCACTGCCACTTCAGCTTACTAATCCGTTGGGCTATGTCGGTTACTCTGGTTCTACTGCGGATATCCTTATTCCTAAGTTTATCACGCAGAGAAACTCCGAGCATAGCCCTCTCCATAGCTCGCTGAGCGACCTTGAGCTTCCTCATACGGCCAACAGTGAAGGACCACGTCTCAGTTCCGTAAGTCATCACTGGCAACACGCACTGGTTGTACAATTTAGTTTTCAGATTTTGAGGTACGTCTAACGTGAAGATGTGTCGTAGTTTCCCGAACGCTGCCCAACCGAGTTAAAACCGCAGTGATTCCAGAATTTCCGGATTGTTTAATCTACCACGTAATATCAAGTATATGTACTTAAGTAGCGCATGTTCCGTCTAACCTCCAACTTATAATATCCAACCATTCCTATTACAAAAAGGGTTGGACTTACCTAGTCGGACTATTTGTCCCAGGTAAACATACTCGTCAACAACTTCAAGCTTAGTGCTCCCAACAACTACCGGCATAGGTGTGACATGGACATTAAACATAATCTTTGTTTTGTCCATGTACATCTTAAGACCTATCCGTTGGGAGACACTATTGAGGTCATTGAGCATAATGCTTAGGTTCTCCAGCGATTCTGCCATTAGGACTATATCGTCAGCAAATCGAAGGTGAGTGATGTACTCGCCATTGATGTTAATACCGTATCCTTTCCAGTCCAGAAGCTTGAAAACGTCTTCCAATGCAGCGGTGAAGAGTTTCGGGGATATAACATCACCCTGTCTTACACCTCTCTGCAATTGGATAGGTTTCGTACTCTGATTCTGTACTCGGATAGCTATCGTAGCTCTACTGTACAAACACTTCAGCACTTCGATATACCGACAGTCAACTTGGCACCGCTGAAGGGACTGCAGCACCGCCCAAATTTCGACGGAATCAAAGGCTTTCTCATAGTCCACATACGCCAGACATAGTGGCAAATTGTACTCTTCGGACTTCTGTACAATTTGCCGTAGGGTATGTATGTGGTCTATGATGCTAAAGCCCTTTCGGAAACCGGCTTGTTCGGGAGGCTGGAAGTCGTCAAGTCTGCGCGCGAGACGATTCATAATGACTTTCCAAAACAGCACGTAGACGCGGCTCAGAAGGGAAATCGGTCTGTAGTTCTTCAAGAGAGCGTTGTCACCTTTCTTGAAGAACAAGACCACCGCACTTCTGCTCCACGCCTCCGGTGTAATGTCACCATGGAGGACGGAATTAAAGAGCTTCTGAAGGACTTCAAGTACCGGGTTTCCACCCGCTTTCAGAAGCTCCGCTTTAATTCCATCCTCGCCTGGGGCCTTGCCGTTTTTAAGGTGCTGGAGAGCCATTCTAATCTCGCTCAGACTGACGTCCGGGATATCTTCGAAATAGTGTCGGATAAGACTCGCTCTTGGATCGTTACTCACATTTGCGTGTGGCTCCAACGATGACGTGTACAGCTGCCCATAGAACCTCTCAATCTCACGCAAAATCTCAGGTGCCCGAGAAACGATGCTGCCACATTCGGTCTTCAGCTTTGACAGTTGGCTCTTTCTAGCAGACAGATCTCTGGCATAGACTTTGGAGCCTTGGTTCCGCTCGATCGCTTCTTCAATACAAGCTGTATTGAAGTTGCGTAAGTCCCGCCACATGCGTTTGGAGATCTGTCTGTTTAGTTGCCTGTATGCTGTCAAATCTGTTGAAGAATGTAGCTTCATCTCCCGTCTAACAGCCATGAGATTAAGAGTGTGATCGGAGAGTTTTTGTGTTCTTCTGCGGCGGATCTTGCAGAACTTAGCTCCGACCGCATGGACAGTTTCCACGAGCTTGTCATTAATATCGTCCACTTCATTGCAGTCTTCTAGGCACTGAAAACGGTTTTGTAACTCGAACTGAAAGGTTTCAGGACTTTGGATTAGAGTATGAGGGGGACGCAGCGTTGACTTCATCAGACGAGACCTCTCCAACTTAACATTTAGGTTCATTGTGCCTCTCACCATTCGGTGATCGCTGCCGGTTTTCACCCTCGCGATCACTGAGACATCACTGAACAGTTGTCGTCTGGTCATCATAATGAATTCAATCTCATTTTTTGTCGAACCGTCGGGGCTCGACCAGGTCCACTTCCTGTGGGGCCGCTTCTTGAAGAAAGAGTTCATCATAAAGAGTCCCTTTTTCTCCATGAAGTCGGCCAGCTGCTGGCCCCTTGGGTTCCGTTGCCCTATTCCGAATTTCCCTACTTTCAGCTCACCGTTCTCTCTTGTGCCTAGTTTTGCATTGAAGTCTCCCATTAACACCGTATATTGGGTTTTGGAGGAATGCATGGCTCTAGAGATATCCTCATACATTTCCTCCACCTCCTCATCGGGGTGTGCTGAGGTTGGTGCGTAAACCTGTATGACCTTCAGCGAATACCGTTTGGTGATTCTGAGTATAAGGTACGCAACCCTCGTCGACACACTCCCGATCTTTACAACGTTATTAACGAGAGACTTGTGGACGATAAATGCGACACCTCCTTGGGACAGATGGTCGCCCTCCCGGTGATAGAGCAAGTTGCCGGATTCGAGGATTACCGTGTCCTCCCCCTCTCTTCGGACTTCGGATAATCCTATAATATGCCAGCGCAACTTGTCTATCTCTTCTTCCAGCTCCACGATCTTCTCGTTAGTCCTCAGGGTGCGTGCGTTGTACCTTGCCATGTCGAGTCGTCTAAGGTGGCAACCGAACCTCCACCAGAGATTCTTAGCACCCCCTGCCCCGCCGTTACCATGATCACCACCTTAGCCAGGAATAGCGGGGCCGCCGGGGACTGGGGGCCGTCTATTTTTTTGCTTTAATCATTGAGGGGTATTTGCCATAGTTGTCACGCTTGGCGAACGGGTTGGTAACCGCAGTTTTTTTATTGTAATTTTGGTTATTATCAGGAAGATGCTGCTGCCCATCTCCCGCCTGTTTCCCTTTGTCACCTTTTACAACACCCACGGGAGGATATGGGGTAGTGGATATTCTTGACCGCCACTACACGGCATTGCCAGATGCCAAATCGGTGTCCAGAAATCAAAAGCATAGAATAATCGTTACAAGTGGTAGTTATTAGTCCGTAAAACAATGCTTAAGTCAAAACAACAGAAGGAAATCTAAAATAGTACAGTACGTATCACAATCCACAATAACGAGTGAAGCAAACAAGATTATGCGAATGATTGGCATAGATAAATAGATATGTAGGTGATTGCCGGAGAGAAAAAATGGTGTCGATCGATGACCACAGATTATGTAACTTGTCGATGACAAATGATGTTCCTACATAATTATTTTTATGACATGAATCCAGTACATAATAAATCAGTATAGTAGTTGATCTGAAGCCTTAATACTAATTAAACTGAATCACGATTAACAACTATTCAGAAAAACGTAAATAATTATGGTCTTTGAATACAAAGTCCTTTCATACGTGAAATGAATCGTCATTAGATGCGTTCCAGTGCGTTCAGAAACCATTATTTTAAATAATTTCAGAACAGTTACAAAAACAAAAATAAAAGGATAACTTTTTTGTGGCTACTTAGACAGGTATTTTTTGTGTTTTTTAAGACCTTAAAAAATAAGGATATTTTTCATAACTATGGCATATAGTGACGCCATCGTTTCATCGTCTGATACGATTTGGCCAACCTTCTTTAAGTAATAAAATTACCATCAACCGATTAAAAATAAAAATTCAATATAAAAGTAAGTAATATTTGTAACTGTTAATTTTATCTGTTAAGAAATTAACAAATGACTTTTAACAATTAAAATAAATTTAACCACTAACGCAATGTCTAAGAAGGAGACTAAATTCAGAGAAAGGAATAAAATAATATTGAAATAATGCGTTGAGTGTGTTGAAATATTTTCAACCTGTTTTTTCATTAATGAATAACAGTTGACACATTAATGAATGAAAACCTGTTAAAAAAACAGTTTATTGATTCAACGCCCACTTCTAATGCCCTACCGAGCCAAGTAGGCCGGGACGGTGGAGTGACCAAAAGTTTTGGTCACTCCACCGTTTTGGTCCAAAACGCAGTCTGTTTATAGTCGTAATAAAGTCCCGACTGACCATTTTCAGTTTGTTATACCATGGTGCTACAGGTAGGTTTAATTAAACTATTGACCTGGTTGTCAATAGATTGATAACAGTCGGTCAAAGGTACTTTTAATATGGAGCTAACATCCAACATTTTTGTTCCATCACGTGCAATTTTATCTACTATCTCATTTCCTGTTATGCCCCTATGTAATGGAATCCACATGAAAGATACCTGTATACCCTTTTGTGCATAACTAAATAACAATTTTTTAATATTATACAAAATATAGTTCTTTTTAAAGTCAAATCTGAGATTGGTTAAACTTTGGACCATACTTAAACTGGGTGTTAAAATTAAAAAAATATTAAAACTATTTATATGTGCGAACCTCTTCAGGGCCTCGAGGGCCGCATATACCTCTGCAGTGAAAACACTGCATTTAAGGTCCAGAAGAAAACTTTGACCAAACTTTGATTGGGGATCATAAACAGCACTGCCCACAAAGAGCTCACTGTTGCTACCATCTGTATACAAAGTATAGTAGTTATTGTAGGAAAGAAAACTTAATAATTCACAATTAATAAATAAAAAATTTAGTCAATACATAGTCAAACAATAAAATTAACAATTTTGGTCTCAAATATAATACAGGAATATGGGTATGTGTAGCACGTCCACTTTGATTGTTTAATTACATTTTTAAAATCTTCATTCATTTGCAGTACAATGAGAGGCAGAACTGGAAAATAACCTCGTAAAAGCTCACCTCCCGAAGTCTGCTGGGCCGAGCATTGTACAGGAAAGGGTACTATTTTTTTGAGAACATTATCATTACCCGATAACAGCTTTAGTAAATATCTCTCTATTAGCAGAAGTCTTCTAAGACACAGTGGCATTATTTTGGTTTCAACTTCCAAAGCTCGTATGGGAGTTGAACACATAGCCCCAGAAATAATTAGCAGAGCTTTGTTTTGAATTATGTCTAGTTTTTTTACACAACTACTGTTACGACCCTCAGTTGCCCCGACAGAAATCGACTGGACTAGGGCCTGAGTAGCCCACTCGACGACGACGGGCAACCAGAGGGTTCGGGCCCAAATGGCCTATGGATAATTATTATGTAATGGCTGATAAGCAAACACAAACTTACCGAGTTCCGGAGGCAGGGTCGACCACAAGGTACCGTTAGGGGGGCGTAGGTGAGTGTAAGTGGTGTGCGAAAGTGTGTAAATGTAACCTGACGTCACCGATGTAATCGGACAGCAGACCCACATGCGCTGCTCTGCTCCACAATGTGCGATCACTCCAGTGGGCGTTCACCTATATGTGAACTCAAATCTAACGTCATTTAGCACAAATTTATGATCGAAGACGAACGCGATCTCCTATCGGGTCACAAATTTTTAGCGTTCTAACCGACAAAGGAAAAATGTCTTCGTACGATATTAAAATGCCACACAAGCAAGTCGTCGACGCAAATTAATGGCAATCGAAGTTAAGTTAATCACTCAAACTCGAGAAAAGCCTCGTTGTCACGTAAACGCACGAAAAAGACAATGCAATAAGAGGCGGTCTTCACGCGACCTAACGATTCAAGCGTAATTTTAAGACACACCAGAACACGGCCGCCGCGGGCAAAAGACTGCTCGCCGGCCCAAGCCGTCAAAAACGGTTGATCGCCCACACGTCAGGCGACCGAGAGTGAGCGGGGAGACGCGCGGGGACGGGGGCCAGGCGGTGACCTTAATACTATCGGATGAACGCGCCGAGACGAGCGTTTTGTATACAAGTTTTAAATGTTAAGATTTGGCCTAAACAAACCCCGTCCCGGGCATAAGGACTTATGTCCGCGAGTAAATTAGCAAACGGGATAGGGTCGCGACGGCACGCGCAACGCGAGGTCTCCAACTCGAGGAGGATCCGTCTTGTCAGACCACTTAACGCGCTGCTGCAAAAGATGTAGGTACTCCAGAGACCATCGGTGCCAAAACTCTGAGTCACCTGTTGCAGCAGGTCAAATCTGCTCAACCTCGAAGAGTTTATTTCCCTGAAGGGGTACTTGGGCAGGGCGTTAAGCGGCTGGCCAATCAGGAAGTGGCCCGGGGTTAGAACCTTCAAATCATTCGGATCGGACGAGAGGGGACAGAGGGGCCGAGAGTTGAGTACTGCCTCAATTTTACAGAATACAGTGGCAAGCTCCTCAAATGTCAAAATAGTTTCGCCAATAACGCGGCTGTGACGCGTTTTTGCAACCTTAACCACCGCCTCAAAAATACCGCCCCAGTGTGGGCAAGCCAGAGGGTCGAATTTCCACTGAACGTCCTTCTTGGACATCGCAGTACCTAAATAAGTCCTGTTGCTGGACAGAAATTCGACGACCTCTTTCAAATATCTATCCGTGCCCTTATAATTCGTTTCGCAATCAGACCGGATCAGGTCCGGCAAACCGCGACGCGATACGAAGCGGCCCAGCGTGGCCACAAAGGCTTCAGTGCTGAGGGCACTTACAAGTTCTAAGTGAACGGCCTTAGTGGCGAGGCACACGAAAACGCACAGATATGCTTTACGTGAACGCGCGTTACGAAGGTTGGAGGACTTGACGAGGAAGGGGCCAGCAAAGTCTGTTCCGACTCCAGCGAATGGTCGGATGGCCCTGACGCGGTCGGGTGGTAAGTCACCCATCATAGGTTGCGATATGGTGGCCTTCAGTTTATAAGAAGGTATGCATTTAAAGAGTACGCTCCGAATGGTGCATCGGCCAGCCAAAATCCAAAACTTCCGCTGCAAAATAGCCGAAAGAGCGTTACACCGGCATTCTGAACATGATGGTGAGTTACCAGCAACTGAACAAGGGTGCCGTCCTTAGGGAGCAGTAACGGGTGTCGAATCCCGTACGGAAGTTGAGAATTTTTGAAACGTCCGCAAACGCGCAGCATCCCAGCGTCGTCCAGGAAGAGGTTCAGAGCGGTCAGAACGGGCCAGAGCGCCCTTGACAACGGAGCCCCGCTTCAAGGTTTCAATCACGGGCTCAAAATGCTTGGCTTGGGCTATACGGTTCCAATACGTCAAAGCTTCGCGACGCTCGCTAGGGGACAAAACGGAATCAGAGATTCGGTTGGACGGGTCTCTCGAGTTGCGGACAAATCGACGCAACCAAGCAGTCACTCCTAAGAGCTTATCGAGAGAGCTGTACCGTTCTAGCAGGGAGAAATCCCGAGTGGGCTTATCCTTGCCCACTCCTACTCGGGCTTGCAGGCCAGGCAATTCAATCGGTTCGGAGTATTTATTCTGGGGCCAGAATGACTGAGACTCAGTCAACCAACTGGGACCCCACCACAGCGGGTGGTCAACCAAAGAGGGGACTTCACAGCCGCGAGAAGCGCAGTCTGTGGGATTCAACTCCGCTGGGACATGTCTCCAGTTTAGAGACGTCCCAGAATTCTGGAAATTTGTCCAAAGACCTCAAGATTGTGAGGTGCAGCCATGAGCCAACAAAGTACATCTCACTGTCCGACCACGCGTAGACGTCCGTAATGTCGATTACAGACTTCAAAGACGAGTGAACGTGGTTGAGGAGTCGCGAGAGAAGAGCGGCTCCGGACAGTTCCAATTTAGGGATAGTTAAGCGGGACCTAATGGGAGCAAACTTGCTTTTAGCAAGTACGAGATGGACGGAAGTATGGCCAGAAGAGCTCACAGTCCGCAAATATACGACAGCAGCATAGCCTTTCTCAGAGGCGTTGCAAAATTCATGTAGGGTAGCCCTGCATTTCCCTGGAGGGAGGAAGCACCTTGGCATGGAGACCCGGTTGATGTGCGGAAGGTAGGACACAATGGAGAGCCACTCTCGCAAGAGAGCCCCGCTAATAAACTCGTCCCAACCCAACCCGGATATCCAGAGCTTTTGAAGAAAGCACTTAGCCAAAAAAATAACCGGAGTGATCCATTCATTAGGATCGAAGGTGCGGGCTACTGTAGACAGCACGGAGCGCTTGGTTCATGCTTTAAGAGGGGGATCGAGTTTGACTCGATACGTGAAAGTATCCTGAACAGGCTGATATTGAATGCCCAGCACAGTCAACAAATTAGGATTTTCAGGGTGCTCGAATAGATGAGGGTCTTGTTGATCCTCTCCTGGGAGGTCCTTCAAAATATGAGGGGAGTTCGACTACCATTTGTGCAACTCATAACCTCCGGACTTCAGGATGGCAATCAATTCGTCTCGCAATACAAGAGCCTCCTCGACGGTGGAGGCGCCCGTGCAAAGGCTCCAAAATAGAAGCCCTCCGAGCGTATTTTAGACGCTCTCTCTCAGCGAGTTCAAGGAGAGTTCGCATGGCGATATACGGGCTGGACCGGAGTCCATAGGTGGTTCAACTCAAACACCTGTATCGGATCGCTGGGCTTCTCGCGCCATAATATCAGCTGATATCGACGGTCATCACGATGGATCACTGATTGTCGAAACATCATCCGAATGTCGGCTACAAAAACCACTTGGTGCCGACGGAAGTGGGTCAAAATGTCGGATATGTCCTTAATCAATTTAGGACCAGAGTGGAGACACTGGTTCAGGGACACACCATTTGACGAGGGGGCGGAGCCGTCAAAAACTACCCAAATCTTACTCCCAGGGGTCCTCAAGACCGCATGGTGCGGGAGGAAGTAATGCTCCTGTGACCGCCAGTCGAAATTGGACGATGACATGTGACCCAGCTCTTGATACTCGCGCATGAACTCGACATATTTGTCGCGAAAGGCTAGGTCGCGCCGCATACGGCGCTCCATGGAAAGCAACCTCTTTTTGGCCAGGGTGCGAGATTGGCCCAAAGGGGGCCGTGAGTCAAGAAAGGGTAAGCGAGTGGCAAAACGACCGTCGACACGACGGCCGGTATTGTTCTGGTAGAACAACTCGCACTCACAGTCAGAGGGTTGACTCGAGCCGCGTGTGGTGGCTCCTCAAGTTCCCAGAACCGCTGGATGACGTCCGAAAGGGACACGCCCACAACAGAGAGCGGGTCGGCCGTCTGAGGAGGTGGAGACCACAGAACCGGTCCAAAGAAGCTGTGCCCAAATACAGTGGACATGGCTGACAAGCCATCGGGCTGTAGGGCTCGTATCTCGCCGAACAAGATGAATCCCAGCGCGTCGGCCCCCAGCAACAAATCTATAGGCCCAAGTTGGGACCACTGAGGGTCTGCTGGTCTCAAACCCGACGCACAACGAACCGCGCTGTCATTTATACGAACGTTAGGGAGGGAAACCTACAATGTCATCGTGGACATTTACTTTAACTAGAATGTGAAGGTGTTTGCTGGCAGGGCCAAACACCAACTCCGCTTGTCCCCTAGGAGCAGGAGGCTCGGCACCTCCGATACCTACCATTGGATGTGATTCAGAGATCCAGGGGAGCCCTAGTCTTCCCACCAACCAAGTGGAGGCCACACAGCGTTGTGAACCCAAATCCAATCCTGACGACCCCCCCGCCCCTGGGGGAACGACCCCCCGATTGGTCGGAGGAGGGACCCCCTTCTAAACCCGGGGCACGGTGGCCGGCAGGCGACCGCCGAGCGTTGCCCGACAGAGGGCGTGGCTGAGCGGCCCCGCCCGTGGGAGTTGAGGGCCCGGCAGAGCCCGGAGAGGAAGCGCCGTTCGCACCCAGGCGCAAAACGGCATGGTGGATGCCCTGGCAGTGCGGACAGGGCCGCTGGTGCGGGCAGTCTCGTTGGAGGTACCTTTCCAAACATGAGTAGCACCAGCGGCGCTCCTTGACGATGGTTCGCCTCGCCGGGACCGGTTTACTCAATAAATTCGGGCACGACGTCACCCGGTGATCTGATGCTCGACAATAGGAGCAGGGGGCCTCCCTGGCCGCTAGGCCACTATAAGATGGAAGGGGGCCGCGCCCTCCCGCGGGAACTCCGCTCGGCCTTAGGGGGGTTGGCGACGACTTGCCCGGCGGATTCCACCTCTCCCTGGGCACGGCTCGGTTGGCAACCCGTAGGTCGTCGACGGTGCCCGCTGCGTTTTCAATTAGCCGGCACTGCTCTTCCAAGAACCGCAGCAGGTCCCTGAAGGGGGGAATATAGGAGGCGCCGTCACCGCCGTACCTCTCCTCAAAATGAATCCGAAGATCGAGAGGTAGGCGGGACAGCACGATGTGAAGCAACAAGAAGGACCATTCGTCCACCGGTAAATCCAGCCGCCTCAACGAATTACAGGCCACCACGACTGGATTTACGATGTCCGGACGTAGTCTGGCCCGATCCCTAAGCAGCGGGAGGTTTAGAAGCTGCCTAACGTATTCATCCGCAATTCGCCGGACGTTGGCGTACCTTCCGGCGAGGAGGTCCCGGGTAGTCTGGTAGGCGTAGTCCGACAATCTCAAATGGCCGACGACGCCCAGGGCCTCCCCCTCCAGTGAGGCCAGGAGGTACGCCTTCTTCTGACTTGGTGTCAAGTCTCTCCGGGCGTCCACTAGGCTATCAAAAAGACCAACAAAGGTCAGCCAGTCGGAAAGGACCCCGGAGAACCTTGGCAGGTCCAGAGTTGAGAGTCATCCCAACAGCTCCGGCTGAGTAGGCTGCTTCCAAGGGGACTCGGGCAGGCCTCTCAGCCAAGCTTCATGCGCTTCATTAGCATACTTGGCCCCCACCTCGATCAAGTCGTCCGTGAGCGAAAAGAATTACTCGTAGTCCGTGAGGCAGGAGTCTAGGACTCCCTGTTCCGCATCCGAGGCCACGAGCTCAGTGTAAGCCTCCTCCACTACGGCCCTTCGGCCCGCGATCTGCTCGAGCCGCTTCTCTAAACTATGGACCCGATCGGGTCGCCCTACCAAAGTATGGGCATTCGCGGCCCAGCGCAGCTCCGCCTGCAGGCGAAGCGCCGGGGGCCTGTGCGATGGCATCACTACTAAATACAAATTACTATTAAGTTAAATTAAATACAAATTACACTACACGGTAAGTACACACTACAGTCAGTCAGCAAAGATGCCTCGCTCAGGCGACCGACCCTTCGGCAATTTAATCTACCTACCCGAAATACCTGACGCGTAGGTACCTAACCCTAAACTACACTCCTGCTTGCGCAGCCTAACGGGCGTGGTTCTAACCACCAATCCGCTAACAAAAAAAAAAAAAACAAAAAAAAGAAAGGAAAAAAAATATATTTTTTTTATATTACGGCCGGGCGTGATTGGAGAAACAATCAACCACGCTCTGCTACCAAAAATGTTACGGCCCTCAGTTGCCCCGACAGAAGTCGGCTGGACTAGGGCCCATGAGTAGCCCACTCCACGGGCAACCAGAGAGTTCGGGCCCAAATGGCCTATGGATAATTATTATGTAATGGTTGATAAGCAAACACAAACTTACCGAGTTCCGGAAGCAGGGTCGACCACAAGGTACCGTCAGGGGGGTGTAGGTAAGTGTAAGTGGTGTGCGAAAGTGTTTAAATGTAACCTGACGTCACCGATGTAATCGGACAGCCGACCCACATGCGCTGCTCTGCTCCACAATGTGCGATCACTCCAGTGGGCGTTCACCTATATGTGAACTCAAGTCTAACGTCACTTAGCACAAAGAGCAATGGCAGAAAAATAGTTGACAAAAATTATAGCGTCTAGAAATAAGTTATATATAAAATGAGTTTTATTATTTTTCTATGATTTTTCAAATAAAAATGTATTTTAATTAAAGCCACAGAAAAAAGCAAACATTTTTGGGAATATCAAATGACTTAAATCATTTTACTTTATTCAAATATTGCCATTTAGTACATTCATACTATTTTCGTATACACTTTGTAAGACTACCAACACAACATACAAAATATTTTTATATTAAGTTATTATTAGTAATAACTGTACTATCAGTAATAATAAAAATAAAAGTGATATGGCTGAGAATAAGTCTCTTACAAAGAATTTCCTACAATAATACATTATCTCAATCATAGTACTATGTAACAATTCCATTTAATGTTATGCCAACACTAGCTAAAACAAAATGTCACTGTATTTTTTACTGGCTTTACGGCTCTGGGTTCTAGCCCTTCTGAGAATGTCACTATGATACAAAAAGCCTGGAGCCATGCCAGAAATATACATTTATAGTATGCAAATATATAATAGAGATACAATAATCTAAAAACTCTCAATTATGTATTATGTATTAAGCTAACATCCAACAACCACAGGAAGTATGAGTTTTTCCAAGTGACATAGGACATAATCTAAAAAGGTTCAAATGTAAATATCTTTTTTTTGACGCCTTCTCAGTACAAAATTCTTTGACAGAGTTATTATGGGGCTGACGCTTAACATTTTAAGATATTTTTGGTATATAGACGCTACCATTTCTTCTCAATTAATTTCATGTATGAAAGTCTGCCATTGTTCTTTATGATCGAAGACGAACGCAATCTCCTATCGGATCACAAATTTTTAGCGTTCTAACTGATAAAGGAAAAATGTCTTCGTACGATATTAAAATGCCACACAAGCAAGTCGTCGACGCAAATTAATGGCAATCGAAGTTAAGTTAATCACTCAAACTCGAGAAAAGCCTCGTTGTCACGTAAACGCACGAAAAAGACAACGCAATAAGAAGCGGTCTTCACGCGACCTAACGATTCGAGCGTAACTTTAAGACACACCAGAACACGGCCGCCGCGGGCAAAAGACTGCTCGCCGGCCCAAGCCGTCAAAACTGGTTGATCGCCCACACGTCAGGCGACCGAGAGTGAGCGGGGGCCAGGCGGTGACCTAAATACTATCGGACGAACGCTTCGAGACGAGCGTTTTGAATGCATGTTTTAAATGTTAAGATTTGGCCTAAACAACTACTATTTGAGTAGGCTCAACAACTGTAGTCGAAGTGGCTTCTGACTATAGATTTATATAGCATACTTAAAACTTTGGGGTCTGCACCCCAAGTTACACCAGCTAAACATCTTATAATATTTAAGCCCTTAAAAGAGTTAGTTATAATGTGATTGATGTGTAAAATAAAACAAAGTTTGTTATCCATGAAAACAACCAGTAATTTATGGTTAGATACAACTGAAATTGGATGATTATTGTAGAGTATGCCATTAGAGGGAAAATCTTTATTAAAAACCATGGCCTTGCTTTTGTTGGGGTTAATCTGCAAAGCCAACTTGTCATTATAATGTATGTACAATTGATCTAAAGCATTATTTATACTATTTACAGCTCTATCTACATTATGGTCTGTACAATATATTACAAGATCATCCGCAAATTGTAAAATATTTACACCTTCTATACATATTTACAAAATTAAGAATTTGACGAGTAGTAACAATAATAATAATTATTATTTATTTCAGATATCAAAGATCCATAAGTTGTTAGTATGACTTATACTATATTAGTAATTGAGAACATCAAATTAAACCAAATTAAATTAAAGTAAATCAAAACTAAAATCAAATCAATACCAAAAATTAAATTACAATAAAATCAAAAATAAAATAATAATCAAATAATAGTCATGTCAAAATTAAATTAAATTAAGTTAAATACAATCAAACAAAAAATCAAATAAAATCAATCGAAATCAAATAATGTCTTAATTAAATTAGATTAAATACAATTGAAATAAAATAAAATATCAAAATAAAATCAAATGAAGTCAATTTGGATTCAATTTAAATAACTCTGTTTTGAAATAACCCTCCTCACAAGGAAGGCCCAAAGCGGAGACATGTATCTATCTGCCAGGGTTTGCAGAATGCTATTTGGCACTGCCACGCGTTCTAAATATCAGCGATGTGGTTTTTTTGCGAATAATGGCTGCAAAGTCGTCAACTTGGTATTCTGCAAACATCGCTGATGCACTACAGAAACGAGGCAATCCCAACAACATCCTGAACATATTATTATATTGGACTCGTAGGGTATCAAGCGACTTCTTGGTATAGCTGGTCCACAGATTCCCCGTGTACATGTTTTGGCAATACGCTTTAAATAGGGTCACCTTTACGTCTTCGCTACAACGATAGAATCTGCGAGCCAACATATTGCCTCTAACTGAGAGTGTATATATTGTATTGTATATTGTATTGACTAGTGTATATATTGTACAACAATGGAGATAATGTAGCCCCCTGCATTGTACCTTTGGAGACCCTTCTGGGACAATGGAGAATATTATTATGCCTTATTACAAAGTTCTATTTGTTAAAAAATTAAATAACCAATGGCAAAGAAAATATCAGAAAGAATTTGAACCAAAATGCCAGGATCTACATTATCAAACGCACCTTCAACATCCAGAAAAACACAAACACTGGACTTATTATTAGTATTGGCAATACGCTTTAAAAAGGGTCACCTTTACGTCTTCGCTACAACGATAGAATCTGCGAGCCAACATATTGCCTCTAACTGAGAGTGTATATTTTGTATTGTATATTGTATTGACTAGTGTATATATTGTACAACAATGGAGATAATGTAGCCCCCTGCATTGTACCTTTGCAGAGCCTTCTGGGACCATGGAGAATATTATTATGCCTTATTACAAAGTTCTATCTGTTAAAAAATTAAATAACCAATGGCAAAGAAAATGTCAGAAAGAACTTGAACCAAAATGCCAGGATCTACATTATCAAACGCACCTTCAACATCCAGAAAAACACAAACACTGGACTTATTATTATTATTGGCATATTTCAGATCTGACAAGAGAGAGATGAAGCTGTCAGCACAACTTCTCCTTCTCCGGAAGCCATATTGAACACGTGGAATGATGTTGTTCGCCTCTACATAACACTCAAGACGCATCTTTATCATGTTTTCATTAAGCTTTCCAACACAAGATGACAAAGATATGGGATGATATGAAGTAGGATCTTCAGGTGGCTTGTCAAGCTTAAGTAGAGGGATTACACACTGTGTTTTCCAAGATTCAGGATTTATTTTTTTAAAGTGCCAAAGAGCATTAAGATTAACTAATAGTTGCTTTTGAACGGACTGATTTAGGTTTTTGATCAAAATGTATGAACAATCATCTAAACCAGGGGTTGTGTTTCGTCTGGATTGTAAACTTGTACAAAACTCACTCCAAGTAAAGGGTTCTATGAGGAAACTGGACTTCTGAAGACTATTATTAATTTGGAAATAACTTTCTAGATTATCAATAACCCTACATCCATTTTGAGATAATTTTTCTAAGAGAGGGACAACAAATTCGTCTTTATATGTTCTATTATTGCATTTTATTCGTTTAAATAATTTGATGTATTTCCAAATAATACTAACAGGTGTAGTTCTGTTAAAAGTATTACAGATGTTCGCCCAACCATTGCGTTTATGTTCTGAAATAGTATTTTTCTTAACAGCATCAAGTCTTTTGTAATTAATGTAATTATCAATGGTTGGATCCCTTCTTTACAGTTTTAAAGCTTCATAAGTTTTAATAGCACTCTGTTCACATGTGTCACTCCACCAAGGTGCTGGAGGTTTGCAACGATAGTTATTTCCTTTGACAAACTTTGACATAGTATCCTAAGTGTATCAAGCCTTTCAATAAATTCGTCATATGACTGTAATGGATTCTCATTATTAACATCAAAATTAGAAAAAGCAGTTATAGACAGCTCATTGTATTTCGTCCAGTCTGTCTTATTGTATAAGAATTTTTCAATGGGAGGATTAATTTGATATCTATCAACGGACAATAAAACACGAGTAAGCGTAGGAAAATGATAGCTCCCCATACAATCATCATGCACCCACCATTCGCATAGAGGAGTGATTGAAGCACTACAAAAGCTGGCATCAATAGCCGATGGATTTTGGTTAGGATAATTAATAGTAGCGAAGCTACGATTGTTGAGGACACAGATCAAATTCATCAATTAAATCGTATAACCGATGACCCCGACTTTTCGTGGTCATACTGCCACGTGGTGAGTGTTGAAATCTCCAGCTATATATATTGGCTTAGGAAAATCTCTATTTATATCACGCAGTTTACTTATTCTGAAGTTACCATTCGAGGGAGGGCAGTATACACATAAAATCGTTAATTGTTTACCACTTACATATAACGATATTGCCACAGTCTGAATGTCTTGGTAAAATCTGGTTTTATTCAAACCTATTATATTTAAAATATGTAAAAAAAATATTATATTTAAAATATGGTTTAATCAAAATTGTAGCTCCATCGTGCTCATAATGGGCATTATGATAGTGGGAATCGTATCCCGAAATTTTAACATGCTGAGTATCTTTCAGCCAAATTTCATTGAGTAGACAGATATCAACATTTTGCTCATCTAAAAATTTTGACAATAAGGTTTTTTTTCTATGTATACTTTGAATATTGTACTGAGCTATACATAACTACTGTATGTTCTGTACTGTACTGTCCATTAATGTAACAGATTTTTTTAAAGTAAGTCTTTAATGAACAATGTAGTCACAGGTTCATTATCTTTTTCTTCATTCTTAATGTTTATAATTTGAGCATTAAGTTGAGTTTGGTTCAAGTTGGGTTCAGGCACTGTTTTATTTACATTATTTACAATTTTTACATTTTTATTTAATTATAAAAACATTTTGGCTTATTGATGGTAGGGTCTTAACAATGCTGCTCGACTGTACAGGTAAAGACGGAAAATCAGATGACGTAATTGTATTAGCCACAGAGGCATAAGTAATTTTACCCTTTTCTTCAAGTATTTTTTTTTTCATTTTTATTTGATAATTTTAAATTTTTGATATTGGGCAAGATTTGGAAATGGCCAGGTGAGGGCCACTGCTATTGACAGAACACATGTTCTCTTTTTTATCGCAGTCTTTGAAATTATGCTCCCCAGCACATATCGAGCAACGTTGTTTACCATTACAAATTTTCGCAGGGTGGTTGAACTTGAAGCACTGAAAGCATTGTTGCAACGGCGGGACATATTCAAACATCCTGAACGAAAATAGGTCATATTGGATGTTGTCTAATTGATAAGAAAGTTATACTGACCGTCTTTAGACCTACAGTACTTTCACCGACTTTTTTCGTGAATCTTCTCACTGAAATAATTTCATAGATCGAAGAGAGTTTCGTATATAAATCCTTGTTCAAAATGTTGGTAGGCACATATCGGATGATTTCAGTTTTTTCTATCTGCGCTGCAGGAATATGCGCCTTCAAGTTGTGCTTTGTTAAATATTCTGTATTTGTGATGAAATTATTTGCAGTGTTGTATTGTTTAAAAACAACCGCAATTTTGTTGGCATTGACTCTATGTAAAGCTACCACACCTTTCACCTCCGAAGTAAAAGTATGATTTAAGTAAACTGGGCTTTTATTTCCAAGTTTAACCTGTTTGTCCTGGCTTTCAACAAAAACTTTGAAGTCCGTATTTGTACAATGTTCAGGATAAAGTCTCAGATAACCTGGCTTAAAAAACAGAATAAAGTCATCCTCACCGCCGCCTATTTCAGGTCCACATTCCTTCGTACCTCTTTTACGAACAGTTTTGGATCGTTTCGGGGTTCCACCTGGATCCTCCGGTTCTTTAATTTTAATAATTAACAAAATGTACAATTATTTACACTGAACAGGATATATTAACGAAAAATATTAAAAATAATAAAATCGACCGCCTCGTTTGGAGTTCCCGCCAATAAATCTCCACTAGCTGTGACTTGACATTTGCCAGTGTAGCCAACAGTTGAACTCCTGTCTGTCCTGTCCTGTCTGTCCTGTCAGATTCAACATCTAAAACCACTAACAAAATAACCCTACTCTCTTAGTTCCGTTGCGTACACATTATATAACATCATCAACATCATCATTACAGCCCTTCACAAGTCCACTGCTGAACATAGGCCTCCCCCAAAGAATGCCACAAAGCACGGTCCTGAGCCACCTGCATCCATCGACTTCCTGCATGTCTTACCAGGTCGTCACTCCATCTCGTGGGGGGACGCCCTACACTTCGCCTACCGGTACGAGGCTGCCACTCGAGAACCTTTCTTCCCCATCGGTTGTCGGTTCTTCGAGCTATATGGCCGGCCCACTGCCGCTTCAGCTTACTAATCCGTTGGGCTATGTCGGTTACTCTGGTTCTACTGCGGATATCCTTATTCCAAAGTTTATCACGCAGAGAAACTCCGAGCATAGCCCTCTCCATAGCTCGCTGAGCGACCTTGAGCTTCCTCATACGGCCAGCAGTGAAGGACCACGTCTCAGTTCCGTAAGTCATCACTGGCAACACGCACTGGTTGTATAATTTCGTTTTCAGATTTTGAGGTACGTCTAACGTGAAGATGTGTCGTAGTTTCCCGAATGCTGCCCAGCCGAGTTGAATCCGTCGATTGACCTCTCGGTCGAAGTTTATTTATTTATTTACTAACTCACAATTGTTATTACAGGCGTGGAGCCTAATGCAACAATGTGGCCACTAATTTAAAAAAGACAAATAGTTTAATGTCACCCTCTCGAATTCCGCCAATGTACAATTAAATATGTCTAATTGTTGTGCTACGATGTTAAGCATTCTAGCTGCACGAACAACCGGTGCGTACTTTAAGATATTTGTACGAGCAACTGGTACGTCCAGCAACCCGCCCCTCAGCCCCCGTCGCAGCCTAGAATTAGGCACGAGGAACCGCAGTGATTCCAGAATTTCCGGATTGTTTAATCTACCACGTAATATCAAGTATATGTACTTAAGTAGCGCAAAGTTCCGTCTAACCTCCAACTTATAATATCCAACCATTCCTATTACAAAAAGGGTTGGACTTACCTAGTCGGACTATTTGTCCCAGGTAAACATACTCGTCAACAACTTCAAGCTTAGTGCTCCCAACAACTACCGGCATAGGTGTGACATGGACATTAAACATAATCTTTGTTTTGTCCATGTTCATCTTAAGACCTATCCGTTGGGAGACACTATTGAGGTCATTGAGCATAGTGCTTAGGTCCTCCAGCGATTCTGCCATAAGAACTATATCGTCGGCAAATCGAAGGTGAGTGATGTACTCGCCATTGGTGTTAATAGCGTATCATTTCCAGTCCAGAAGCTTGAAACCGTCTTCCAATGCAGCGGTGAAGAGTTTCGGGGATATAACATCACCCTGTCTTACACCTCTCTGCAATTGGATAGGTTTCGTACTCTGGTTCTGTACTCGGATAGCCATCGTAGCTCTACTGTACAAACACTTCAGCACCTCGATATACAACTTGGCACCGCTGAAGGGACTGCAGCACCGCCCAAATTTCGACGGAATCAAAGGCTTTCTCATAGTCCACATACGCCAGACATAGTGGCAAATTGTACTCTTCGGACTTCTGTACAATTTGCCGTATAGTATGTATGTGGTCTATGGTGCTAAAGCCCTTTCGGAAACCGGCTTGTTCGGGAGGCTGGAAGTCGTCATGTCTGCGCGGGAGACGATTCGTAATGACTCTCAGAAAACAGCACGTAGACGCGGCTCAGAAGGGAAATCGGTCTGTAGTTCTTCAAGAGAGCGTTGTCGCCTTTCTTGAAGAACAAGACCACCGCACTTCTGCTCCACGCCTCCGGTGTAATGCCACCATGGAGGACGGAATTAAAGAGCTTCTGAAGGACTTCAAGTACCGGTCTTCCACCCGCTTTCAGAAGCTCCGCTGTAATTCCATCGTCGCCTGGGGCCTTGCCGTTTTTAAGGTGGTGGAGAGCCATTCTAATCTCGCTCAGACTGACGTCCGGGATATCTTCGGAATAGTGTCGGATAAGACTCGCTCTTGGATCGTTACTCACACTTGCGTGTGGCCCCAACGATGACGTGTACAGCTGCCCATAGAACCTCTCAATCTCACTCAAAATCTCAGGTTCCCCGGAAACGATGCTGCCACATTCGGTCTTCAGCTTTGACACTTGGCTCTTTCTGGCAGACAGATCTCTGGCAAAGACTTTGGATCCTTGGTTCCGCTCGATCGCTTCTTCAATACGAGCTGTATTGAAGTTGCGTAAGTCCCGCCGCATGCATTTGGAGATCTGTCTGTTCAGTTGCCTGTATGCTGTCAAATCTATTGAAGAATGTAGCCTCATCTCCCGTCTAACAGCCATGAGATTAAGAGTGTGATCGGAGAGTTTTTGTGTTCTTCTGCGGCGGGTCTTGCAGAACTTAGCTCCGACCGCATGGACAGTTTCCACGAGCTTGTCATTCATATCGTCCACTTCATTGCAGTCTTCTAGGCACTGAAAACGGTTTTGTAACTCGAGCTGAAAGGTTTCGGGACCTTGGATTAGAACACGAGGGGGACGGAGCGTTGACTTCATCAGACGAGACCTCTCCAACTTAACATTTAGGTTCAGTGTGCCTCTAATCATTCGGTGATCGCTGTCGGTTTTCACCCTCGCGATCACTGTGACATCACTGAACAGTTGTCGTCTGGTCGTCATAATTAAGTCAATCTCATTTTTTGTCGAGCCGTCGGGGCTCAACCAGGTC